>JAKLLX010000039.1:0-188780 GCA_022813745.1 Naganishia kalamii | reverse complement strand
TTACGAGCGAACGGAGCGTGCGATAAGGGCCGGAAAAGGCGGAAAATGAAGCGAGAGATATGGAGCGAATAAAGGTGTAATAATAGGACGAAAATATGGGCCGGTAAGGGGACAGAGTGATGTCGATCCCTTACAGTGTCAGTTTTGTGATGTTGGTTACTCGCGACAGCCATGCTTGAAGACTTGGCGCAGTATCCGTACTGCAGAAGGATAGACCGAGCCTGGTGAGCCTAGTGAAGCCGTTGACGTCGAGCGGCGAGTCGTGAATGTTGGGGATAAGAGGAGCTCTTGCTTCGATAGGCCGTCGCTCGTACCAGCCCCTGGTGCTGAGCCCGGATAGCACAAAGTCCAAGCTCTCCACCTTTGGCGCGAGTATGTCAATCGCCCACACGGCGGGAGGCGGCATGACGATCGTTCGGAGATGAGGGAGATGGATACGCTTTTTCGATACTCTTTGTGGTCGCATCATCCCTCGAGGCGTGGCCGTGATTGGCTCCAAGCTACCTGGAGGAGCGGCCATACCCGGTGGACAAATCACCTTGAGGTTTTCTAGGGCTAACGCTGCGCTTGATAACGTTCGATGGAGTACGCATGACGTTCGGCGAGATGCGATAGAACCGTCCTCGCGGTCCTCCAAGTCTGCTTCGAATACGTCGAAAAAGGCATTGGAGACGGTCAAGCTTGTGAGCTGGGGACAGATTTCGCGAGCGGGCGGAATGGTCGAACAGCGTCCGTTGAAGTGGTCGTCCTTCCCGCGATCCATGTTGTGCCAGTCGAAGAAGTCGACGTTCTGGATCACCATCTCTCTCAACGACTGCAGCGATCGGCCGCCCAAGAGTCCGCAATGAAGACTAGCTACCGTGGAGGGAGCCAGCCAAACACCATATTGGCCTCGATAAGAGTTGATGTGCAGGCTTTCCACCGCATGGAAAAGTCCCTGAAACCTTTTGCAGAATCGACCGAGGATGGTGGAGTCTAGGACGTCCAATCGGAGGCGTTTCGTGGCAGCCATATAGGGCGTATAGGCTTTCGGAATCTTCGCTATTACCGATAGATTCTCGCACCAGAAGTCCATCATATGGAATCTCCCTCGCGAACGGGTGATCCATGCTTCATGTTTCGTGCGGAAGTCGTCGGTGCGGAGCTCGTCCCAGGACAAGCTCAAATATCCCCAGAGCTCGGGACATTCGTTGACCAGAATTGCACGCCACGTCTTGCAGACCCAGCTGGCACGTAGCACGAAGTGGCGGTCGTCTGCGAGACCCAATTTGGAGATGTTGATAAAGAGCTCCAATGGCAGTCTGGAGAAGAGGTCGCCAGGCACCGCTCGGATTTCGTTACGTTCAGGTTGCGGACGCAATTGCTTGACGTGGCCCGACCGGACCGGTTCTACTTGCCGTCCGAGCGCCAATGGCCGTCCCGCCTGCTGTTCCGTCAGTCGTCCACCGTCGCCGACGGAACGATGCCGTAATTCCTCGAGTCGGTGTCGATAAGATACCCTTTCCGACGGATGCAGTAACGACACGGCATGGTGCAGCCACTCCAGTGCCCTGTCGTAGTCTTCCTCCTTCTCGTGGCAGGTGGAAAGCCGAACGGCAGCATGAGCACTGAACGGCTCGAGCTTGACGGCTTTAATCGATGCTTGAAGGGCTTTCGTCCATTGTTGAGATCCCATGTAAAGCGATATGAGCCAACTGAGCGGTAAAGGTTCCTTTCCGCCGCTGAGCTCGACAGCCTGCCAAGTAGAACAAGGTCAACGATTGTCCTTCAGCTGTACGACCTGTACAAGTCACCTGCAAGAGCTCTGCTTCAGCCCTCTCCATAATCGGCCGTTCTCCCCCTCTTCCCGCTCCTATCGGATCTCCTCCTGATACTGTTGCCGAAGCCGGCATGATGCCTTCCCCCGAGCCATCCGTCAACTCCCGAGCTGTTCCATCCAGCATATTGACAGCGCGGGAAAACGGTTGCGTCCATGGAGGAAACTCGTTCTCGGCGCCGTATTTGCTGGCCAGGATGGCGTTGATATCGGACGGCATGATTACTGGCTGAGCGCCTCGCGGTCGGACTGCAGATGGTTGCAGGGACGATGGGCCAGAGACGACGGAAGGGAACAATATCAGTCGAGGCCGTATGGAGGAGGTAAGGATGAGAGGATGAGGTTTGAAGGAGAGCGGAGTCCGAATGAAAGTGAGACAAGACGCGTCACTCGTTGTTCCCCGACAATTAACCTGCCGTTGGTCTGTGGCCGTTGACAATCAGGTGACCAAAGATTCGAAAGGGACGAGCATTGATGAAGGCTCTGATGGGTGTCTCTTGATCCAAGAACGCCTCGACAACGGGATAACGATGCCCAAATACTGGTATATGGTAGACCTATATATCACGGCACAGCATACGATGACAACATATGACGCATGAATGGCAAACGGGTGGTGAGAATGGCGCGACGCCAAGTCCCATGGGTCATTGAGAATGCGTACAATTGGCACAATCGACCAAGAAGGCAAGAGTTCACATACTGAGAATTCAGGAGGTTCCAGTCAGAATTTTCCATCAAGATGAGCATATACACTTTCATTCCCGTTACCACCGATCCGAATAGTAGCCAAGCTCCAATCCCTGCGGAATCGCATTCTGCAGCCAGACCATGGCTTCCGTGCCCCTCTCTTCGCTCGAGTTGCGGCTTTTGATCACCAGCTTTTGCAGCGCGCTGACGGTTGGCGACTCTATACGGAGCTTGACGTACTCGACCAAGCGTTCGCCTGGGACATCGCAGTTGAGCAGGTGAAGTTCCGTCATGTTGGGCGCCCAATTCGGATGATCGTGGAGCACTTGGCCGACGCAGATATAGGAACGCTCTCCAATGATCCGCATCGGTTGCCACATGGCGTTCGGTTCCCGGGCTGGCTGGCGGGTCGTATGCAATGATAGTTGTTTCAAGCTCGACACGCAGGACAGCCATGCCTCGAGACCCGCAACAGTGTCGGCGCTGGAGACTAGTAGGCCTAGATGAATCAGGCGGGCCAGCTGTTCGGTATTGACGGGCGAATCGCATATTTCAGGGATGAGCGGTAGTCGACTTTCGTCAGGCCGATGTTCATACTCGGATTTTGAGTATCCGTCGGGTAATACAAAACGTAAGCTGTTGACGACCGGCGAAGAGATATCGATCGCCCACACCACTGGGGGTGGAATGGCGATTGTGCTGAGATTCGGCATTATGATCCGCTTTCGCGACAATCGTTGTCGCCTTGCATTTTCGTCGGTCATGTTGGGATCGCAGTGCACGGTCAGTTGTTGCAGCTTCGGTGTGCCGAGTAATGTCCTGTGGAGCACACATGATGTATGACGACCCACCACAGACCGGTCACCTGTTTCCTCTAGATCGGCTTCGAAAACATCGATATCGCAGGTCACAACGGACAATTGCCTGAGTTGTGGATATTGTTCGGCAGTGAGAGGCGCGAGAGAGTAACGTCCCTTGAAGTATTCATCGGTGTCGCGGTTGGGGTTATCTTGGTCGGAAAAATTGACATTCTGAATGATCAGGGCCTCTATCGACTCGAGGGCGGTGGAGCTCAACAGCCCGCAGTGCATGACACTTTGCGAAAACTCCTCGGGAGAAGGGCCGTACCTGATACGCCCTGCGTCGACATTGAGTTCCACCAGACTCCCAAACTTCGCGCGGAACCGGTCGCAGAATCGGCCAAGGACGCCGTGGTCTCCGACGCGGAGGCGCAGCCGCTGAGCTGTGGCCATGTACGGTGTCCACGCTTTGGGCACTTTGACCACCCCGGAGAACGTTGTCAGATCCGGGATGTCGATCATCCTAAATTTCCCGCCAGAGCGATCGATCCATGCTGTGTGCTTTGCTTGCCGCTCCTTGGTCTTCAGTTCCTTCCAGGGGAGCTTGAAATATCCCCATAGCTCCGGGCAGTTGTGGACGAGCGTTTGATTCCAGGTGCGTGACACCCAGCTCGCACGAAGGACGAAATGCCGGTTTGACCGCAATCCGAATCGCATGATCAACACGATCAGCTCCAAGGGAAGCTTCAGGAAAGGATCCACAGCTACCGGTTCCGCTGTCTCGTTTGCAGACTCCAATTGACGGCGTTCTTGTTCCGCCAGCCGCTCCCTTTCGGCTTGCATGTCGTCGGAACGCTGTTGCAGATTTGCGAGTCTTTTGCGATGACGTTCCCTTTCGATCGGATGTAGCAATGACGCGGCGGTTTGCAGCCATTCGTACGCCTTGATGTAGTCCTCTTCCTTCTCGTAACAGATCGACAAGTTTGCTGCTGGTGAAGATTGGACCGCTTTCCGGTTGAAAGCCTTGAGGGATGCTTCACGGGCTTTCGTCCACTGCTCCGTGTCCATGTAGAACGATACCAGCCATTCGAGAGGTAATGGCTCTTCCTCCGAGCTGAGCTCAACGGCCTGAATATCAGGACTTGATCAGCGCTTGCACCGGCGGCTTCTCCATGGTCTACTCACGCTCAAGAGCTCCTCTTCGATTCTGTCAACATCAGTCCTTCCTCCTTGGCCCGCTGCTACTTCCGGACCCTCCCCTAGCATCCCTCCTATGTCCTCCTCAATGGGCTTGTCCAGCTTCTTCACGGCGGAGAGAAAGGGTTTCGTCCATTCCGGAAAGTTCTCCTCGGCGCCGTAATTCCTAGCAAGGATGGCGGTGATGTCGATGGGCATGTTCGCGTCACGATCGGAATGCCGCACGGCAGCTGCTGGCGATAGTGATGATGGAGTCTAGATGTATAGATGAAGTCATCGGTACTGGGTTCTGCCTCGTCTCTCGTGTCCGAATTCTGAGACATACCGCGTCACCGCAAAACGCGTCCAGCTATCCATCGTATCTCTTTCGGCCTATCCATCGTGACCTGACCATGGACTTATCATGTGGTGCTGTCCGAAAGACGTCAGGATATGCTCCGCGCCACTGTATATAAATCCGGCCCAACCTCTCTGAATGCCAGCGCTCCCGAACAGCGCGCGTTTCCTGACCGTCTTTCGAACTTATAGCATATTCACGCACTGTGGCAGTATCTCACGGCCGCTCGTGCATACAATCATGCCTCCGCCTTCGCCATCTCCACGAGATGCCGCAGCACCCCTCTGACGAACCCTCCCAGCCACTCGACCTCCACCAGCATCCCCAATCCTCTATCCAGGGAGACAAAGCTCTTCTCTCCTGCTCTATGCTCGCCGTTGGCGAGTCCGTTTTGCGCGCGTTTTCCAATGGCCTCTATTCTTGACTTTTCGAAAATCGCTGATAATCTGGTAGGTTTGATGGCGGAAAAGCTCCGTATCACAGGTGCAACGGCTGCTGAAACGCGGTATTGCAGCTTTGGACCAATGTGGGAGAGCAGGACTTTGGGCGAATCCTCCATCACCCGAGCCACTATGCCATATCGGCTGGAACAGGTCGAGATCAGCCGCGGAATTGTGATTGCGCACACTTAATACGTACCGTTGTCCGCTTTGACACGCAAAGATATACTCGATGGGCGAAAGAGGCAGTATTCGAACTGGCTCAGCGGTATCGTTGTCCATTTCGTCGTTGACATCTTCGACCGCAAGGATCAATGCGAGGGACATGCTCATTTGCTGTAAACAACCGAGCTTTAGTTACGCTCCACGAAACCTCTTTCGCATCCGGCGTACCTGTAGAAACTCTGCTAGAGACTCGACTCTCGCGGCTGCCTGGTTGAAACGCTCCTCAAATACTGCATCCAGCTCCAATAATGCCGAGGGTAGGCTATCGAGATTCTCGAACATGAGCCTGTATCCCCCTACGCCGGGTTGGTGGGAAAGCTGGATCGAGATCTGCAGGTGGATGGAATCGTCAGATAGAAATCGAGCGAGTAGCGAGTTACTGACCTTGTCGTGTAGCTGAATGATAACCTCTTCCAGATCGAAAGAGATCAATGCCAAACCGTGGGCTTGAGCCGAGCTTGCAATTTTGTGCACTGCGTTGAGAAGTCAGACTCCGCTTACACACAAAGTACCGCAGACTCACCCCTCGATGCAAGCTGAAGCGTTGCGGCTGCCGCTCGTAGCCTGGCCACCTGCAGCACGGAAAACTCATCGCAGCGCAAGACAACGACCTGATTGTGCGAATCATATCGCAGGTCCGCTGCTAGGTCTGGATTGGCTTGTTGTTTCGCTGTTGTGCCAAGTACAGGCATGCCTTTGACCTTGAGCCGGAGAAGGAGCTGTACATGATATCAGTAGCTGATCGCACACCGTCGTCGAAGAAACTGACCTGGATATTACGAGATTCCTTCCATATACATGATATCTTGAGAACAGGATGGAACAAGGACGAATCGGCTTGGGGAATCATCTGCTCTGTGTTGACGTAAAGCGCCGGGACTTCGCTGGACTGCGCAAGGTCTTCTTGTCGATATTGTATACCGGCGCTCCGTAGCTGTTCAATGACGTGTTGAACTTTGGCTCGTGCCGCGCAATAGACCCAGAGTCTGGATAGGAAACTGGGTTGGACATCGAGACTGCAAAGGGGTCAGCACACTTTCGATTATGCACGGCCCTGCTTACCCTGTGCTGCGTGTACTGATGCGACGGGGATTCGGCACCGAAGCTGGATCGTTGCCGCTTTCGAAATCGGAAACATTCAGCCAAGCAAGATTCGCTATCCGCTTGTATCGCAATCCGAGTGTGACGGCGCTCGGCAACAACTGTATGAGGGCGTAAGAGATCGACTTGTTATCGATCACGAGAAGCAGGAAGCTGTCCGGATTTGGCAACTCGGCTAGGAGTATTGGCTTTGGCTGGCGGGTTCCTGATCCGAGGAGCAACCCGTACTTTTCGGAATCTGACAGGAAGGCGTGGTTAGAACATGCTACCTCGTTCAATGCCCTAACCTACCTTCAGGGTTGACGTCTAGACGCGTGCTGGTGATGATACCCATACTGATAAAGCGTTCCTCTAGACTATCGCGGACGAACTGCGACTCGAAATTGCATTAGTGTTGAAACCGGAAGCATCGTCGAACACACTCACCAGACTTCGGGTCATCATTAGATTATCGACCAGCTTGTTAGGCGAGAAAGAAGCTATTTTCGAAGCTTGTGCGAGTTTGGCCTCTAGCCGAGACCCCACAACAGCATTGGCTTCGCCGAGGTACAACTCTCCAGTCAAATGATTGACCGCGAGGCGTAGCCATCTTGTCGAGAATGCTTTCAGTAGTACGCAAGGTCCAGTCTCTGCAGGACGAGCGGTATGTGAGACGGAAGCCGTATCAGCGCGAAAGGGTTACTGCTCACCTCCATCCTCGTACTTGACATCCTCCGCATCCCAGAGATCCCGGCGGATGATTGTCTCCTCGATAATCGAACGCAGGCCGTCTGTCAGAAGGGCGACATGCCGCTTCGTTATGTCGAGGACTATCGCTTCCAAGTCTAGATTCAGAGGATCCTAATCGCAAAGATAAGCTTGACGCGGTCAAGCGATATGCTATGACTCACGATGTCCGGTATACTGGCTCTCGCGGCCTGAACGGCAGCATCGGAGATCTCTGTCTTGAGCCATGTTCGCTCAGGTATCCAGTCGACTTGAATCTTGGACCGCCGCGTGCGTATTGCTGCCCCGGCCTCATCTTCTGATTCATCGTGGAGCAACGACAAATCGCTCCGCTCGGGTATGAAAGACTTGATGGAAAGCGTGATCTCGCCGCCGAACGCGCTTCCTGCGGGTGCTATTGATACCTTCCCTCGCTCGCCCGGCTGAACGGGTTCGGCATTTCGCCTAGATCATGGGAGTCGGTCAGTGTGAAGGCGCCTGTAGCAGGGGAACGGCGACTCACTGCCAGTATCTGACACGAAGAGTCTGTCGATCAGACGAGAGTTCGACCTGAAGATGTTGCTGCCATTCGGATCTCCTCATCATCATCGCTTGTGCAATCAGAATTTCGAGTTGGTTCGCGACGGCCAGCATCTCTGATAACGAGCGGGAGGGTTTAAGCGACCCGATTTGATATTCCGTAGGCAAGGGCTTACCCAGAATGCTCGTAAGCTTGCACAGTGATGTGCCGTGTTTCGATGATACTGATTTGGGCTCAGATTGTGCAGCGAGATTTTTCTTATCATCCTCTATTCTCTCCGCATCCGCTGGAACGGCTGCCTCGGTCGAGGTCTCTTCGGCGGTTTCTTGTTGCATAAGATGGTACAGCGCCGTGTCGACCATCTCCAGGATACGCTGTTTGACCGGTTGGGCCAACTCTGTTGCTTGAGCTATTGGAAACTACAAGTCAGCATATCAATGCGAAAGCCAGCGGAAATTATATATACCTGTTCTGCCCTTCACACTCTGTTTCGCCAAATGCAGGAACTTGACATCGGCGAGACACCACTGCCTCTGCGGATCGACGGGACCGACGGTGATGGCACATTCGAACAGGTTGAGGTATTTGAAGTACGCCTTTCCGTCGCCTGTGACATGCCGCAATATAGAGTCAGATCATCACGTGCGCTGTTGCCATGTCCCAGCTTACGCGTATCCAGGTGCTGAAGGTCGGCCGGAATTAGCTCGTGCACGGCTAAGCGGAAGGCGATGATCTCGTTCATCTTCTTCAAAGCATCTGACGCGGACACTGTGTTGGCGTATGCTTGTGGCATGAATTGATGCTGAGAGGCGCTAGAGGTGTTAGAACCAGTGCATCAAGGTTTCACGAGGGAAGCTTACGTCTATCGACTTTGGCAGCCGTTGATATTCTCCCGTCACAAGGACATCCGTAGCGGTGTCGATATCGGCATTACGCATCCTACACCGACAGAGACAACGTATCAGTTACTGAAACCGAATAATAAGGAAAATGCATACCTGAGAGCAGAGAGCTGTCCGTTCACTGTATATGCCAGATGTTCCCTTGTCCGCTTCACACCCTCGTGCTGATAGTCGAGCAGCTTCTCAAGACGCTGAGAGGGGCAGACGAGTTAGTGACGCCTTACAGTAGTATTCGCAGCTGAACACGAGAGAGCCAACTCACCCAGGCTGTCTGCACATCACTCTGCCGTTCCTCTACCGTCGTTCCATCCGCCTTCTTGGCTGTCCGGACGACCTTCGGCACGTCGGCCTGTTCTTTCCACCTCAGGAGCGCCAGAAGCTTGAGTAATGCCATTCGGGATTCCTGGGCGTAGGTTATGATGGCTTTCGGACGGTCGACCAATTGAGTTTCCGGTAGCCTAGAATAGACAGTCGTCACGGAGCGTCAGTTATGGCATGCCTGGGGATAGAGAACTAATGCGGGCGTACCGGTCCTTGACGAGGTGACGTAGAGCTTCATACCGTATCTTTGCAGTCCTGTCGAGAAGATGTCCGAATGGAACGACTTGACTCGGATCCATCGGCGGTAGCTGCTCCAGCAGCACCTTTCGCAGTTCCTCCGGATCATCTTGTGATGGTAGAGACGTTGACTTGGAATCCGGAACGGAGATGGACAGAGATGACGGTGGGTTGAGCGGGACGACGCCGGGTTCTTGTTTCGGTTGCTCGTTCATCTTATCGCCTCGGATGTGCCCCTTCTCGATCCTACACTGCCCTCTTATCCTGTTCCCTCCCTGCTAACGGCGTGGGCCTCGATGTCGAACGCGAACCAAGGTGATATCGAAATGCGGGATCATGAAGCGTCGCGTTGATTTTCGTGCTCTCGTTTGTCGCTCCGCGTTGTACGAAGGCGACTGTTTCAAGCGGATTTCACTGAGTCTGGTGCGATCTCAGCATAAGGGCGATAGAGCAGAAGCAGATGAGATTCAAGACGTCGACAGCGATCCGAGGGGGTGTGAAGACATCACTCGAACATGTTGGACGGCATGGATGTCTCCCGATCGCTGCAGCCCGGGCGCACCCACCAAACCTCCTATATCTGACTCGCGAGCCGCAAAGTCGCTTGTGTCAAGCTTATTTATCAAGCAACAGCGTCCCCGACCCCTCCATCGTCCTCACTCCTCGCTCTGGTACACGCCTCTTGCACTCAACCACGATCTGGGACCATCGCTTTGCGTCATGGCAACATATAACAATAAGAGTGAGTTGATGTCTGATCCGTCAGTATATGTGCCATGCTAATGCACAAGACTTGTCTTCATCGTCAGAGATCGTGGAGCTTAGCGAGGAAGAGCTCACGTCGCTTGGGTTCCTCGGAAATGGTATGAATCCCCTCTCAAGGATACCTATGACACATCGCTCAATGATGTTGCCTTCCCTCAGATGCCCCGGCGGAGGTTGTGGATCTGGTCCGAAAAGTTATTGCAAACCCAAGACGCCTTCGCAGTACGTGATTGTCACTCCTTCGCCACTTTCGTCCCTGTCCTCCCGTTTGTGACTTGTACCGAGGCCTAGCTGACACTGCTACGTTACTCCTTCCGTCAACAGACATCACCGCTTACCAGGTCGAGGTGCTCCGCCGGTCTCACGACATCGATGCCTCTGAGGCCATCAAACCTTCTCTACCTATTCAATCCAGCGACTCCGGCACTCTCCTCACTGCGATATCAAGCAGTCCACTCGCCACGATTCCTATCGCCCCAGAGTTGATTTCGGATTACGAGAAACGATTTTGGTATCATGGACTGTCTTCAGACCCGCCACGATTAATGTGGCGGTCGGACCTCTACACCAATCCGTTCCCCATGCCAGCCGCCGGGGACCAATGCTTCGAACCGGGGGTCAAGACCGCCTCCGGTATCTACAGCACGCGACTCAACCAACTATGGCACTCGACGGTCGCGCCCAAGATACTGGACCTCTTCAAGCAGCACGGCAGTGATTTCTCATCCCTCAAGACGGCCCGTTTTACGACCCACAAAAAAGAACGAAGGCACCGAGACGCGCGGTCCGCCGACAATCTGGATTGCTGTTCGGCCAGGTACAACGACACCCACGGTCCTCCGGGACTTCACACCCAAAATAATGCAGATCCTTAGTAGGTGTGAACTGGACGATGTCGTTATTGAATGGTACGAAGGCATCGTGCGGCGATTGGAGGATCTACCGCTGTTGGGCGTTGCGGACACTACCGACCCAACCTTCGGGTTGAGCTACGCCTTTAACATTGGCCTCGGCATCTCTATCGCCACAAGGAAGGAAGATGCACAAGGGACGATAGCTTTCTATTCAGAGAAGTCAAAACCGCCGACGGGAGCGCCGACAGTGACCGAACTTTAGCGTGTACATGCAAGCACGTTGTGTCACCGAGCGCGCATACCAAAGACAAAATTCAAGATTCCTCTTCGCCTATCGACATTGTCGTTTGCGGCGCGCGCCGATACCGTCGCGCTCTTCGCGAAATCGAGTCCGAATTGAATAGCGCCAGTCAAGAGACCGCCCGCTTGATGGGGAAACTCGACGGAAGCGAAGTTGAATCCGGAACGGTACGAAGCCAAGCAGAGACATGCGAACAAGAGGACCTGGATCGCAGCTTGGATCGCTTGCTCGAGAGGCAATTCGCGTTGCAGAAGTTCTGTAGAGAGGTAGAGGATGATTGGGAACCAACGCAGAATCGAAGACTTGGCAGGGTGGATTGGGCACCACCCCTTTCCGTCGCCGCGGGCGATCGACCTTACACCCTCGACCTGGCGGTGCTCGAAGTCAGTCGCGAGAAGATTTCAAACTTCGCCAAGAACATCGTCGATCTCGGTACGTTCGATATATCATTTCGTTCACGTTACTTGACTCGACATTCCTCGGCGCCTTTAGGTAACCAATATCGCACTAGTCAGCTCGAAGACCAGTTCTGGCCGGATCAGCAAGCACGCGGGACGATCCCTCCCAATCATCAACTGCCGATACATGCTGCGATCGAACGTCGGCGCGTTATAAATCCCGACACGCGAGACCGGAACGGGGAGCCTTGCCTGATCGTCGGCAAGTACGGCAACTCGACCGACCTCACGATTGGTAGATATTCTGGTATGGACTGTTACACGAGTAGCGACCTTGGAGTCACATCGCGCGAATGCATGATCTACAACATCAGCCCTGATGACAACTTTTCCAGCCCCTGGCGACTCCGGTTCGCTAGTTTTTACGGGCAACGGCGAAGCACTAGCTGTGCTCCACTCGGGTGAGCCTCAAGGCTTGCATAATCATGTAACCTATGCGACGCCTTTGTGGTGGATCCTTCAGCGCATCCGGGAACAATATCCGTACGCCGAATTCTGCGGAATTCAGTATCTCTGTGAGTCTGAGTTGTAGCTATACGATCTGAGATTGTGGATGTATTGGAAATGAAACGGTACAGATTGTTGTATCTACCATCTGCCATCACACGGCAAGGTCGGGACCCAGTACAGACATGTCGATGCGATTCACCTGCTTTGGAAGATCAGCTAGCTGTACCAGGGCTGGACAGGAAGAGGAGCTCATCAGACCACACACGCTACTTCGCTTTCACCACCGAGCATCCACTCGTCCTTCGCATCCCCACATACCCTTCGTTCCCCATTGGATACGGAAGGTGCCGCAGGTGCGCGGAGGAGGCTGATCCGTGAGTGCGGGTGTGTCATATGACATAAGAGACGGTTTGGGATAGTCGGTTGCCGTACGGGTATGACGAGAGCAGTATGCTGTGGTCTGCGGGTAGAGCTCGGTCAGCGCCGGTCGACGCAGAGCCGATGCGTCGTAGGGCCGGGCGAAGAGATTCAGGCGCGAAGCTCTCCGGACTGCGCGATGTCATTCACAAAGCCTCCGGAGGCGTGGTGTTCCTTCAAAGACAACGTCGCAGGACTGCGAGGATGCGGTGGAGTAATAGCGAGAAACCTTGATGGGCGGTGTTCCTGTGATGCTGACGAGATGACTGACATCCCGTATGACGGTCCCCTTCCAGCTAAGTGCCATCCTCCGCTCGAATCTCTTTCCCAGGTATGCCGAGGCGATGTGGAGTTATGTACCGATCGGCGAGACCAACGACGATCGTCATTATTGGCGCTGTCGATAAGGACCCCGGTGTGGGTCTGGACGTTCGAGCCCGTTTGCGCAGACCGACGTCGATGAGGCTGGTCGAACATGCTGCGAGATGACGGAAAGGGCAGAATCAACGAGGAAGGTCGATGAGCAGTGATTCCGTGATGGTTTCGAGAGAGGACGCTTACCGTATGACGTTCTCCTACGCAGTATCAGCCATCCTCTGCTTATATCCTTCCTCTGCCGGCGGTCAAGGCGTCCATCGAATGATCCGGCTGATGGGACGCCACGACGAGAGCCGCTCCGGCTCGACAGCGCCGTCGATAAAATTCAGGGAATGCTTCGAGTATTGGCCGTAGGAGAAGTTGAGTCTTGTCATGGACGACGATTCGACGCTGGCAGGGAGACGGCCGATGGTAGCGAAAGTCAGCATGGGTAGAGGTACAGCGAACCACGGGGAATGGACCCACGGTGTTCAGTCCGGTTCACGGCTTTTTTGCATTTTCCTCATCCTTCTTCCTGGCACTTAGCAATCGCAGGTTGAACGAGCCCGAGCGAGCGAAGTGATAGACATATCGTCGAACCCGACATCGTGAGTTGAAGATGTAGGACAGGTTCAGGAAGTAGCTGGAAGATAATGAGCATGATCGATGAAGCCGGGCATTAGAGAAGTTCATGATAACGACGTACGGCGCACACACCACCTCTGTTCTGGAAGACGTGCTCCCGTATGGATATCCTTCGTCACGCGGCACCTCCGAACGATGAGACTCCAGCAGAGGATAAGCCTCGACGAGTCGAAACGAGGCCGTTGCGTTCCGCGCAAGACCATTTTGAGGGAACATGGCGGGCTTTTCGTGATCGTCGAGCGTCATCTTGCGTCTTTGGATGCTGTGGGACCGAACGCTGAGGGATAGGTGGATGGGAATAGAAGTACACATTGAATGGGACATGTAGCAGGCATCTGATGCGAACGAAGGGTTATTAGGGCCGATCGAGGGATTGTTTACTTTGTTCACTTTTTGCGCGTGACCGTCAACTCAGGGTTTGTCCTCTCGGTTCGAACCCGTATCAGCTGGCGACGTGGTGAAAATCTCCCTGCCAGTAGTCACGTTGTAGGGAAAGATACACGCCGCTGCGGCGCTGCATGACCCGAAATCAAGAAGAGAATCTGAGAATACTTGGCTGGTCGTGAAAGAGGACAGTATGAGAGCGAGGCCGGCAATTAACGTAACACAGCTTCCTATCGATACGTCGGATATGATCATCCTATATGCTTTTAAGCAGCAACTCCGCTTCCAACATCAACGCCCGATCTACGGGGAGTGATTCGTTCCCTAGAACTGAATACGCAGACCAAGGTGAATGATGACAGCGCGGAGCCAGAGGATGCGGACAAAGTAATCACAGCCGTCGAACCGGGACACAAGGGCCGGTAGAGGCGGATCGCTGTGAAGAGGGCCAAAGACGTGGTTGCGAGGGGGGAACCCGTTTGGACAGGGAACAGAGCGGTGGCATACCGGCGTCTGGGATGACATGGAGAGGGTGCCATTCAATATTAACGCGGCAGCTTCTTACCTCGTGCAGACTATCTCCGCTGTATAGGAAAACGAAGTCGCTCCGAGAGCGATCAACGCCGGACCTAAATCAAAGACAACGACCCGATCATGGGCCATCATGTGGTGCAATACACGGAGCGAGATTGTAGGCGTCTTGATGAAGTTCGCCGGGGGAACATCGGTCGCGCGAATCATCTTTTTCGTTTTCTGTCACAGATGTTATCCTATAGCACTGGGATCGCTCCACGGAGAGACAGGAGCCAGCGCTGCGTCGCTCGGTGAAATCCAAGCTCTCCATCGCTAAGATGGCGGTCGAAGCAGGATATCATGGCCTGAGATAGGTGGCGATAACCCAATATGATCCTCCTTATATCCCGCCTTACAATCCGTGCGAACCAAGAGTTTGTCGAGACGATACTTCCAACAATCCGTTCGACAAAGAAAGACCACGCCCAAAGGCGTGGAAATGCCTATCAGCGAGTTCCGGCGCGATGCTGACGACCGATATACATATACGGTACGCTTGCGAAAGCAAAAGAGACTGAGGACAACTGAATCAGTTGGAAATCGAGGTACGCTGATATTGACTTACCTTGCTTCTCACTCAAGGAGGCATGGACATTGACAGCCCGGATCGCCGGCAGCGAGTTCTACGCGGGAACCGTCTCGAATGTGCTGGAAGTCGATGGACCGATGTACGGCAGCGCAGGCGTCCGCTTCCATTGTCGGGCTAGCAACCTTCAGGCTTCGCAGAGGCGTTCCCGCCAGTCGGCGCGATTCGATGTAGGCGATGAGCTTTGCAGATGAAACCGCCACGCCGTCGAGGTACAGCTCTTCGAGGCGAGGACTGAACGCATACTTGATGAGGCCATCTAGAAGGTTGAGATCCAAGCGCTCTTGTTGCGGGACACTACGGTGCGATGCTCTCGCTGGTGCACATGTCACGGCAAGTCTCTTCAAGTTGGGCATGCGGCACAACCATTCGTCGAGGCTGGTGATAGTATCGCTTGAACAGGCCATGATTTCGAACGATGTGAGGCGAGCCATCCTGTCTGGCGACACTGGCGAGTCTTCAATGGCGGGTACGAGCGGCGGAGGTACGGCATACGCCTCGTGCTTTCGCAATTCGTCCTTGTCCATAAACACGAAAGACAGCGACTCGAGTTCCGGCGCGAAGATGTTGAGACGTCGAAGAGTGGGACTCGGCAGAACGACAGTTTTCAGGTTGGGGAGGTTGACCAGCTCCTCGTTCATGGCGGAATCGACTCCGGTTGTAGGCGCGAATCGACACAGCATCTTGAGCGATTCGAGGTTGGGCGCGCCGTGCAGGGCCAGGTTGAGGGGACAGGGGTATCCTTTCCGCTTCATTTTGCGTTCCGAATAGCCGTCCTTGTCTAGTACCGCTGATTCCGGCAGGAAAGCCGGATCCGTGTCGAAACGACAGCCTTCCACGACGAGACTTGTCAACGCGGGATATAACACGGGCTTTCTGTCCTTGGGCAACTGGGTCTTGTCGAACATGTTCCGAAACGGTGCGCGCCGCGAAGCTCGGTAGTCGACGTTTCGAACGATGAGCGATTGAAGCCTGGTGCGATGTGTCGGTGCCGCAAAGTCACAGTCGATGGCGTATGGAACGCTCGTCAATGGCTCTGGCTCCCATCCCATACGGTCGTCAGTGGAGATTTCCGCGTGCGTCAGGTTTTGACACCGGTTGCTGACCTTGTCGATCAGACGTCGCAGAATCTTGTTGTCCTTGACGTATATCTTGAGCGTATTTGCGGATTGGAATGGCGGCATGTACATGTACGATAGTTTCGTGATGCCGGTGAGGCTGAGCCCCTCGATATTGAGCGTTGGAAACTCTCCACCTGACCGTTGGACCCAGGTCTTCAATCTCGGCTCGTCCGACTTGTGCTGCTTGCCGACGCTTCCCTTCAAGTTGAACGTGCCGTAAAGCTCTTTGCAACCGTTGATCGTCTTGCGCCACCGCTGATTGACCCAGGTGTATCGTAAGAGGTCGCGATCCGAACGTGTTGCTTGCTTAATGATGCTGATGATCACCTCGAGCGGCAAGGTGTCGAAAGGATCCTTGCGGAACGCGTTGTCCTTCATGTAGGCGACCTGCTTGGCCAATCGGAGCAGTCGATCCTTGTACTGCGCGCGCTCGGAAAGGACTGACAAGGATACGGCCCGTTTCAAAGGCGTTGACGAAATCCTTTTCATTGGTGAAGCAGTCTACGAGGCGGAAGATGGATGGCGAGGAAACAGGATCCATCTCGACCATCTCCATAGCCGTCATTCGGGCTCGGGGATAGTCTTGCAGTTGAGTATATACTTCGACGAGCCAATTGAGGAGCAGGGGACGACGTCCAGCGAGTGTCATGGCCTGATTCAGAAAGATTAGCCAAAGCCAACATCTTCTGTACGTCACATACCTCTTGAAGACAACGCTCCGCTTCGCCAAGAACTTCACGATCTCGCCGATTCTCCTCGACCATATCAAACTCGTCGTTTTCCCATCCATCCATAGATGACGTGGCTTGCACCGATCCATCTCGCAAGCGTTGTTGAAATGCCTTGTATTCCTCTCTGTCTTCCTGCCTGTCCTGTACTTTTTCGAGCCTCTCGACCGCCTTACGAAAAAGGTCTATCCATGCTGGGCGGCCGTCAGCATATGTAGCCGAGAGTGTTGTGTCGATGTTGCATTCGAGGTCGTAGTACGTGACGGACAGCATGATAGCTAGTTATGGGCTGATTGTTGCGGTGATGTGGGAGGACGGAAATGTTGAGCGTCGAATGTTCAGGGCGAAACAGACAAGCACGGTCCGTTCGATGAGTCCGGCGATGATAGCTGCGCGTGTAATGGAACGTATGCCGGAGGAGAAGGCTCGAGTGCGGAGCGAGGGGCCGAGACTCAAGAGCATGAGGAGCTGTTTAAGGGAGAGAGATATAGAGAGGTTCCCCTATCCTCTCTGAGACATCGCTCGAACGCGACGCGAGGTTGACCAACGCGTTTCAGCCGTAATGTGATCCGGCTCCATTAACCTTCATTCGCCCAGGACTTCCATCTCCCAGCAATGATAAACAGATGGATGCATGATATATCGGCACGTGCGCCGTCCTCGGCAGAAGCACGACAATCTGTGGAGCGGATGTTTTGCGATATGGTCATAGATAGAAAATCACAAGATAGGCGAAGCATTCCCTTGCATACAGCTAACTTCCAGAAACCCTCCACACTGCAGCCTCCCGCTCCTGACCTACGTCGACCTGCGCTTCATAGCGACGTTGAACTCCAATGGCTTGCGCAGGAATCCTTCTGCAGTAGCCAACTATCGATGGGCGCAAAACGTAAGTGACTGATGGCTGCTTAGGTTGATAGGCGCACTGACCTTCTTTCCGGGCTCAAGCGGTTCGATGTCGTATCGGTGAACGACCGAAGAGATGAGCAAGGACAGCTCCATAGATGCCAAGCTGTCGAGGACTGGTTAACACTGGCACGCGACTCCAAGCTGGCTCAGACTCACTTTCGGCCGACGCATGATCTCGGTCCGTAGCTGAAGGGAATAAAGCTGGATTGCAGCAGCTTCGAGTCCCGTTCGAACCATCGTTCTGGCCTGTAGGCCTCGCTGTCTTCGCCCCAAACAGTCGGATCCCGGTGGATGGTGTAAGCCTGAACGTAATACCTATCAGCATTTGTCGCAGAGGTATCGCAATGACAAGGACTCACGGGTACACTGACGGTCGTTCCTCCCGGGAAGAATTCGCCCAAGATCGTTGCACCTCCCGCCGGAACTTCTCGAGGGAGACCGATAGCGGAAGTCGAGTGCAGTCGGAGCGCCTCGTCGATACACGCTTGCAAATACGGCAAAGCCTTGACGTCCTCGTAGTCAAAGTGCAGGACCTCTTCGCCGCCAGCCTTTTCCTCTGCAGCCTTGTCCAGCTCGTCCTGTAGCTTCTTCATGACTCGAGGGTTGTTGGACAGGTAGTAGATGATGGCGCAAGACGAGTTGGAGGTGGTGTCGGATCCGGCAATCAACTGTGTCAGAGCCTCGGCTGTCAACTCCTCCCGACCCATCGGTTTTCCAGTCTCGTCCTTGCCCGCTTGCAGCTTTGCCAGTAAGTCATCTCGGTCGCTTGGGTTTTCGAGTCGTTCACCGACCGCAGCGATGGCGATACCAGCGAGATTCTTAACACTCTTGACACCGCGGGAGAACCAGGGTAGCTTCTTTGCCCAGGGTCGGATCCACATGGGCAGGACGCCGAGTGTCGCTGAGTATTCGCCCCGTTCATTGAGAATCTGGATGGCGGGTAGGTAGACAGTTTGGTTGCTGCCTTCGAGCTTGACGGGGGCGATATCCTTGGCAGCCTTGATCATGCCAAAGGGTTTTCCGAAAGCGCTGCGAAACCAAGATGATTGTGGTGAGCGTTCCTGCACACCAGGAATGGAGCGAGGAGGCCTACAGATCTCCGATCACGTCAAATGCGAAGAAATTGAGCCCTGGAGGAGAGCTGTGAGGTCTGGGGATCGTCCCGATTCGCACTGCCAACTTACAGTTCAAAATGTCGAAGACTGCGCGTCCCTTGGCCGAATTACCGTCCATACCGGGATACTTGGCTGCCTTTTCGCACATGGCATCCCACTGCTTGAACAGCTCGACGATGGCAGCTGCGATGTGCGGTTCAAACGAGTTGACATTTTTCTACCCAGGGCCGGGTTAACGAAAGTCGCGCGAGACCTCTGTATAGACTTACCATCGAGAAGACATGGGAGACAATCTTCCTCTTTCTCGTGTGCTCTGCTCGGTCTCGGGTGTTGAAAAGACCCCTTCGGATACTGACAAACGCATCGTAAAACTCGGTCTTCAAGAATCCATTGCCGTGGCCGTATATCTCGTTGATAGCGGTGTGGTCCGCGATGGAGACGTGGTCGGGCGCGATTCGGACGAATTTGCCGTGCTTCTTGTGTTGGTCGTGGACGATTTCGTATCGATTGCCTCTTCCTGCTTGACGGGCGAGCCAGAGCTTAGAGAGCGCGGCTGGGAGGGGTCCGGGGTATTTGCGGAAGCCGTTGGGGTCCAGGATGAATGGAATCAGGATCGATAGAAGCTATATTCGTATAGCGGCTCAGTACAGTCGAAGAAGCGCGGATGAAGAGACTCACAGCAACGGCAATGACTACCGGGATACCGACCATGGGGTCAGACAATCGGTGGATGAGGTCCGCGACCTGTTGCAAGACGACGCTTTCGGGCATGGTGATTGTTCTTAAGGTGATGCTCGAGTGAAGGTCTTGTCGTGGTAGCTGAAACGTATCAGAGAGTCACCGGTCGTGTTCGCAGGACTTTATAGATTGTCAAAGTTGAAGAGAGGTAAGGTCGACAGTCGTCCACGGAGCCGTCTGGCCCGAATAACTCTGAAGATTAGTCGTACCTGACGTCGACCAGCTATGGCCGCGAACGCTATAAAGGCAGAGTAGCCATATTATCCGTCCAAGTCCACGGACGACACTCCGTGCGCTGCAGCGAGTGTACGAGTGTGGGGTCTCCACGGTAGACCTGGAGAAGTGGAAGCTAAAGTTCAGCCCAAGCCAATGAGCAGCGAGATGATGCGGAGAAAGGTGTAGAGACTGCTATTTTGCATCCGGTGACGGCGATTTGAGCCATGCTTCGAAGCGGCCGTCGGTCCGGAGACGCGATGATGAACAGCTTGATGAACCGAGGAAATGCAAAGGTTGAGCAAGTTTCATCATGGCTGCAAAGCTACGAGTACTGCAGAGCGCAGAGCTGGTTTGGAGCTTTGAAGTCACGCCTCGATATATATATGAAGCCCTTCGTGATGAGCGGTCGCTCTAGGGCGGTCGCAGGTCAACCACCGATATCGGAGAGGGCGACAAGCTGCCATTCCGCTTGCGACGCTTCAAAGGGGAACATGTCTATACTGCGAGACCAATGCGAACTCGAATGCACGGAAAAGTTCTGCCAGCTGCTCAGGACTCATTGCAGAAGAGCTGGACGCGTGCAAGCCGGCTCGACTCGTCGTCGACGAAGAGAGGGTCTTGGACAGCCTTTTGATCTTTGAGCTACCGCTGTTTAGACCGGAGCTGCCCTTGCCAAAGCTCACGGCGTTCGCATTTGTCAACATGACCGGGTATATGCCTTGAATGACACAGGCTGTCGTAAATGCCGGACGAACTACCTCTTTGCGGGACCGACCGACAAGCCTATCACGCATTCCTCTGTCTATCAGCTTCCGATAGCTATAGGCCTGCCAATATTTTTCTGGAATTTCTGGAAGACCCCTATCTGCCATCCCTAAACTCAGATCCACATCGCGCGGTCAGGTCCCCGCTGTCAGCGGCGTCACTTGCTCTGACCCGCAGCGTTGCACCCATGTACAAGATGTGATTGTAGAAGGTGATCCCAGCAGGAGAAGCGCTGCGAGAGAGATCCGAAAGAGAGCCTATGGCAGTCCTGTGGCCTGTGGTCGATAGAGCTGTCCATGGAACTGCCTATGAATCATAGCATCCCTACAGCTATCCCTACGACATTCATACACCCGATTCCCGCGGAAACGTATCTCAACGAACTGACAGAGAACAGTCATGAAGTCGATTCCTGCCACTTTGTAGGCGCTGCAGACTCGCTGCAGCAGCAGCTGCTGCTTTATCTGCTGTTCGGACTCTCGGTCCTTTGCACTGCGACAGCTACCGGTACCCTTCCGGAAACCTGCTGCTCAGATCTACGCGAGGCAGATTTCCAACTGAGACAGTCGCATCCAAGCAGTTCGAGCCTAGACGAAGGTGACCTCCACCTAATCTGACAGAGGATCCACAGCTGAATCCACTCGACCGCTATCGCGAGCTGCGATATTCGTATTCCCTTGGTAGAGTTAGTATCCCAAAATGGTTTGCTTCACCTTCTTTTCGGTGGGGGCACGGATGTTTGCTTTGCGGACCTCCAATGGAGAAGGCGATGATGCCCCGCCGTTAAGCTGTTACAGGTAAGCGAGTCATGGAAAGTCTGCGTGGAGACGTGGGGCTCAACCGATTCTCTAGTCGCTTTCGCCCTCTTGGCAGTTTCCCAGGTCGAAGTATATATGTATAGCCATGCTATCCTCCCGCTTGTAGCCACTGTTAAGCCACACCAAGCAAGCAGACAACCAGGATCGTCTGCGGCGCAATGACACAACCAACGCCACTACCAGGATACGAGGAGGAGATGAAGCAGGAAGCGAAGCACGTCGAGTATGGCGCCAAAGTCTCGCACGTCGACCTGCACGAAGCAGCAGCGCCGGGTCACCTAGCTACCGACTTGTACGGCCACGCCCTCGTCACCATCGACAAGGCGGCTAGCGATCGTTTGGCTCGAAAGGTGCGTTGAAAAGGTCACGACTGGGACAAGCGATGACGCTGACAATTGCCCTCAGATCGATTGGCATATCGTTCCAATCGTAGCCCTGCAGTACCTGTAAGTTGGTTGGCCTCAGGCATCGTTGTCGGCACGCGCTTCCCAGGCTGACTCATCCGCTCTTTAGATTCGCCTTTATTGACCGTGCGAATATCGGAAATGCGAGATTAGCTGGGCTGGAAAAGGACCTGAAGTTGACGGGCTACGATTACAATATCCTACTCTCCAGTACGTAACACCTCTCCGCTCCTTGCAGCGAAGCCCTGACCGACGGTTCCACGTCTTCTCAGTCTTCTACGTATCGTAAGCATTATCCTCTGCCATTTGGCCGGAAACGCCAATCTACCTACCTTGCTGACTATCGTTCGACTCAGATACATCGTCTTTGAAATCCCCGCAAACCTGTTCACGAAATGGCTTGGCCCCGGAAAGGCGATCCCGCTATATACCATCGTGTTTGGTGTGTTGTCAATCGCATGCGGTTTCGTCAACACATTCGGTGCGGCGTTGGCGGTTCGGTTCTTATTGGGACTTGCAGAAGCAGGTAAGCTATGCGATTCAGGAATTCGTAATCAGCTGCTGAGCTCTCGACGCCCAGGCATGCTTCCCGGTATCGCTTACTACCTATCTCGATGGTACACCAAGGATGAGCTTGCTTTCCGACTCGCGCTGTATATCGGTAAGTCACGGAGACATCCCTTCGCTTACGAAATCGCTGATCATCTCCTGCTCTTCAGTATGCGCACCCTTGGCTGGCGCCTTTGGAGGTGAGCATCGCGCCTGTATGCTAGGACGAGCGCATCTGACATCGGAACAATAACAGGTCTTCTTGCTAGCGGCATCCTGAAACTCGATGGCATCGGCAAAGTTCACACTTGGCAGCAAATCTTCCTGATTGAAGGCATCATAACCACCGCAATCGGTATCGGCGCCTACCTGCTTATGACCGACAGGCCAGAAGTCGCGAGGTG
Organism: Naganishia kalamii; assembly: GCA_022813745.1. NCBI lineage: Eukaryota > Fungi > Basidiomycota > Tremellomycetes > Filobasidiales > Filobasidiaceae > Naganishia > Naganishia kalamii. The sequence continues at coordinate 165,911 of JAKLLX010000039.1, read as the reverse complement.
GTTGTCACAGGAGGAAAAGGATCTCGCCGCCAGTCGAATCAAGGCAGAGCATGTCGGATCGACCACGGTGCTGGACAAGATGAACGGCCGAGCTATCAAGCAGGGAATCCTTGCGCCCACTACACTGGTGATCGGCCTCATCTTCCTGTTGAACAACATCACCGTTCAAGGTGTTGCGTTCTTCACGCCCACCATCGTTCGAACCATCTACCCGAAAGAGTCAACCATCACCCAGCAGCTATACACCGTGCCACCGTATATCGTCGGAGCTTTCTTTACCGTTCTGGTAAGCTACATCTCGTCCGGTTACAATAGGCGAGGGCTAATGTTGTCCTGGATAGTTCCCTTACATCTCGATGAAGATCAGGCGAAGAGGCATCATCATGCTCTGTAGCGCTCCGCTCATGATGATCGGTTACATCATCTTCCTCGCCACCGACAATGCCAAGGCTCGATACGGCGCCATCTTCCTAATTATGGCTGGCGCTTTCAGTTTCGGAGCTCTCTGTACGTCCAACGTTGCGCCGCAAACTCGAATCCCTCCTTACAAACCAATTTGACTTATAGGTAACGCCTGGGCGGCCATGAACGTTGCGAGTGATACAGCCCGAGCAGCGGCTTTGGGATACGTCGTGATGCTGGGAAACTGTGGCGGTCTTATCTCAACCTGGTCGTTCTTGTCTTCCGACGCACCAAACTACCCGTTAGTCCTCCCGATGATTCCCAACTTTCTTTGTGTTCTGACCAGCTTCGTTTCCTCACACAGGAAAGGCAATGGTCTCAACTTGGCGACATCCACTACTATTGCACTCCTAGCCGCAGGCCTGTTGTGGTATATCCGAATGAACAACAAGAAGCGAGAGGCGGGCAAGTACGATCACTACTTGAACGGTGTCACTCCCGAAGAATCGCACAAGCTCGGAAACAACCACCCTGGTTTCCGATACAAGCCTTAGAAGTGCTTTAGGATCAAGAGTTGTATAAAGTAACAGTCTCGCTCAGTATATGTACAATAATAGACATGTCGAAACTCCACGAGCGGGTACAGTGTTACGCCAAGCTGTCACTGACAGTTCTAGACTGCAACACAGACCACAAGCGATCCCGATGGGAAAGGGGCAATCCGACAACAGGCGTTTCATCCTGAAACTCAATAGCAGCACAATTACCCCGCTTTTCACCCTGATCTTCCGTGATCGCCCCTATCCCGATTTACAGCTTCAGTCGCGACCTTAGCTCAACCCGCTGTCCGAGCGATTAGGCTGGTCGATGTTCAGCAACTCGTCGAGGCCCTTATGCCGCTCGCGAGCGCTCTCGAGAGGGAGGGACGGGGAATCTCTGGGAATGAATCGCGGGAAAACAGTTATGTCCATTAGGCGAGTTGTCAGGTGCATTGTCGGGCATATAGCGGTGATGTTCGTGGGCAAGTCCGTTACCCTCCTCATCGAGATATCGCCCAAAAGGGTGAAAGACGCGCCAGATGCGGGAATCATCAGCTCCAAGAGCTCTGCACCCGTGAGCCTAGAAAGATTCTCGCAGCTCAGGATGCTTCTAGCATGATCCCATATGAGGATCTCCATGGCCTATGGCTACAGCTGTGGCTACACGATCTACCGCTAGGCAGACCAGCTGGCAGACCTCTAACTACCACATGCTCACATGATCATCCTTGGCCATGACGATTGCACAGCCCACAGATCTGGTTCGGAAGGCCCGGATGTGAATTGTCTTTCGGAAGGAGCACCTCGGATGCCTGGGTTTTCCGCGATTTCTGCGAGGGGAACGAAAGCCGCGAGAGAAACGTCTTTGGATACTGTGCATGCGCACGGCACGGGGGACCAGTGCCCTTCGCGACACGAAGCGATGGACAAGCTGATGGACAGCTCGACGTCGTATAGAATCCTCGATTATTAGTTGGCGATCACATGTTATGCTACGTTTGCTGTATTGCCAAGGTTGCCGGACTATCGGAAGCTGCCGGTTGAAGTCACCGTCTTTCCCTGAGTCTACCGTTGGCGTTCCCGACAGTGAGCACGCAACACGACCTCAATGGTTGGCCGGTGGTCGCAGTAGCTGTTGAGATCTGGAGAGAGCGTCTTGCAGGTTGAAGAGCCGTCTATTCCTTACCGACAAACCGACAACCGGTCTTCCGGAACAAGAAAGATCTGTCAATTCTCGCTCCCGGGCAATTCAATACAAATCGTGATCGAACTCGGTAAAAAGCGCATACAGCGTCGCCCGACGTTGTCAAGTCGTCAAGTGAAGCAATCCGGTTGCGAATCTCCAGCAATATTTCGGGATTCCACGTTGGATATACCCTTATATCACTGATAGTGTCAGTCGAGCTTGGGAAGGCGCGACCGCAGTATACGGAGAAGGGAATCATCAAACGCGCATCGGAGAGCCACCAGCAACACGGATCGTACACAATCCGGATTATTGTCTCCATCGACGCTCGACTCCACACAGCCGGCCTGGGAGGACGTTGCATAAAACGGGAAGAAGGCGCATCTCGTGGAGGTGTGGACAGGAATGGGACATTGGTGTCGGCGATTTGGAAAAGGAATTAGCGGGACAGCAGAGGAAGGGGAATATCAGGTGGCAGCATTGGACGATCGTTGTGTGAGTTCAACTTCTCTATGCGTTGTGGCTGTCTGGGAGAGGCGGCGTTCCCATCAGTGTTGAGGCGGGGAGGAAGTGGTCAAGCGGACCGTGCTGTGACCGGTGTGATGTGTTAAGCGGCATCAGCCTTGTTCCACCGCAGAGGTGAACGGAGAGCCGTGGACCTCTCAGGACTGCTTCGAGGCATGGGACGAGAGGCTATTCCGACGGAAGAGCTCGTATCAAATCCTAGAGCATGATGCGGCGTCAATCCCATCATTCGGAGAACGCAATATGGCGACGGCCTTCGAAATATATTTTGTCCCACTTTCGCCCAAAGACGGAATACCGGTCGGGTATCTCTGTAGAGAGGTGTTCGGACTGTGTACGGCGTATTCACGGATTGCATCAAGTTGACGTGTTATGGCGAGCGTGATGGGAAGACTCGATGGGAGGATAGACGAAGCGGCGGAAAGAAAGAAGCAGGACGTGGTTTCGGTCGTCAACAGTCTTGCGATGCCCTCAAGCATCTCTTCTGGTCAAAGACGGATTAGCGAAAGTCAGTTTGAATCAGCCGAAAGGTATGATGGGATGTGGGAAAGATCAACGTTCTTTCAAGGGAAGGAGGGATCAGTGATCGCTGTGATCTGATGTGCCTTTGCGCATGATCGACGTGCCATCAAAAGCCATCTATGTGCGGTGACAACCTCGCTTTAACGCGGAATTTACGACGTCCAGCGCGTTGGAAGTGAAAGACGTTTTGGCGTTCATCACACTTTTCGATCGGCGGGTGTTGTCAGTCACTTTCCAGGTTGTTAAAGCAGGTTTGATAGAAGCAGTGTGGGAGATTGACAACCAAAGAGCCGCATTGACTCTCCGTCATCGACTGTTGTGGTAGATCAACGTGTGATAGAGGGGTTTGCCTATAACAAGATCCTCGAGCTCTGGTGTTCCTTGCGTCCCTGTGTCAGGATCGTAGCTGACCCATCTCGCTTCTCTTCTCTCCTCCCCTGCCAATTCGACGCCATTCCATTCCGACGACGATGAACGATGTCCCTCACGACTCGGAAATCCGCTCTTCATCTCGCGGAATAAAACGGCTTGCCGACATTCTAAATGGCGTCGACGCCAACACAGTAGTCTCGCCAGACAACAACGCACGGCGAATCACGAGCTTCGGAAACTCCTCGCCTCGAAACGAGCAAGCCATAGATCGTGCGTTTTGACTCGCCTTTCTGACGATATCGAGCTGACGAAACTTTACATCCCAGAAACACCTGTCAGTCACAGCAACTCCGTGCCGGACGTTCGCCAAGGGTCTCTCAGCGGTCCCTCGCACATAGGAAGACGGGGCCCAACACTGAAGCGTCTCAAGATTGTCAAAATTTACGACCCTTATTATTCTCCTGGAAGCCCCAATAACCGCCCTTTACCCACATCCGCTAAGTCCACCGGAATCTACTACAGCCCAACAACAAAGGAGCCGGACTCGCGCTCGACCGCTTTACCGACATCTATCAAATCTGCGGGAATCCATTACCGACCCGCGGCGAAAGAGCCAAATACACAGCGGGACAAGCGGGCAGGACGGAAGGACAGACCGTCAAAAGGGAGCAAAGAAGATATGACAATGGAAATAGACGAAGCGCCGTGTACCTCAAGCCGGACGACAGCTGCCGAGGAACAGCGATCGCGTTCACCGGAAACGACGCCGCCTGGTGGAAAGGAGAAGCACAATGCGGATGCCAAATCGCCCTCCACAGCAGTCTCACCACTTCACGCTCCGGAAAGTGCCGCGCCAACACCTCACGAAACACAGTCCTTCAAACGCACAACTTCAGCAGCGAGTGTTCTGGGCAAGCGCAATGCATCAGCGATGGAACAAACAGAACCTCCGACGGGCGAAAATGCAACCTTTACCCAGTCGCCCTTTGGATCTGGCAATCATGCCGGAAAATACCGCCATCACGCTCTGGATCAAGTGGTATCATCGGCGTTCCGTCGCGAGTCTATGATTTCGCCGATGGATCCAGTGGCCCAGTCTTCGGGTCCAGCTGCAGGCATGGAAGCTACATCGAGCAGTAGAGATGCATCGCTCGGGTTGCTGCGCAAACTGTCAAGCGTAAACGTGCAAGAGGACGAGACTTCAGCGAGTCTGCCGGGCTTCAAGAGCCTGTTCGGTGCGCTTGAATCCGGTACGTTGCGCGTATTATAGACATCTCGTTGCGTTTACTAAAACGTACGCCTGTCAGATAAACCCACCATCTCACGCAACAATTCAGCTGGCTTCCCGGATTTGCAGACGCTGAAGGGGCCATTGACTCTCGCGTCAATGCCATATAGTCGCACAAGAGACTCGCGTGACTCCGGCATCACATCCACGACGACGTGGAGCTCGCGGTCATCGTATGATACCCGCGATTCAATATCAACAAACATTACGGCACCGCCTTCTGCAGCCTTTTCCGCTTCCATTTTGCCTCCAGGCAGAGGTGAAGATGGCCGGAAATCGCATTCTCCGTGGTCTGCTGGTGCATCGTTGCAAAAGCCTGGCGATCCGCCATTCACCGGTCTCGGCCTCACGCATTCACCATCGACATCGGACAGGGCGGAGCTTCCTGGACCAATCACCTTTCCCATACCATTGGATCTCTCCAAGAGGCCCTCTTATGCCAATTTCGGCGCGAATCTGGACCCTCGGCGTGCGTCCGAGGCAGAAGAGGCTTGGAGACGCCAGAGTGACAATGCGATGATACTCTCCGCCGAGCGGCGTCGCTTGATGGGCTCCAGTCCTAGGTCTTCGGCGCGCAAGGAGCTGGCGCCGTTGGAGACGGGGGATGCAACTCCGCGCACCACAGAAGAGGGTGCGAGCCGCGGGGGGAGCCTGTCTGCTGCAGACGAAGCATTGCTAGCCGCGAGGGCTAGAATCTTGCGGTACGAAAGCTATCCCTTTGGCTCCAAGGAAATACAAGATGCACGCCTGTCTGAACTCGCAGTCACGATGGATCCCCAACGACGGCAGTCGATGTTTCCGCACCGAACGGAGACCAAGGGGAAGATACCTCCTGTGGTGGATTTGACAGAGTCGCCCGGCATTCCGTCTGCTGTTCCGGCTTCACCGTTCGGTCAAGCATGGCATGATCAACCGCAAGCTGCTTCGGATGCGAAACGTGACATGCAGTTTGACGAGATCATGCGCAAGGCGTCCGTCGATCTGGCTCACCGATCTGCCACTTCAAGCGTAACAGGAACGCCTGTCGGAACTGTGCGACCTCTTTTGCTTCCCAATGGCAAGACAGATCCGGCAACGATGCCTGCAGTCACGGCGGCGGGCACAACAGCCACGCTGTCCGACGCCGAGATCGCCAACGCCAGAGAAAGGGAACATCGGCAACAGTTGTTGGCTCGTGCTAACAGCATCATAACAACAGCCTTGAGCCGCGGGGGGACTGGTTCACCAAGCTCGCATGGACCGCCACTGCCACATGACATGCACGACACCGCGTATCCGCGTCATCAGCAATCGCACGCGGTGACCCAGGGCCAAACTGAACCTCGCCGCAGCATCGCAGGTCCTGCGCCACATTACCACGAACCCGTCCACCAAGACACGGGACCTGTCGACATGGGTCCACGACATCGCCAGACCTCGAAGCGCGGATCTCCTCGAATACCGGCGAATCGTTTCGGCAACTCATTTCCGGGTCCGTCGCGTGGCAGCCCTCACGACCATCATACTTTTGGACAACCTGCCTATGCAGGACCGCCCGTGGGAAATTACCAAATGCCGGACTCTCGCGGCCGGGAATCCTGGCACCCTCCGCCGCGACATTCCGAAGCCGTCGTACCCTATTATGACAATCCAGAACCACCATCCGCTGGCGTTGTGCATGACAAAGCCAACTTTCCGTCCGTCTTGCGAAAGGAGTATCCGCCAGAGCATGCTGACTCTGGGCGTCAACATGCCCCGCCCTTCGATCGACCGCCTGGGGCGCATTATGTCCAGCAACATCAACCGCCACATCCGCAGTATGGTCATCCGGCGCCTCCGCATCATTTCGGATCCTCGAATTTTAATAACCAAATGCCCTTTACTTCGATACCACCTGCAGCTGCCAGAACATCTTCCACTCCCGCGGTGTTTAGTCTGAGCAGTTCAGCGTTGCCTGGTCCGAGATATACTTGTGACCATTGTGGAAAGAGCTTTAGCCGGCCAAGTAGTCTGAAAATCCACATTTATAGTCGTGAGTCACGTTGCGTTCGCGCGCTAGATTCCAGCTGACCATCGTGCGAGCAGACACTGGCGAAAAGCCGTATAAATGCACTTGGCAAAATTGCACCAGGTCGTTTTCGGTGCAGTCCAATCTGAAACGACACGCCAAAGTGCACTTGGAGAACAGCGGACCGCAGGCCCAGGTCAGCGGGAACCAGGGCCACCACATGGATCCAATCAATACAGCACTGCGAGGTCCCGGGGTCAATACTCCCGGCGCATCGGCGTCGAGCTATAACGGCAGCTTCTTGACACCGCAAACGGCTCAACCCCTCACCGGGCACACGCCGGACGGGTACTTTGATCCTCGCTTACACGCGCGGCATCCCGCCTCGCACTCGCCCGCACCAGCAAATATGCGACACAACTCGAATATGATGCAGCCGTATCCGCCGCCAGCGGGAGCCATGTCAAGTGCAGCGAATGGAGGAGCTCGAGCGATGCCCTCGCACATGCAGTTTTCCGGGCAGGGCTCCCAGAACCGGCGGGTTTCCGGTGCAAGCGGGTACGATTCAGAGATGGCGGAAGAGGACGAGCTGGAGGAATGAAGACGCGGTCAAGCGGGAACGATGGCAGCGGCGCATGATGTAACGACACGACAAGCATAGATAGGCACATGCCTCTGTAATCAGGGATAGAAGACGAGTTCGCAAAGGCTCGCGAGAACAAGTATAATGACCATCACGCCATATGCATAGGACCGGAACCGCGAACCCGCGGACGGCGCGGTGACGCTTTTCTATAAACACAAGACATACATCCCCCCGCGCTTACTCATCCCGTTGCTTCGACTTCCATGCCTCCCACTGCCCCCTCGTAATCTCCGACCACTTTCCACTCCACCCGACAACCCTCCATCCCGCAACCCCAAACTCTCGCGTATCTTTAACCATAATCCCTTGTCCCTCCTCGTGCCCCGGCGTCCCCGGAATGATCGCATCGTCCCCCTGCGCCACGGGGACGAAGGACATGCTCCGCAAGAGGCTCCGCAAGGCGGGAGAGGCGTATGATGGGGTGGCGATGATCACCCGTCGAATAGCCGAGTTGTCGAATGCCTCGGAGAGCGCGTGCGCGAGGAGGTCTTGTTCGAGGCCGCGGCCTCTGTAGGGCGCATCGACGTATAGGTGACGGATGTGTGCGGTGCTTCCCTTGAGGTGGGTTGGTTTTCGCGATATCGGCCCAGAGGGGTCGGAGGGGACGGTGACGGATTGTTTTCTGCTCTTCAGGCCTGATTTCAGATCCGTGGCGGAAGACGTGGCAGAAGATGCGACGTCTTTCACGCTCTGCCCTTCATCCTTCTTTTTCAACCAGCCGAGCCCCTGCCCTTCCCTTTTCACACCGTCAATCACGCTCTCCAGGTTCTCCCCCGGCCGCTGATAGTCCACGCCGACGAGTCCAATGGCTTCGCCCTTGTATTCGAGGATGGACATGTGCGGTCCGTAGTATTCCGGGATGGAGAGGAGGTCTGTGGAGCCGAGACGGAGACGGAGGAGGGTTTCAAAGTAGTCCCGGTTGATACTTTACGAAAGGCTTCAGCTTTGACCCGGCGGAAAGTCGAGGGACTTACAATTCGACGATGCCGAGGAGGGGCAAGGCGGCTGCGCCGAACCCTGTCAACAGCGTGACTGGACTCCACCAGATATCGGGTCGCGGGAGCCATCCGAGGGTGTAGTCCAGTACCAGGGCGACGAGGACGTAGATCGTGAGAACGAGCGGATGGAAGTACGCTGCAAGAAAATATCTGAGTACAGAGGCTTCAAAGGGGTGGGAGACGCTACATACTCTGCTTGTTGGCCCTTGCGAGTCCCTCCATGACCGACGTCCCGATCATCATCCGCACACTCTTCAAGTCCTTGTCCTGGAACGGCCGGATACCGGTCGCCCCCGCGAGCTTTTCATCGGGTCTGGCGTCTGTGACCGACATGTTGCGAATGGTGTGGTATGGTGAGGAACTTGCTTGACGGGTGAGGTATAAGAAGTATATCCCAACCAACAGTTATCTCGACTTGTCTAGACACTGAAAATGGAAAGATGCCTCGCCCAGAATAGCCGGACCGCGATGACGTTAGACGCGTGGGATTCGCCGCGCACGTGCAGTCAGAGGCAGTTTGTCACCCCGGTTTACTCTCTATCATGGATCATGGGTAGGTTACGGACAGCAACACGAATCGAGCCATCGTGCCCATCAAGGCGCATGAACGCTTCATCCACAGTATGCATGTGTAAATCCTCCCATATAATACATGTCCTGAACAGACCTAGTATGCCTCTATCGGTAGCATACACTGCTCGCAGAGGACGGATCCCTCGCGTTGCCTCCCACATTTGGGTGCTCCTCCTATGAGAAGAGGAGATCTAGACCACGACGTCACTACAATACCAAAATATCAGCCGTCCACCCTCATCCACGTCTCCCTCGCGACTTACCCGTTGCTCTGCATGTACGCCGCAAACGGCGCCAAACTCTCCTGCGGCAGCGCCTGCATCAACGAGGCAAACTAGAGCAAACGAAAAGATGAGTTCGCCGAGCCCTCCTCAACCCGACCCACGCGGAGCTCACCTTTCCCGGATTCCTGGCACTCGCCGCCGCCAGCTGCTTGCTCAAGAACAACTTGGCATCCGGCACACCCTCCACCGGATCCCGCGCGCTCGATTCGCTCGCCCCGAGTTTCGAGAAGCTCGCCTGGAACGTGGATTCCTCCGGGTCGAGCGAGTCGAGGTCTTCCGTCGGCTCAGTGGTGGCGAGGTCCTGGGAGAGGTTGAAGATGTCCAGCACGGCTTCGAGGACCATTGGCCTGGAGGAGTACGTCAGCTTTGAAAACAAGAATGTGATGGAGACAGGACATACCACGCGGACACGGTCGTGGGTTGGAGCAAGACATCGCCGTCCGTGAGGAGTCGTGTCAGGCCGACCGCGACGACTTTGCGGTCCTTGATCGGCATCTTTCTCGTCTCTGGCAGAATCACGTTTTCCAAGATCTGCGAAGCAAGACTACATCGAACAGGATCAGTTCCACTCTCCAGTGCCAAAAACGAACGGCTTACCCCGGCTGAATCGCCTGCAGCTGCTCCACCAAAAACGTGGGCCCGACATTCGGAATCGCGCACAGAAGCAAGAAGAATCGCGCAAACGATTGCGAAAAGGCGGGGGTCTTGCCGGTTTGCAGTCGGTTGAGGATCAACATGAGCACCGTCTTCGTGAATGGGGTCATGACGGAGCTATCCGGGAATCAGCGCCGGTCGACAAACATCGGTGCAGAAGACTTACATCGGCACGGCCTCGTACATCACGCCAATCAAGTCAAACCCATACACATCGGTGTTCTTGGACGCCACCAGCTTCTGGAAGATACCCAACAATCCCTGCACCTGGTTGTTCTTGGTAATCACTTCGGCTCCACGCAGGATCAACGGCTTCCACAGCCTGACGAGCGCCGGGACATTGCCTCGCGATTCCCAGAGCGCGGCGTGGAGAAGCGGGCCGAGGAGGTTTTCGTATGCGGGAGGAAGGCTGGTGACGGGGTGGAGCTCTAATAGCTGCGAGCAGATCTGGAAGGCATAGGGGATGAATTCTGGATCGGGGAAAGGCGTCAGTTATTGGGCAGAGCTTATTGACCAGTATAACCTACCTGACACGTCTGCGCTGAGCATGTACTGGATAGGAGGGAATAGCGCAGCTTCAAAGTGTGAGACGGCGTCAGGGGTTCCGGCAGAGACGAATCTGCGCGAAGCGATGTTAGAGAAGTTGTGCACTTGGACTGGATTGAGCTTACCTGATGAGGGCCGAGATACTCTCAAAGTTGTACTGGTTGAATCGAGGGTTACTCGGGTTCTTGCTAGTCTCGCCGATGATGGCAACGAGACGGGCCAAAATCGCCTGGTATGCCGGCGTGAGGCTTTGACGAGCAGTAATGATTACACGCATGACACCTAGAAAAGATGGAATCGTCAGATCGCGTAACTGCTGTCACGGTGTCTGTGTTACTCACACTTCATGAGGTAGTCGTTCTCCGCAATCTTCTCTGGCGTGCTTCCGCTCTCGATGTTTCGGAAACAGGCCATCAAAATGCTCTCCGCGAATGGACGGACGTCGGCTTGCGTGAAACTGGAAGCAACAGTATCAGGGCGAGGTCCATTAGCGGAATGTCTCCGACTTACAGGACCAAGCCATTCTGCTTGATGAAGAGGATCCTCTCAATGGTGATGGCCGCGTACGAGGAAACGACGTAATTTGTCGATTCCAAATGCCTGACGAGCAACGGCAGCACCGAGACGAGCTGTTCTTTCGTGAGCTGTAGAGACGGCGTGTTAGAACGCAGCAGAAGGGTTTCGCCAAGTTCACTTGCCTGATTTCGGAAAGTGAACAGGTACTTGATGGCGTCGACTTGCAGAATGGGGTGCACTGCTGACGGTTCTGCTTGCAAGTCGGCAAACACGTTGTTGGTGAAGAATTCGACGACGTTGACGAGGGCGTTGACAGACGTAACCCCTTGCTGTGATCGTATTTCCTCTGTCAGATCTGGTTTTGCGCATGTCCGAAAGACTTACGTGAAGAGTAGATCCACGTGAGGCGATCGAAGTCAAAAGGTAGATGGCGGTATCCTTCGACTTCCAGTTTTCGGTCGGGTTCGAAGTGTATTGCTAAAAAGCACAAACATGAATAACAGTGCAGCCAAGAACCGTCGCGTGCACTCACCTGCAGGTAGTTGTTGATGTGACCACCGACAATACCAGTAATCTGGCTCTCGAACAGCTGCATCAATGCACGCGTAAAGTCTGTTGCGGCTTGCCGTCTGGTGTCGTTTTCTACGGCGAAAATGTCAATCGGGGATGTCGCTACCGCGATCAATATCAGCTTACCAGTCGACGGTTCCAGATCCTGCCTGATATATTCCAACGGGTCATCCTCAAACATCTCCTCCTCGTGTGCTGTTGTTTTCAGCCATTAGCAATGCACAAGATCATGTTGGGGTGAGCTCACTTCGCATCACCATGTTGGGCAAGATGATCCTATCCACAAAGTTCTCCAACGTGCTCTGTGCCTCAAACAGCGCCCTATGGCTTCCCATCTTTACGACGACCGCCAAGAATCCAAGGGACTTGCTGACAAGCTACACATACCGCCATCAGTAACCCACCACAATTGCTCGAACGGACATACCTGATCGTCTCGCGTACCCATACCGACTGTCCCAAGCATCTGCCAAACACCACTGACGAACATGCCGAGTTGCGGGAAATCATCCGAGTACTTCAAGGCGAAGAGCTGGGCGATCTCGCAGATTGCCGCGCGGACTTTTTGGATGGGCCCGGGCACGTCGTCGTCGTCCTATCATAACGGAACATGGGATTAGCGTCATCCTACGTAGGAAGACGGTCGACTCACCTCGCCGAGCAACTCGGGTCGCTCCCAACGAAGGTACTTTCCAATCAAGCCAAACTCTTCCCCCGTCGCGCTCCCCGCGCTGGCCTTGCTGACGTCGCCCATGAATACGTTCAAGTTGTCCTCGAAGAATTCTGGCAAGTCCTGGCATGTGAAATCGTGGAACAGTTCGAGCAGGAGGAGGAGCGTTTGCGCGAGTTCCTGGAGGGATGTTCCGGCGGGCAGGGGTGTCGCCGGGTTGAATAACAGCTGGTCTACGCGCTGTGGAGGACAACACGTTAGCGCTTGCTTGACGAGCGGACTGGATGACGAACCTGGAACAAGGCGTAATAGGGGTTGCAGAACTTGTCGAGTACATGTTTGATGGTCAAGAACAGGTGATCTGTTCGGAACTGCGAACGCCATCTGTGCGCCACAGAAACCATCTTAATCAGCGACGCATCGCGTAAGGCCTAGAGATGAACGCACTGCTTGAAGATTGAATGAGCGGTGGTCAAGACACCGTTGTTGATCGTAAAGTTATCCGGCGACAAGCTGTTAACCATGTCCTACCGCATATACCATCAGTAACGCGCCAACGCCTCCATCTCGACGACTCACATCCAACAGATTCGGCCATCGTTCCGGGAAATCCACACTCGCAATCTCGGCCACAGCTTCCCCAATCTGCGACTGCAGCTTGGCCGCCGGTCCGCCGGGCGTCGAGAGGCTGACCATGATCGGCACCAGCTGCGACTTGACGGCCGTCCTGTCAAATTCCGAGAGTTCGGTCTCCTGCGGAGAGGAGACGTGTTCAGAGCGTGACAAAGGGGTGACGCAAGAGTCGACCCACCTCGCCCCATCGTTTCCTCACGACATTCTTAAAGTACACCCCTGCGGCCTGTCGTACATCCAACGCCGCGCGATCATCCTTGACGAGGGACAAGACGAGGAGCAAAAACCCCGGCTGAAGTTCCGTGCTGTTGAGGTTCTTTTCCGCCGGATGACGGACTTCGGGGAGCGGGGAGAGGGATTGCGTCAGGAGGGTCGAGAGCATGGAGAGGTTTTCTGTTGTTGCCTCCATTTTGTGAGGTGTTGTTCGTTGTTGTGGGAGGACAGAGAGGTGAACACGACGACCGTGAAAGAGTGCAAGGTCTGGAATAGTTCGTTGATTATCTACGCCAGGTTGGATCTCATGCAGTAAGACATTTCGCGCTTTCTCTTGTCATAGAGTAAGCGCGATTCGCCACCATTCTCCCGTCTCCCTCGTCGACAGAAACATCATGTATCTCGTTTCATAGCTACATTTTACTGGATACATGGGTAGGGTATAACATAACAAGTACAGTCGGCGGAGAGCAGAATTCCTGCCTTTCCGTCGCGAAGCAATCTCGACCTTTTCGCCTCCTACGTGCAACCCGCCTGACCGATGAGGTTGGCCGTGTCTGATCCGGGGTAGTACTGTAATGACACGGTCAGCAGAGAGTAAGGTAAGATAGGGTAGTACCCACCCAGAAGACCACAGCGACCATGATATACACCATGAACAGAATCCATCCCTCCATCCAGTTACTCTGCAAAGCACGCTTCATCAGTGTTATCCTGACTCTCGTCCGCAGCGAGACCTACCTTTCCGTCGCTCAGGGTCTGGTTGACGATAATCACACTCAAGAACAGCACGACACTCTCGAACGGATCAAAGAGCATCCTACGCACCCAAAGCGATCAGCGATGCCGACTAAGAAGAATCCCCCGTCTACTCACAACAACGGCTTGCCAATGATCCACCCAATCAACACAATCACCGGAATGACAAACAACGCAATCTGAATCGAACTCCCCACCGCAACGGCGAGCGCCAAGTCGACTTTATCCTTGTACGCGGTAATCAACGCCGTCAAGTGTTCCGCGGCATTCCCAATAATCGGAAGGAGGATCAACCCGACCCATTCGTGCGAGAGCGCCGGGTGGGTCTCGACGAGGCCGTTAATGGAGTCGACGAGGAATTCGGCGGTGACACCGACCAAGGCGGAGATGAGGATCATGCACAGGATCGCGGACTGCCAGTTGAGTTCCGGCTCTTCTTCCTCTTCCTCTTCTTCCGCCGAGGCGGATTCCACGTCGGCAGAGACGATGTCCCCGCGTCGGTTGACCATCATCCCCTCGCTCCTCTGCAACGCCGTCGATGTGCCGTGAACGTGAGCGAGCGCGTGCGCGATCCCGCCGTCGACGATCTCCGGCTGGTTCGGCGGGAGGTAGGTCCCCTCTTCGGACGACGCGTCCTCTGTTACTGTCTTTGCCCTGCGGATACGCATCTTGTTGGCGAGCTGTCCAGGTCGTTTGGTGACTTCTTCCGGGTAGCGAGTGGATCCTGTCGGACCCTTGCGATCCGCAAAGAGGTCGGCGTGGGTGAAGAACTGGAAGAGCAGGTACCCTCCGTAGATCAGCAGCAAGATGATCGCCACACCATGACTGAGCGCGAGGATATCACTCTTCTCTTCGTCCGTTGTAATTGACGTCCCCTCTCCAGAAGCGGTGGTCGTGATACTGAAATGGAATGCCGAGGGGATGAGGACAGCGATCACGCTGAACAGAAGAAGGGACGAGTTGAGCTGGGACGCGGTGGCGGCGAACTGTTGTTCGGCGTAGCGGGTGCCGCCGCTGTCGAGCGAAGCGAGACTGGTCAGTTTGCTGTAAAAGTGGGGAGAGTGGGAAGCGAGGGATGACGTACAGAAGGAAACACATGCCGCATACGAGGAGGAGGTTACTCAGGATCGAGCCGATGAGGGAACTCTGCACGACTTGCAGCTCGCATTTTATCAGGGCTACAGGCGCGATCAGTAACTGGATGCTCAACAGCGGGCGAGACTGGGAAGCTTTACCGATGATTCCGACGATAAGTTCGACGACGTTTCCTAAGAGGGAAGGATTAGCTTTGAGTAGAGCGGGGTTGACAAGGACGTACCGAGAGTCGCGTTCAGGAGACCTCCAATCGTTTGACTCGTGTAGAGCGTCAATTGTTCCGTCGTATACCCCAACAATGCAGCTCTGCAACGGTCCATCAGTACTCCATTCGCATCTGCGCTTCACCCACTTACAGAGGAATCACCGCCACGAAACACGTGCAAAACACCGCCGTCGGATTGGAATCTCCCACGGCGAAATGCAGCGCCCACGAGATTGGAATAAACACCAGCAGCAGGTTCAACCAGCTTGATTTCCCGATATTAATCCACGACCTGGCGTAGCCCGGCACCTGACGGATCTTGCGTTCGGGCGTGAGCAGGCCGGTGGTCATGCGTTTGACGATGGATGGCGCATCAGGGTCGGGTGTTGGCACATCTTTGACAGGGGCGCCGCCTGCCAGTGTAGCGGTCTGTTTGGGTTCTGAGTAGATGAAGAGGGTGTCAGCTCGTGTTTCACATATTTGAGGATAGGAGTTAGTCATGCCAAGACGCCAAGGCCATGTTGTGGGATTCTTCCGATCCGAGTCAACTGCGCGGAAAGAACTCACCTTGCGACATTTGCGCTTCTTTCCTGAATGCTTCGTTGCGTTTCAGAAACGTTTCAAGATGAAGAAAGGGGTAAATAGCAAGGTGGTAAAGGAGTCACGTTTGTTGACGATCTATGCGTTTCAGATTTAAAGGGAATGCAGCTGGGAATGCAAACCGAGAGGCGGTGAATGACCTCATATACGGACTGCAAGGCGTTGCTCTCCATTTCGGCGAAGGCCGTGAATTGGCTCGATGCATGCGATAGCATTAGGAATGATAGATATCGTCCAACCACTCCTCCCCTCTGCTTGGGCATCGCATTTCCCTGATCTCACCCATCACCATGTCGTCCTCTGAAAAGACGTCTCCCACATACTCCTCTCTCCCGATCTCCAAAAAGCCCGAGGATATCGAACGTGAACGACCCATCCGCACCTCCTGGTCCGCATTCTCCAAATCCCAATGGCTCCTCATCGTCATCGCGCTCTACGCCGTTGGCATGATGGGCGTTGATTCGTACCTCCGCTTGGAGGACTCGTTCAAGCACAAGGAGAAGCCGAGGGGTGGGATGTGTCCGGTTCAGCCCAAAGCGCTGGGCAAGGGACCGGGATTCGTGAGTGCATCTCTTCCGAGTGGAGTTGCTGGGCTGATCTTGGGTGCAGCATGTTCCGGATAACTACACGAACCTTGTTAGCGGACGACTATCCCGAGCTGTGCAAATTCCGGTACGTAAACCACTATGCCGTTGAAACTACGCTTACAACGACACGCAGGCTGTTTCATACGACGATATGGGACCCGTCGGGGAAGACCCCCGCTGGAAGCCGCACGAGGATTTCGCTCGATTCCTAGAAAAGGAATACCCTCGGGTGTATGTCGCATCCTCCCCTCATCATTCCCTCTGGGCTCATGTTCTACCCTATGTAGCTACGAAACCCTCCAGCACGAAATGATAAACACCCACGCCCACCTCTTCACCTGGCCCGGCTCCTCCCCCGCCCTGCAACCGCTCATCCTCATGGCGCATGAAGACGTCGTCCCCGTCCTCCCCGCGACAGAGGACAAGTGGACGTATCCCCCGTTCGAGGGCAAGATCGATGATACCTGGGTCTGGGGACGGGGGTCGGCGGATTGTAAGAATCAGTTGATGGGGATTATGAATGCCGTGGAGAAGCTTGTCGAGGAGGGGTTCAAGCCGGAGCGGTAAGCACTTCTTACGTACATCTATATGAAGTACTCATTGCGTTTCCTTAGGACTATCCTCCTGAGTTTCGGATTCGACGAAGAAATCGGCGGATACCAGGTACGCCCGTTTCCCATCTCCCTTCAATTGACCTTAATCGATTCCTGCAGGGCGCGACCTACCTCGCGGAGGCCATCACCGACCGCTACGGCCCCGACTCGATCGCTTTCCTCGTAGACGAAGGGTTCGGGGGCGTGGACAAGGCGTACGGCGCGACGTTTGCGAGTCTGGGGATGGCGGAGAAGGGAGCGACGAATTTGAAGGTTACCGTTGAGTAGGTTCGCGCGCGCTGAAGTGGCTTTGGGCTAATGAAGGTATAGGATGCCTGGCGGGCATTCGAGTGTTCCGCCTGAACATACCTCTAGTAAGCTGCTTATTCGAGACTAGACGGGATACAACCGCTAACAGTCAAACGTAGTCGGCATCCTCTCCCGCCTTCTCGTCGAACTCGAAGCAAACCCATACACTCCCACCCTCACCGCCGAATCGCCCTACCTCCCCTACCTGACCTGCCTCGCCGAACACGCACCGGACATCAGCAAGTCCTTCAAGCGTGCCGTCGAAAACCCGAAGAAGTGGGATGCACTGGCCAAGCGCCTGGCTGGAGAGTCCGCGCAGAATCGCGCGTTTTTGGCGACGACGCAGGCGATTGATTTGATCAGTGGTGGGGTGAAGGTGAATGCGTTGCCAGAAGTTGCGACTGGTAAGTGCGGGCTGTCCTTTAGGTGGGCGGGGAGCTAACTTTGCGCCGCAGCTACCGTCAACCATCGGATTGCCTTGTAAGCTCTCTTTCGACGGAATCCCAGCGTACTCTGAACTGATAGTCTTCTGCCCCAGCACTTCCTCCATCGAGGAGACCAAGCAGCACGCCAGCCACATCCTCGGTCCTCTCGCCCACAAGCTCGGCTTCGAATACATCGCGTTCAACCAAACCTCCTCTTGCCATGGCGCCCCTGCCGGTAAAGTAGACGGTAAACGCATCACCTTGGATATCGTGCGCGGTGCCAAGGGAACACCCGGGTTGGAGCCGGCACCAATTACACCTTCTGATTCGGAGAGCTTCGAGTTGATTGGGTCGACGATTAAAAAGGTCTTCGGGGAGGATGTGGTTGTTGCGCCGTCGGCGGTAAGTTCCCGTCCAGTGTGCCTCTGACACTTTTTGCTGACAAGTATGAGCGCAGATGTTCGCCAATACCGGTTCGTAGCCGTTGGACATTAACAGCGCAGCCGCTGATACTAATGATTTGCACAGATACTCGAGCATACTGGAACTTGACGCGAAACTTGTACAGATTTGCTCCGACATCAATCAGTGAGCGCCCAGCTTCTCCAGCGTCTGTGTATCTGCTAACGCCTCGTTCCTTCCAGATGACTTCAGAAATCCGCACACGGTGGACGAAGCCATGTCCATCGGGGGTCATTTGACGACGATCGAGTTCTTCTATCAATTGCTCCATAACACAGCTGGTTGGAAGCAAGGGGAGGAAAAGTGATACTAGAGGCCATCGGTGAAATGTTGAGTACTGTATCAGAAATAACGGTGATGAAATAGATTCCGGCGCCCCTTCGACCGTGAAACACTGCCAAAGGAGCGTCTGAACGACCTCTGGCTGAATGTCGTCTCGTTTAGAACTCCTTTCCGATGGTCCCCTGACATGACGCTTCCCCTTGTTTCAGCCTTCATCTTCGCAAGACATAAGAGACGGGCGATCGATTGGACTATCTTTTCCCCTTCGCCGTTGTGTCAGCAGACCGTATATCCGCCTCCCACCGTCTTCCGATACCCTTTACTCTCGAGCGTGGCCACCATGCCGGCGCCTGCTCAGAATGAAACAGGTATGCTGGATGCATACCTGGAAAGGCAAACATCTCGGTTGACGGTGACGGAAAATTACATCTGGACCATTCTAGCGGTAACATGGGTTGTTGTCGTGAGTTGTTTTGGGTACAGTCGCTCCAGGTTCAGACGCTCATCCTTCCGCGCAGCCTATCCTGTGGATCTTGTTGGTCCTGTATGCAGCGAGTGGAAAAACTGTAAGAGACATCGGGGTGACTGTCTGAATGTGATCGCTCATATTCGCTTTGGTCATACAGGCTCTGCTGGCGCCTCGCAGCACAGACAAAAAGGTCAAATTCTGGGATCGCAATATTTCCAACCTGATCGAGACATACGGCCAGTCTGGCGCACTCAGTTTCGACAACATTATGCAGATCAGGTACACAAGAGCTATCCGCAATATACTTGGTCCTGGGGCATTGGTAGCTAGTATCGCATTGCTGTTCATCTACAACTCGGCGATAATGAACAAGAGCGATACCGACGTGGTCAGTACGATGGCAGACGTTGGCGCCAAGGCGCTTGCTTCTTTGACCGGATCTAGCAGGCCTGGATCGAGCAGCGAAGACGTACTGACGGGAAAATGGGCACCGCTCACGCACCTCACCATCGAATACTGCTCAGAAGCAACGCTTAAGTACCCGATAGGATTCGCTCTAGCTATCAATGCTTTTGCGCATATCCTGCTGGTGCTTTACAGTAATAAAGTGCGTGTGGTGCGGCGAAAATGACGCAGCGCTGACTGCATTGTTTATCCGCGGGTTAGCTGGTGGATCACAAAAGGAAATGGCTGGATGGTCATCCCCCTGCGATACACATGCGGACACTGTTGGTGAGCTTGACAGATCGAGATTGCAAAGTGGTCTCGGCCAACCATATGTTTTAGCTCTACCGGTTGCGAGGCGCGCGAAAGTTTTTGATAGGTAGCGAGAAATTTCATGACGAAGACATACTGAAGGCGACAATCGAGAAAGTCACTGAGGGCGCTGCGAGCGTCCAACGCATCATTGAAGGCCAAGATCTCAAGTCGAACTACGCAGGTGATTTGATCTCCAGCGTTCGGAAACGCAATGAAGCCATGTGGGAAATTGAGCGCATTATCCTTCGGTACCAGAGGGCGAGCGATCAGGGCAAGCTGGACGACGACAAGAAGGCAAAGCTGGTGAAAGCCTTTCAGAAACAACTGTAAGCGTATCGGCCTCGCTCAAGACACTAGTCGTGACTGAACGGCGATCCTTCGCGCAGTCGCGCGATCTCCAAGAGTGAGGAGCGCTACTACGACAAGAAAACGAGGTTCAACAAGAACAAAGCGGAAGGCAAAATCGTACCGGCGAATCATCGTGAGATCGATTACTGCCCTGCAGAATCACATGTTAACTGATACGTTGTGCCATCGCAGTTTTCGTCACCTTCCCCTCGAGCTATCAAGCTTGCGTTGCATATAGAGCGCTGCAGAACGAAAAATCGTTCAGCATAGGCACAAAGCAAGAATATAACCCCGGGAAACACCTTATGTTTGCTAGCCCCGAAAAGGTATGCCTCAAGATCTCACGAATTATCGTACCCGCTGATCCGAAACTGTTCTCTTCGGATAGGATTTCGTGAGTACCCGCGACAAACGCTACGAACCCTCCATATTGACAAGTACCACAGCTGTGGAACAGCGTCGGACACAGTGCGAGCCAGCGCAGAGGACGGGACTTTGTGTTCTACTTCTGGTATTTGGTTACCCTCGTGGTGATTGGACCGCTTCTTTCTATGAGTGTAAGCGATTATCAGTCGGCTCAGACTGGATTGCATTGCGTGCTCACAATCCTGCAATTCTGTAGATCAGCGCGCTTTACAATCTACAAGAGGTAGATTCAGACGCGCCCTCTTTCTATGGACTCCTGACTCGACGTCTTTGCTCTACAGGTCGGCCAGTCGTGGCAGAGGTTGCAGAATTGGATAGACAATCACGAAGCCGTTGTTCGTAATCTATCGAGTGCGTCATTGCTGCCCGCGAGGGTGCTTCTCGCCTTTAATTTCTGCTGACGACTTCACCTTCTAGCTATTCTGCCTCCATTGCTCATGGCTCTTTGCAACATGTTCTTGGTGCCCCTGCTGATTGAGTGGTTGGCCAGCAAGAAAAGTGCTGTACGTCTCGTCACCATGATCAGGATGTAGTGTTCGTCAAATATATCCCGCTAAGACTCCTCCCCGACAGCCAAGTCACAGTCATCTGAATCGCACCCTCATCAAGCTGCTGTTCGCCTTCCAGGTTTGCAATCAGTTTTTTATTTTCGTTCTCGTGTCTCCGCTGCTCCGTGAGTAGCCGGGGTCGTCTCGAACAGTCCATACGCATACAGTTATTCATTGTCATCTCCGTTGCTAGAAATTATCAGGCTATGGTCTGATGCCTTTGGACACTGGGACTGGGCGGAGCTGACTTCATTGATTGGGGACACTTGGAGTACGTTGCTTCTTCAAAATGGCCGCCTACGCCCACCTACTGATTGCGCAGTGTGTTGTCAGCTATCGTGCAGATGGCCCCTCTGGGAATCAGTAAGACGGCAAGCTACTGGATCTCTTGGCTGGCGTGGGTTTAGCTTGTTCTGTCTGCCTCACCTAAGGCTAACCCGAATGGCCAAAGCATCCAAACGATGTTTTCCTTCGCTGGGTTCCTGATGGGAGGTGTAGAAGAATGGATAGTGAAAACCTACAAGATTTGGATGGGCAAGAACACGCTTCGAGAGTCGCACAAGAAGGACAATTTACCCTTTGATGCCCGTAAGCCAGCTCGCCCGTCTTGAGGCCAATGAAGCAGGGAATTGATGTCACCAAACCCGTTTTCAGCCTTCCGCTAGTGAGTGGGAGCCGCCTATATGCTTGAAAGGAACCCACAGGCGAGTGGAAACTTACCATTGGCATGCTCCCCGAACGTTTTACAGCCAAAGTCTAGTATGTGTCCCAATCCCGTGAGGATCTTCCCGCCAGCACTGACCCCCGGAGTCTCCAGTTGCTGCAGATTACGATTACTCTAATCATGCTGCCTATCGCTCCGTTTTGCGGGCTCGTGTCCACAATGCTTATAGTGACGGTCAATGCAGCTCATCAATATCAGCAGTGAGAAAAGGATGGCACCCTCGCAGCTGATGGCAAACTCACCTTCTTCTCTCCAGCCTATACGTCGGGAGGGACAAGTGGGAAGGCAGGGGAGCCGTATGGGTGACGCTCACAGACTGCTTTCAAATAGCGATCTGCCTGATGCATCTGGTTCTCGGTGCTGGTAAGTACTGGTGCTGTGGGACCGCATGGCGCGCTGATATGGCTTCGACCCTTCTCAAGTGGTCGCGACCCAGAGCGACAGCACCATCGAGGTTTTCTGCGCCTTCTCCGGTGTGCCCATTACCATCGGCGTGAGAGTATTCAAATTACGGAAGAATTATCGTCAAATGGAGCAGGCGGTCCCGACATTGGGTGAGAAAGAGGAGTCACATGACGAAGAAAAGGCCTTGCTGGAAGACTTCCCCCTTCAACACCCAGCCTTGACCGAAGAACCTCCTTTTCACACATGCATGATCCACTGGGACACCCAAAAGGTCCATTTAGATGCCATCAACAGTCAACTGAGTGAGAAGTATCAAGCCCTCTGCAAACAGCATATTTACGTAAGTGGCAGGCGATGTCCAGCGCCAATGACAGCAGAGAAACAGACACTGAACCCCTCTGCTGATACCTAGGATGGCCTGGTGAAACCCTCCGAGCGTTCGGGGGAAGATGTTGTCAACGAGACGTTGGGTTTGTCCGGCGATCCGGAGAAAGTAAGTAACACTGATGAAATCCCTGCGGACGTCTGTGCTGATTTGAGCCCTTGCGCCTGCGTTTCTGAACAGGATGAGAAACAGGCTGCCGTGAATGCTACAGATGCGGAAGGCACGTAGCTTAGGACACCTCGCGCCTGAGGGAGATCGAAAGGCACTTCACAGGGTCTCGATGGAAGAGCCTCGCCACTCCTCCTTGGGGATTTCATAATATACATTCCGCTCTGCCGGCATCACCTCCGAGACGGGACATCGACATTTGCATTGCACGGACGATCTCGATTCATACAGGTGTATCGAGGCGACGGCCGGAGAGCTGTGTAGAAGGACGTTGGGGCGCTCTCCATTGACGTCGACTTGCACAAGAATACTGGCGTGGCTTTACTCAACCGCGCTCTAGGTTTCTCGCGGACATACATTGTCCACCAAGCTGCTGGAACGATCGATTGCAGATGCCAATCCGGGTTGATAGCAGGCGAGGCAGGAGAAAGGCGAGGACTGGTGAGGAGTGTGACGCGTAGCGAGCTTGGCGAGCCGCATATCGAGACCCCTAAACGATAGTTCAGATGTGGACCCGCCGAGCAGCCCGCCACGAGGAGAGATGTATGGCTTCGACTCTGGCCTCCCCGAGTGGCGGCCAATGAAACAGTCTATGCCCAATTCCTCCGTTTTCACAAATCATTCATATAACCGCGAACAGGGGGGATTGTACAGATGCACTCAATATACCTTACAACCATAGTCTGACATGTACAACCTTTCAAGGTTACCAGTATCCTGGAGAAAGGAGAAAGCGAGGAATATGAAGACGCAAAATAGGAGTAGCCGGTGGGGACTCGGGACAGCCTAATTCTCCATATTGTTGGGATTGATGATATTGTTATTCGGGCTATGCGAGAGGCGGAGACTGCTTCGAGCATATGGCTGAGGTTGCTGCATGCCCGGGTGTAATGAATTCTGCCTTGATGAAGCGTCGCTCTGGTCTTGACCTGCGTCCTGTGGCTGTGGCGATTGCGAAAGCTGTCCCATGGGGAACGGGAAAGACGGTCGATGCCTGTGGATACAATTAGCAACATAACACTGCGGCATCAGACACCTGCTCACCATCTCTGCCAAGGACCCTTAATATTGTCCATCATTGGATTTGTTGGCGTTTCCGACGGACCCTCCGAGTTGCCGAACGGCATCGTGAATATCGGGCGGCTGGATGCCGGCTGTGAATCTATCGTCGGATCGATATTCATGTCGGAAGACATGGTCGACTTCGCGTCTGGCTGTGCGCTGTTGTCCGGAAAGACGACACCGTCAAAGTAATCTTTAGATCTTCTTGTCGGCTTCGGGGCAGCTTCGACCGCTAAGGTGACATACGGATTGTTTTGATTGCCCATAGCTTCTGTCGCTCTCATGCCTTCTCCTCCGAGTGGATTTGGCTGGTGGTCTTGAAGTCCAGGCCCGCCCGAAGGCCCGCTTGAGGTAGTAGGATAAGGTTCGCTCTGCCAGCTGAATTGACCAGCCGCAACGCCGGTAGACGATCCCGAGTAAGGAAGCTGTCCTGTCCCGGGCCTGGCGTCATAGCTATGCCCAGTCAGATACTCTTGCTTTGCCGGTTGCGAATAGAGCGATTGAGAGGTGTTGGGTTGCAGACCAGCGGAAGGCTGATTGGCACTCTCGTCGGGAGTGATGAGTGCGGTGTTATGGCTTGCGGATCTGGCCATAGTCGGTCCAGGAGCATATGGCGCCGGTTGGTTTTGCACGTTTGGAGTTGGTGGAGATAGCGCTGGAATGCTCGGCACGCCAGAATACGGCTTGCTGTCCGACGGATTCAACCCATCGATTCTCCTCAACGGCTCGTCATCCTTGCCCATCGAGCTCTGCGACCGGTCGGAGGAGGATTCACTCCCCTTCTTCATCGCCTGATTCGCTTCTTTCCTCGCGCGCGCCTCTTCTTGCCGTTTGAGCTTATCCTGCTGAGCCTTCTTCGAGATGGTTTGATAGTGGCGAGGAATGGCGGCTGCGTTCTTGCGATCGGCTCCCTGAGGCGGCTCGTATGCGGCTATGTGACAGGGGTAAGATGGGAGTTCGATCCACGATCTCAGATACTAACGGTTATTTGGGTCGTTGCGGTCCCCATCACAATTCTTGACCAGCCAATGCCGTTTGAGCGCATCTCTCCGTGAGAATCTGCAGACGACTGGATCAGAAAGGTGTCGAGTCTGCAGAAACACAACTTACTGTTTCTGGCAAGCACTACAGGCGAACGGCTTGACCTCCAGATGAATCCGTTTATGCCGTTTCAAGTCGTGATTGCGGTTCTACAGCCGAAACATCAGTACACGCGCGTCCCGAAACGTTGAAAGCACTCACAAAGCTCTGAGTACACTGATCACACTTGTGCGGTCGATCCTGCCCCCGATTGATCGGATACGCACTGAACCCCGTATACTCTGGCCTCTCCAGCGCAAAACTGGTGCTTTCCGTGGGCGGGAAACTTCCGGAATGCAACAGATTTGGCCGCTGTTGCTGGAACTGGTACGCAGAGGCGGCCGAGTCATGCTGCGGGATGGCTGACGGTGCTGAGTGTGCCATGTGTGGGAGAGGAGGCATTTGAGGGTGTCCGGGACGTAGGAAGGAAGATGATGAAGACGAGGCAAGAGCGTAGGATTGTTGATGCTGTTGGTATTGCTGAGGTTGTTGGTACTGAGGTGAAGGAGCATATTGCGTGAATTGTTGTTGTATCGATGGTAATGCGCCAGAGTACTGCTGCTGCGGTTGTGGTTGCTGCTGCTGCTGCTGCTGCTGCTGCTGCTGTTGCTGGTACGCATAAGGGCTCACTTGCTGCGTCCCATAATACGGCGAATGCTCCTGGACCGCCGGACTCGCCAAATTCGGAATCGAGTGAAGGCGATTTCCCGGATGTACCGGATAGCCTTGACTATATGACGGTGTTCCCATGGCCGACGCACTCCGAAAAGTCGGCTCAAACGGCGAGCCCTCGAGCTGAATCCGCTCGTTCGAGTTTGAAGTATTGGACACGTTTTGCAAGTTGAGCGGCGCAGGTCGATGCCGTTGTTGACCTTGGGAAGAATGACTTCTGGTCATGTCGGCAGAATGAGAGGATTGCGGAGTGGACGACATCGGGCCGTCTGATGGAGGCCAGTGGTGAGTCCCTTGTACGGGCGTCGCGCTGGGACGTTGCTGATGCGATTGGCCGTCGTGGAATCCGACTTGATGATACACCTGTCCGTTGGGCGATATTGAAGGATAGCTCTTGTCGGCGTCCTCTACGCGAAGCGATGGTGTCTATTGAGAAATCGATCGACATTAGCAACGTTTCCAAGATAGGAGACGTCACGCGAGATCGCGATGCGGAGCGCTCGTTTGCTTCAGTTCCGATTCATACCGCCTCGTAGCTCATACCGCAGAAATCCCAGAAACCGCACTCACCCTACTCATTGGCGCTCCAGCATGTAAACTGTCCCCCTGGAAAGATCTTATTCCCATTCCCTGGTCCATCTGTCCCTGCATGATTTCCCTGTTTCCCGGCACCGCGTATCCGCTATTCCTGTGTTGCTGTTGATACTGCATTCGATTCTGCTGCTTGCTGTTATGTCTGATGGAGGCTGTGCCTCTGTGTAGAATGAGGTGGGGTGTTGAGTTGCCGCTATGATTGACGTTCGCGGTAAAGATGTTGAAGGTGTGAGACTAGTCTTTGTTTGTTCTCGATTTCATTGAAGTTGACGCGTGTCCCGTTGTAAAGGTGATGTTCGGAGGAGGATGTCGAGGATGGTGAGGGTGAAGAGTAGCGAATGACGTCTAGCGAGGATCCATAGTGCAGATCGATACGTCCAAGGCTTCAGCGATACCGACACAAACTAGAACAACGCTAGGCTGCTTCACCGTATTTTGCTGGCGCGTCTCCCAGTCGGAAAAAAACGAACGTCGATCTTCGGGTCTCGTCCTGTCTCGTCGACGTGGCTGGTCTGACTCGGGACGACGAGCGGCGTCGGTCGAGATGGAGAATGATGCCCACGAGACAGCTCACGAGACGGTTAGTACGCCCAAGCCTCTTTGTTGCGAGACGACACGATGTCAACTATTTTCCCTCGTGGCAGTCCTGGGCTTTGTCCCGCCCGCGGGGGACCTAGACGCGAGAGCGGCTGCTTTTCAGCCAACCAGCGCGTGGCGAGGGGACGATAATTGGAAGCGGTCTGTGGTATTCAGACGATGTCAGAGGCTTCATTAAGGGTATACACAACGGTACACAGTTCTGCAGCGAAAGAGTCCGTCGACTTCATGTCGCTGGGCGTTGGGCAGAGCAGCTGGCAAGCTCACCCGGAAATCCGGAGAGACGCAGGGATTGGATAACGAGTTGGACGCCTAGAAGCTGATCAAGCAGTTAAATCCGAGCAGTCCAAGGCGGAGTTTTATGCATGTTCAGGATTCAGGAATCCGACGCGTCGAACACTGAAGCCGCAAGATCCATACCGCAGATCCGCCCCGGCGACGCCAGACAGCTCGCCAGACGGTTTGATATGGGTATATAGACTTCCGGGACGCGGGCGCTCGGAGGACGCTGAAGGAGAAGGAAGTGAAGCCGGAACGGATGCGAGATGGGATGGCGCGTCTTTGTGATGTCACGAAGCGGAGACACGGATTTGTCCGCTCGATGTGGATCTTGTTCATCTTTTTCATCGCTGGGCAATCTGCGCACAAACAAGCATGCCAGCGCCACCTCGTCGTGTGTGTGAGGGGAACCGTGAAGCAGGCACAGGCAGCCGTCACTTTCGAAATGCCAAAGGAGCAGACCGGTAGCCTACGACCTGCAAACCTCTGTGAAGGTATCGTGCTGTTATCGCAACGCACAATTCTGCAAATCAGGCTCTTCTGCAAAGTACGGCATCGTAAAATGCCGTAAACGCTTCTTTAATAGCCGTTGTACCCGGTTACTGACTCGAAGCGCAATTCTGCGCATCCTTCATGTGCCGAGGTTGATCGACAGGGATCGCCAGATCGCCAGTTGGATTTGTTTCATCTCGTTTCGTCCCGAAACGTATAACGTATGCTGTAACCAGCGAGCAAACAGCTGAGCAAACCAGCGGCGAGTTGCGCGACTGTTCCGCGCGCTCGTATGTGAGTTCGAGGACCGGTCCGCGGGAGCGCACATCTAGGCTGTGGATCTGGACTTGCGTCGTTCTCATAGCCGGCGCATTCGTGAGATAGCATCGAGGAATGAGATGTCATCGCGGTAACTGCAGGGAATGGATGCTCAGCCGGTGAACAAGATAGCTAACAAGATGCGCAGGAGCATGCAGGACCCGGGAACTTCGCTCGAAAGGAAACCACGCCAGCACGGTGTTAGGCCGCAGAACGTCTTCATGCGGTGGGCCGAGAGCGATGACCAGGTAAGTCAAGGCGAATGCCAGCCAGGGTCGCCAGTGATCCGTAGCTCAGGTTTGAGGACGATAGGGACGGTACGTCCAATCACTCCGAGGGCATTTGTTCTCAAAACTCAACGGTTCGAAAACTCGTTTACTGCGCCCGATGACCTGACCAGACTCGTCTGCCTGTTGCCGCCCGCCAACCACAGACTCTTCTCGTTCCCGCGTCCCACGTTCACGCAATGCGGTAGCGTGCAACAACTCCAGTATCACCGCACGGAGCGCAGGGTGGACCTGCAATGGAAAGGATGCGGAGTGAGTCCGTGTTCCCCTCAAGTAAGCAAGCCTCGCTCGAGAATACAAGCTTTCTCTGAAGCTCTTTGCCGAAGTGCGGCAAGGAGGCGCTCAAGCCCAAAGCTCGCGGCGTTGCGCCGGGGGTCACGAATCTCGTAAACGTGATGAAGTTCTCAACCCGGCGCGGACGGCTGAATAGGTTGGACATGAACAATACAGGTACGTGCAACTCACATAGTCGTCTGAGTCGGGACTTGCTATTGACGGTCTTGCTGACAGTGGCCTAGTCTGCGGGAAGTCCGTTCCCGCCTGCCGTCACCGTCGATACTGAACGACAGCGGTGCTCATGCTGGGCCGGGGACGTCGAGCCACGCCTGTTGGAAGAGGCGCAATAAGTGCGCAGCGACGTCGTCGTACGGTTGCAACGCCCCCAACGCTTCTGCCGTTGTCCGCCCTTGCATCAGTCGAAGACTGAGGGTCATTGGACGTTCCCTCCAGTGGAAACCTCGAGGTCCCCCTGCCATCCGTCTACACTAATCTCGGTTGCAGCGTGACAAGATCTTGCGCATTGCAATGGTGCGTTTCTCCTGTTGCGAGTACTGGAGGGCGCCCTTACCATCGCTCCTCAGAACTCACGCAATTCGCCTGTTTCGACTTGCGAGCTGTCGGGTAACAGTGGCTTGTGCTGCGTATGTTGCTTTCTACTTGCAGTGCGTAAATCTGTTCGCGCAAGGAATCTGTTCCTCTCGATTGTCACTTCGCAACCTTCCGCCACTGCCTTCATGCCAGTGTATAACGCGACATGTGAGATGTGGGATTGCGACCTTCTCCGTCGGAAGCCGCCGGAGCTGAGACTATGAAGGAGGATCTGGTATCCCAAAAGGCGTAGTCCCGCGGGCTTGACGAGGCCATCTTGGCTGGACGACTGTGGTCTCAAAGCCCACTGTTTATCTTCCTGATCGACATAGCGCCATTCCAAGGGCGGACGAGCTGAACCACTGCTGAACCCCTCGACCGACTCGGCCGAAGCAACAACTGAGCGGTCCGCGTCGATCCTGATTCCTGACCGGACCTTGATGCAACTGAGTAGCCTTTGAATGTGGATTGGGAACTTTGTATGAACAAGAGATCCTTGTACGGACCTTCTGAACGCGTCGGGTGCGGCTCTTAGCTGGTCCCAAATGCGAAAGGCTCGTCACCTGTACTCGCACGTGTGCGTCGTGTGACTCGTTCACAACTGGCAGCAATCAGTATCCTCCGCAGGTATTCGCTGCCAGACACTTCGATGGTCAGGGGCCGGCAGTGCTGTGACCAGCTGATCAAATTTCCGTTAAGCAGCTGCCCGACCAGTGCTCCATCGCGCCAGAGAGGATATGAGTATTCCTACGTATGTTCTAGACTCCAATCAGGTGAATTCGACAGTCGTGAGTCAGCGGCTCCCGCACCGAAACGCCGTGCGAGCTCGGTCGCGAGTCCCAAAATAGAGTGGCGATCCAGAGTTGGGCGCAGTCATTCCCGGAGGGAAAGAGGCTAGGGATGGGTGGGCTGTTGTTGACCGAGTCTGTCGACGACCTGTTGCTGATAGGAAAGGACAGCAAGTTGCCTTCATCGAGTAGGGACGAAATACTATCGTGTATCGGTTGGCAACACTACATTTGGGTACCACGTACACGCGCGTCTAGCACTGCGACAAACACGCCGGAACGACTCCGCCAGAATCACCTGCTATCGCACGCACACATTGGAAGAATGCAGATCGATGTCACGGAATAGCAGGAAGACGATCACTCAGGGGACGGAGGAGGTGGCAAGGCCAGACGATACAGAGGAGGGCTGGTCGACGGGCCTGATGAGCGATGTTGCCGGGTTGACGGAGGAGGAGCAGGAAACCGACTTTGGAGAGGACGACGAATCCCACGGACAGCGACCGACGACCAATCTACCGACGACAAATCTCGCCCCGCGCAGATCGGTTCTATCAACCGCTCTGCTCTCGCTCCTCCCTCTCCCAACTGCTGCTTATCCGCAACCGAGATCGAATACCGTGCGGAGAGATAGAAGGAGATCATCAAGTCCGAGGAGTAGTCGAGGATTGGAGAGACGTCTCTCAGAGAGATCGGACGACTACAAGCGACAAGAGGAGAAGGAGGGGAGGATTCAGGTTGAAGAATCAAGGAACAGGGATGTGCATACGTCGTCGGCGAACAAGCTCGCGGCTGTGACCGTTGAAAGTTCAGAGGTAAGGGTTCTGAGCATTCACTTTTACTCGTGACACTGACCATCCTTCGGCCTTCAGCAATCTATGGAACCGAGTCCGACGACAGTCTTCCACAGACGAGCAGACACAGCGGCGGCGTCAGCGAAAACAACGTCGTTCCCGATAGAGGTCCCGATAACGGCGTTGCCGTACAAGTTGACAAGAGGAGATGATCAGGTCTGGACTACGGTGGATAATGGATGGACGTTGTATGGGCGTGCGAGCGTCGAGGTAAGTCCGTTGCATATTAGGACGAGTAGCCGATCTGACGAATTCGTTCTATCAGTCTACGCATCACGCACTAGCGGATACGGACAACAACACATCCGACAACGCCACCACTTCCGCGTTCAACATCACCGCCGCCCTTCCCGCCGGATGGGGTCAAGACTCTGAACGAGGCGACCTCTACGCTGTACCACTTATCGTCGTCGCCTCGGTCTGCATGGCGCTTCTCTTCATGGCCTTTGTCGTCGTGGTCGTTATCAGCAGAGTCAAAGCGAAACGCAAGGCGGAGCGGAAGAAGCGAAGGCAGGAGGTGCGGGAGAAGAGGGAAAGACGGGAAAAGAGGCTGGCGGCACACGCTGTGAGAACAGCGACAGTGGATCCTGTTCGCTCCTCGGGGGATGAACGACGAGGCAGCGCGGCAACTCGATCAACACAAAGCCGCGCACGCCGAACCCGCGAGAACGGCTACGATTCCGCCTCGTCGATGACGGATTCCGAGCACGAAGATGCAGATTCCTCAAGACGGCCCAGTGGAAGCGGGACGACATCGACGACGGTCCGGCTGGCAAAGCAGCGTGCGTTGGTCGCAGCGGTCGAGGAGAGCGTTATGACTCCGTCACGGGCAGGACGTGCAAAGAAGAGGTTCGGATGGACCAGTGCGGTGAATATGACGGGTCCCGGAAGTACCGGCCCGGTCGGTGCCGCACGATTGGGGGATCCCAGAAGGGTATGGGGCTGGAAAAAGGGACTGAGAAGACGTCGTGCTGGCGGTCGGGAGGAAGAGCAAGAGGTAACTCAGTCGCGGACACGCTCCCGATCTCGTTCTGAGCGCACGGAAGGTAAACCCGATATCACACGATCCGAGGATCAGAGCACCACAGGTCAGCAAGCCGTGTCTCCCGGCACATCGCCTGTCGCCGAAACTTCGCCGTCGACTCTGCGCTCCTCTGCTCTGCAGGCGGCTGAAGATGCCGGTGAAGACCGACCCGGGATCACGGATTCTCAAACCGCTGATGCGCTCCCTGCATCTTCGGCGCCGAACCAGGAGGCTTCAGAGCGTCCTCAGGCATCGGCTTTTCCCCCAGCCTACTATCGTGCGCCAACTGCCGATGCTGGGCCTTCTCTGCCGAACGACGACGATGTAACGAACGGAAGGGTAACGGAAGCCGGACCATCAGCCCGTGCCATGGAGAAACGCCCTATGGCCGGTGTTGGATACGACGACTACTTTCCGGCCCCTACAACAGAGGAACAGGAAGAAGCGGTCAACATTGCGTATAATCGCAACGGCGCTTCGATTCCTTTGTCCGGGGATATGACAGTTGGACCGGATTCGCATGTGGCCGTTGGAGAGTCTTCAGCAGCGATCATGCCTGTTCCGACAGGGGCGGGTGGACACGTTGCGACGGATGACAAGCAGGTCTTGGAACGCTTGCGACTTGCCGGATCTGCGCCGCCGATCGCCGGAGACCCCGCTATCCCCGACGTTCATCAGGAGTCAGTAACGGAAGCACAGCCAGAATTGGGACTGCAGGCCTCGGCGCCAGAGCTGCAGGTCGATGAAGATGGATTCGAAAGATTGGAAGACCTTCTTCCGCCAAGCGAGGAGGAACAGCACAGTTCCGCCACGGAG
This sequence comes from Naganishia kalamii, assembly GCA_022813745.1. Lineage (NCBI taxonomy): Eukaryota > Fungi > Basidiomycota > Tremellomycetes > Filobasidiales > Filobasidiaceae > Naganishia > Naganishia kalamii. The sequence goes on along the minus strand of JAKLLX010000039.1, from coordinate 133,508 downwards.
GCATTCGCCGCCTCGAGTTCATGCATCTTGCCTCTGCCCCCTGCGCCGATCGCCCAGCGGTCACTGGCTTACGCTCGACCTTCATCGCCGCCTCGCATGTCTTCGCCCGTCATTGCGAGGGCCCCCTCGGCGCCTCATTTTGGAGACGATATGGCTGGAGAGGATGCACAGCCTTCTGCTCCGCCGCTAGACATCGACGCTTTCGATGATGAAGAGCAGCCGACCCAGCTTGCGCCGGAGCCTTCCGCCCCAGGTGCAGACCTGCCGCACGACGAGCGAAGATCAACAGAAGAGGGGGAAGAGGTCACGCTCTCGCGGCGATTCACGGTGCCGCATCGGACACTCGGCATCGACCTCCCGTCCGAATTGGCCGCTCCTCCAGCTTTCCCACATTCCGAAGATGTTGCATCTACAACAGGCGCGACCACGAGCACATTAGCCAATGTCGGAGCGCCGAGGTATTTGCCGAGGTACGAGCCGTAGTGAGCAAGCGCAAAAGATGGACTTTCGGCAAAAATTATAGTTGTATTACGGTAAAGACGTTGTATCTTGAGTCTACAAGTTGTCTAGTAGAGTTTATCATTGCACCACGGACTACCGGATCAAAACAAGAGGTCTCCTTAGTGTCTTTGTGTCGTTCTGGCTGTTACAATCGGCTCCCGATGCTGCGCTGGCGCCGCTTGAGCGAAAGCGAGAAGGGGAGTACATACATCTCATTGTGAGCAAGAGCCTGCATAGACGGTGCGATAATTCTCAATCTATGTTTACCAGGTCGATACCACGGACCAAGCGTGGGGCTGCTCCACGAACACTATGTTCATACTGTCGTCTAATGAGTCGTGCGTCGTGATGCTTGGAACCTTTGCTGTGGTGCCAAATCCGAAGTGGATTGGCATACCTGGGACGGTAAACGAAAGAGACGTTGCCAAGGATGATCTAGCTTCAGCCGTTACCTCGAGTTCTGGCGTAGCAGGAGACCCTTCTGTGATGGGTGTACTGGCCGCAGAGTGCTCGACGGAAGCACGGCCCCAGTACTCATCCCACAATCTACGCCTCCCTTTCTGCCTTCTCAACAGCGACGCAAACCTTGCGGCAAACTCCCTCGCCGGTTCACGGGTGACCAAATCGGCACAATAACCCTCGTAGAACAACAAGTCGCCCGTGCGATCCGGCGCGCCACACGGCAGCCACGGCTCGTCCTCTTCATCCGGGATGAAGGCGGTTCGGTTTCGCGTATTGGCCAACAAGGTCGAGGTCTCAAACTTGTCCCGTTCGTCGAGGAGGTACGGCGTCCAGCGGAATGCCTCAGCCGCGTCAGCGAGATGCTTGCCGGTTATTTGAACTTGTGCCTCTTTGTCGGCCCATTCCTGATCGGTCAGACAGGTCCAATTGCTGCTACTGCAGGATGGAGCCGCACCCGCGCGCCTGTTGAATGCGGATGTATGAACACCTTGTGCGCGAATCCGACGGCGTCTCAACTCGTGCTGTTTCACCTTTTCTGCAAGTCTTGCCGTTTGTGGATCCACCGGAACATCAGATGAGGTGCTCGCCATACTGTGTGCCAAGTTTTTGCGCAATATGGTTGTTCTGATACCGGTGGTCGGCCGTCGTCGTCCGTGGCGCTCGATGCGCCTCAATTGATCAGCTGGGGATTCCGGAAGAGGGGGATCCGACGTGTCGCGTGGAGGGCCCAGAGCTACGTTGGCCTCTGGAACGTCAGGCATAGCGGAACTGCGGGATATCGTATGGTCCTCAGTATGCGAGTACCTCAGTTGCGAAGAATCTCCTGTTCGTGCACTTACTCGTCAAGGTTGCCCGCAGTGTCATTCTCAGCAGGCGTAACCACTATCGTCGGATAGCTCAACTCGGCTGCCTGTACCGTGGTGGTACAAGTTGTATTGCTCATCGGTCGACACAATCTGCTTGATGCTGAAGTTTCGGATTTTCAAACGGACTGACGCGTCCCCGTGGGTTCACTGCCCAGCGCTCGAGAGGCCCAGAGGTGTCCTGGACCATTTAAATATCCATCCCTCCTCCTCCCAGCCTCACCTCAGAACCCCCGCACCTCCTTCCGATCATCGAACGAGAAACCGTTCCGACGCGACCCTTTGTCAGGAAGGACCCGCCGGCACCGGGGAGCTGGCGCCATTACGAGAACCGCCGCTCCATCCGGCACGTATCTCCGAAGCAGGGGTGATCGTTTCGGATAAAGGAGCGCGTACTGGGTGCGGTCGTATGCCTGGGTATACAGGTGGCGGTGGAGAAGCCTGGAGAGGGTTCCGGGGGTCGCGGTTCTTGCTGAGCAGCGTATCGAGAGTGTCGCTTCCAAGACGACCGTGGCTCGCGTCTGTTGATCGAGATTATGTTCTCATTTGGAATCATCGTAGAATCCTCGTGCTCGGGTCGTGCCATCATAGCATGTGTGGCGACTACGGATCTGCGAAGCGACGGACGAGACTCCCACGACTTGCAGATGTCTGCGTCTCCCGGCGGAATGTTTTTGCAATATCGGTTCCACCTTAGGAACAGATCTCCTCCGGAATGGTCGATGGCGAATGTTGCCTCGGCGGTCGCGAGCAGATGTCTCCTGTGACGTTCTGGCATCATTCCCGACGAAGCTTGATAGCTAGCTTGATAGTGGCAACGATGTGTTTCATCTTTGCGTGCGTTTCACCCTTCATTCCGGAGAGGAACGCTTAATGTCCGTCTTTGAAGGGTGACCTTTTGACGGCCGTAACCGTCTTCCTGGCGGGCGTGCATTCGTCATTTCGAGGGGCGGGGTTATTCAACGAGGTCGATTGGGCTGAGTCCGTTATATTCTCCACAATCCTATCCTCCTCCTCCCTTCACCGTCGATACCCAACACTATGCCCCAACTGGAGCCCCTCAATCCACAACGCCTCGTCACCATCCTCGCCCACCTCCTTCCACCAGCGTACCCTCTTCCTCCGGACCTGTTATCCTCCGCGTTGAAAACACGACAACTCTACCTCCCGCCCTCTGAGACAAACCCATCAGACGACCGGTACATCGTACAGCGTCCACACACCATCTCGGATGAAGACCCGCAAGAGCTCTCGAGGCGGCTGAAGGCCATCGCGAACGCGCGGCTGCACGTGAAGGATGCCGAGTGGTCGAACGAGGTCCAGCTGCAGGGCGAGGGAAACGAGATCGAGGTCGCGCTGTATCGCGAAGCGTGGAACGTGCGGTATCGTGCGATGGACGGGGAGACGGTGGTAGCCAAGCTGGACCTGAAGGACGCTTCGAATCCCGACGAAGGGGTGCGGATCTTGTTCTTCCCTGAATCCGGCGAGGAGGAAGAGGATTCCGCGAGGGTGGAGAGCGTAGGAGGGGATCTCGCGTACCGTTCGCAGATTAGCATGGGGGATGAATGGAAGCTCTTCGATGTCAAGCCGTTGGAGGAATGTCTTGCGGAGGAATCGACACCGGTGCATTGGGCGTCGAGTCCGCGCGAGGCGTTGGATGCGCTGAAGGGTGAAGGGGGAGAGGTTGGGGGTGAGGATCAGGCGGAGGATGATTACTGGGGAGGATTTAGCGATGATGAGAAGGAAGAAACGGAGCCAGAGGCAGAACCGGCGAAGGGTCTTCCACCTCCGACGTCCGGCGCAACGTCTTCCCTCCCCGCCCAATCGTACACGAACCCATCACCGCCTCCTCAACCAACAGCACCAACGGACACCCTCTCCAACCTGCCGGCGACCATTGTCACCAAAAAAGTAACAATCTCCCCGTTTGTCTCACGCTTCAACACGCCCTCGCACCACGACGACGCGTACTGGTCGTCCTACGGCGGCGTGGAGGATGGCCTGAAAGTCAGCAATCCGCCCAGTCCGAGAGGGGTCAGTAGGTTCTCGACGCCCGGGGCGGAAGGTGGGTATTGGGGAACAGGCGGGGAAACGCCGATCAGCTGGTGAGTCGCTAATCGAAGATCCGAACGGGACGAGCGCTGATGCTGGAACAGGTCCCCGCCGCCGCCGAAACAGGATCTTCCGCCCGTCCAGGGCGTCATGGCAGCACAAGAACCACCAGCCCCCTCGGCAGACTACGACGCGCAGCTCCAACGAGCCACGCACAACGCCGAGGAACGGACGGACGCCATGTTCGCCCAGCACGAGGGACATCTGGATATCTCTTCGCCCGGACTGGACTTTGCGCCGGGATCTCCTGCTGTGGAGCCTGAAGAGGAGACGCCGGCGGCGGGGGAGAGGCAAACGGCGTTGCGGGCCGCGTTGAGTGGGTTGAAGTTTATGTATCTGAATACGTCGACGCGCGGCGTCGGACAGGATGAGCTACAGCGCGAGTTTGCAGAGGTGTTGAAAGAGTTCATGTAGGCAGGTCAAGGTTATCACGACAGGGCCGATAATGTCATCGTTGTAGCTACATATTGCATTGTCACACTTATTATATCACTGCCGGCCTATTCCGTCCTCTGCTTCTTGTTCACCTCTTCCACCTCTTCCGGCTTCAACTCCTCGACTTTCCGCTTGCCCTCCCTTCCGATCGCTTCCACACCGCCGAGCACATCCTCGGCCGTCTCGACAACATCCCCGACCACCTCTCGCGTCACTTCCTGCCCCTCCTCCATGATCTCTTGCATGACCGCTTCACCAGCATGCTTGGCCGACTCCAAACCCGCACTCGCCGTCTCCTGCGCAGTATGCGCAAGATCCTCGGCAACATGTACGACCTTTTCCCCTCCATGCTGGACATCCTCAATCACGCCCTGAACAGCTTCAACCGACTCCTGGGTGATTTCCTTGCCTTCTTCCATGATCTCCTGGACGACGTTGTTGGCGGCAGCCTTGATTGCGTCAATAGCGTGCGCAGCTTGCGATGTTCCCTTCTTCATCAGGTCGTCGACCGTGTGTTGCGCCTGGGCGAGAACCCCTTCCGCCTTGTCCTTGAGCGTATCGGCGGCGACTTGTGCGCCATCAACGAGCTTTTCCCGGAGCGATTCCGCGGTGGTCGATGCCTGTTCGACGACCTGGTCCTTGAGCGTTGAAGCCTGATCGAGAGCTTGGTCCTTGAGGGTAGAAGCTTGATCCACAACTTGATCCGCAACAGCAGATGCCTGATCCGCCACTTGATCCCGAACAGCCGAGGCCTTCTCTGCAACTTGCTCTTGCAAAGTCGACGCCTGGTCGACTACCTGGGCCTGCACAACCGAAGCCTGCTCCTTGACCGCATCCGCACTCGGGGCGACCTTGTCCGCCGTCTTCCTCGCCTTCTTCTTGACCATGCTCGTGAGATCGTTTACTTTGCCGGCGGCATCGGCGATCGCTTGACCGGCGGTGCCACTGGCGTCGGCGGTGTTGCCGAGGAGGTGGGCGATAGTGTCTTCGACGATCCCCTGGCTCTCCGGTGCGGTCTTGAGGTCTTCAAGCTGCTGAGAGGATCAGCGCATTCTTCTCAGGGATTTACACGGACAGGCTGACCTTTGCCTGAAGATCCCTCAGCTGCTCCTCACAATCCTCGACCTGTTTCTTCCTCTCCTCCGGCGTCAAATCACTCCTCTTGTAATTCTCATTCGCCACGGCCCTTCCCTTGCCCTTACTATGCGCCCTCAAATTATGCCCGCCGACATCATGCGAATCCTCCAGGTGATCCGGATCCTGTCCACGTTCGATCGCGGCCTTTCTCGCTTGGACCGACTCAATGGCCTTTTCGACGTTTTCGATCGCTTCTTGCTTGCGGTCCGAGAGGGATTCGAGGACGATGGCGAGCTTGTAGTGGGATGAGGCGACTTCGCGGGACGTGAGGGGGAGGCATTGGTGGAAGGTCTTGAGTGCGGAGGTGTAGTCTTCAACGGCTTGCGGGAAGTTTTCTGCAAGATTCGTTAGCAGATGTTCATAGGATTGAATCTCGTCGGACTCACCCGTCTCGAGACTGACGTCTCCCAGCGTAGCATACGTCTCTCCCAGATCTTTAGCAGCGGAAGCCGTGCCTTGCTTCTCGAACAGCGTTCTCGCCAAGTCCAAAACCTCCCACGCTACGGTGAAATCATCGTCCTCTCCTTCACCCTCCGCCTGTCCTTCTCCTTCTCCTTCATCCTGTTGCTCCTCGTCGTCATCATCGTCTCCCTCGAAGCTGAACTGGGCTGCCTTGCCGACAGGAGCTGCCAAAAAGGCGATCAGATATGTCAAAAACCAGTCGATGGATGCTGTCTCACCCTTTTCTTCGGGTTCCTCGGCACCCTCATCGGCCTTTCCGAGAACGCCTGTCTGCTTGCACGCTACCTCGAACAGCGCCTTTCCATACGGCAGCAACAACGGCGCGAGTTCCGTCGACAGTTCACCATGGAGTGCTCGCCTGTCCATCAACGTCAGCAAAATTTGATCGCCGAACGCTGGTGGATTGACGTACATGAGTTCCAACGCATCTGCGTACTTTTCAACCGCGAGTTCCCATTCTCCCAACGCCAACGCTTTCTTGCCTTCGGCGACGAGTGTGGATGCTCGAGCGGTTTGTGATTCCTTTGTGGGAAGGACTTCAGGATGAACGGAAGATGACCTGCGTAGCGCGATTAGCGAGGAGCGATGTCAGACAGGGGCATGACCTTACATCTTGGGCGATTTCGAACGGCTGTCTGTAGGTGAATATGACCCTTCGGAGGATGATCAAAGGCAATGCACAACTGGACAACTTCTCGTCAGAGAATTAGAGACTCCGTCGTGCATGTGCTTTCCATTTAGGCTCTGAACGCGTCGCGTGCAAAACGCGTCACCTTGGAGGTGCGCTCGACTTGAATTCGCCACCTTGCCAGTTCCCGGTCCCTTCCCAACCTCGACTCGGTCTTGAGCTGATCGCCTCCTGCTGACAGATGAGCCAGCATGGGAAATCAGGCAGAAAGGATATACGCCGTGATATGGTTCTGGACCGCTGAATTGCAAGATGCCAGCGATAAGTGCTGGTGCGACACGGACAGACCGATGCTCGGCTGTGTAGATGAGGATCTATTGGTCTCGTAGGTGAAGTCAATCGTCAAGGTATCTGGATCGCTTGTTGCTGAGAGCTTCCTTTGAGAGGAGACCCTTAGAGGCGTTGGCGAGATTCCTTGAACGGAACCTGCTTGGCTGCAACAAAGGTAAGTCTTGATTATATCGGTGGCGACGGTTCTTCTTTAGGCTCCATGACAGTGATCGGCCCCTACCCACAAACCGACGACGATTGTTAGAATGATGGAAGAACGCTTCTCCCTTCCCCTCAGAAGAACAACGCAGTATCTGAAACGTAGCCTTTCTTCCCCGTATCTTCGATCGAAGCGTGGATGGAGTGGTCGACTGTCTCAAATAAAGTGTAAGAAACAGGAGCTCGCTCTCCCCTGTGAGCTACCGCAATACTGAACTCATTCCCTTGATCGTCTTTGCCAACCGCCGTCTGAACTATGGGCATCACAGAAACAGAATTTCGCGAAAGGGTCGATGTCAGGGTGGCAAAGTGAGTCATACCTTGTTTGTGAAGCCACTATCTGGGGTGCCAGAGGTAGATAGGGTCACTCACGTGCCTGCCTCTCATGACATTGCCTCCAAACGACACTAGGATGAATCACGAATTATGTGTACAGCTTAAAGGCCGCTCTCCGTGCGATAGGGCTGACCTCGAGGTTGGCTATATCTCAGTTCTGAAAGCCATTGCATGGAACAACTTTATTGAAGTGAGGAGAGAACTCTGCGAAAAGGTCGATGCTTCCTGCGTCAACATATCTTCATACGATTGGGGAAGGCTGCAAGACGCATTCGGCCAATGTCTCGAGGTGTTTGAATTGCACCGGAGGTGGTTCAATTCCGCGGAAGTCCCGCTGGCCGAGGATCTAGATTTAAACTACTTGCTGCGAGCCATGCTGAATGCTGAGGCTAGACTCGGAGGAGTTTCTCGGGAGATGCTGATAAGGGTGTTCAGAGACGTTTATCCCGAAGCAGCAAAAGAGATTCTTGGGAGCACGATTCTGCAAAGATGGGAACTGCACGTGGCCTCGGATGGGGATGTCCAGTACTTATGGGCTTGTGATCGCAGCGAGGAACATAAGGGAAGTCTCGAGAGCACATTCTATGAGCACTCGGACTCGTCCGGTGGCAGGGCCTCCAGTGGCTTTTCACCTTCCGGGTCGTCGACAGGAGGCATGCCAAATGACGGCTCCCAAGACTGCTACCATGACTGGTTACTGCAAGATCCTTCGGTCGATCTGGTCTTTCCTGGCTCGTTCCAAACACCTATTAGCCTGGATGCAGTACCGCCCACCGCGAAGATGTGGTGAGAGGTGAAGTCTGTGCACCGCTCCCGACCACTTGATCTGAAGGCATGACTGATAGGCGCATTGTAGCTGTCATCAAGCGACGGCATTATAGCTCGGATTCGTGAGAAGGTTGGATATTAAACAATGCTCAGACATCTATCTCACATCAGACGTTACACTAGATGCCCTCGCCTGCTCATTCACTTTGTCAGATCGTAGGGAAAAACGTACGGAACCGCAGCGATGAAAGGAGGCCGGGCTGTTCAGGCGAATATGATTCTTTTTCAGAACGCATATTGGTGATGAACCTCTTCCAGGCGATCGATGACGACCTTGAAGCAAAGAGAAAAGTCGCTGCCCTCGCCAGTAGAAGGACCGTTCCGAGGTGTGGAAGGGAACCTTTCATCCCCGTCACACCGTAAGCCATATATGAAGGGACATGCTATACATCGAAACTATCGCCAATCTCTGAAGCCCTCCGCCTCTCTCTCTTAGTTGCATCTTTCCGCTGTCGTCCCAAGCATGTTTCTCACGGAAGCTCAATTTCACCTAAGGGTTGATTTCAGGATTGCACAGTGAGTCGCACTGTGTTTCCTATCCCCGACCGGATCCGCATTAAAACGCTCTTATTCTTTGACATCCGCCTTTCATCCGACAGTATGAACCAAGTGCTATATCTGAAAGGTTCTGGCAATGACTCTTTACAGAAAAAGGTCGCGCGGAGAAATCACTATATCTCAGAGGTGAAAACCATTGCGAACAATAACCTCAATAACATCATTGATCATATTGCTCAACAAACGAAACCGCCTTGTCTCGATATTCCTGTGTCCTGCTGGGAGATGCTTCGAGACGCTTTCGAGGAATGTCTTGAGGTGTATGAAATGCAGCGAAGGTGCAGCGAATCCACATCGCTCTCCATGGCGGAGGATGCAGGGTTTCAGGACATGCTTCTGGCCATGCTCAATGCAGAGTCTGCATTCGGAGGAGTTGCCGCGGAAGAGCTGATAGGATCGGTTAGAGCCATTTACCCCGAAGCAACGGCACGACTGCTACCGCGGACAGCGATGGATATATGGCAAGAGTATAATTCTCCATTGAATCAGTATATCCGGAGCTTGGACGCCTACCTCCGTAGTGACGAATGGACGACGCTTCGCCAAAGCGCGTATACTGAAAGCAGAGACTCGAAAGCAGACAGCGCCGACTCCAGACCGTTCACAGAGAACATGCCATGTGGGACGTCTGCCTCCCCTTGCGGCAGCTGGTCTCCGAACCAGTCTCTGCCGGATCTGCCCTTCATCGACATGATGGATTCATGTTTTAGCTTTTGTCCACCAGACAGCGCGAATGTGGGATCTCGGGGGGGGAGCGTCCCTTGCTAGTTTTGACCGCTTGAGTGCAAGTGCCAATCTACTTGTAGGTCACTGTGGGAGGGCTCTTCCATGACCGAGCAGCGCAGCTGGAATGACGCGAGGAAACGTTGTGGATAGACTCCAGAGCTTGATCAATGTATACAGCACCACAGAAGGGCTCTGATTTTGGATCCTCAATAACTAGTAGACACAATAACATTTCTTCGTGCAATAAATTCCTGAAGGTTGAAGCACACTGTCTTCACCTGACCTTAGTTCCTTGTCGCGCCCCGGCCTCCCAACGATCCCGCCATCGACTCCTCGGTATCATTTTCTGACTCTCCTCGTCTAGCGCAACAAGGACAGACCTAGAAAGCTTTCAGCCACATCGTGCTTGGCTTTATGCACTTAGGTGAATAGAAACCTCGGTCATTCACCCTTCTTTGAAGTTTTCACTCCTTCTGTCCTTCACACGCCATCTCTGGCGATGTAGAAAGTGCGAACAAAGGAGGGATCCTATGTGCCTCTCCTACTCCCTGTCAGGGGAATCAAATGAATGAAGTTCGTGCGCTTCCTCCGCCTCCCTTCTCTCTGTTTCACATGTCAGGGAGTCTTGCTCGTTGTATCCATCCCCGAGGCAGGGATAAAGGTCGATTGCATTCCGTTCCAAGGCTCAACCGAATACTCTATCATCAGCAATTACCCCTTCCTCTCGCCTCAACATCGGCAGCTCGCTGCAGCTCGCTGTAAGTAATGACGATCACAGCAGATCAATTTCACCAAAGTGTTGACCGCCTGATGAACGCGTAAGTCACCGTTCTTCGTGTTTCACGAGTGTGCTCCGAAGCGAGATTCGCCATCTATTCGAGCGTTCACGATAGCCCCGTCCAGTGCAATGCTAATGAAGTCTTACCTTTTTTGAATGCGTGGGCCGATTGACAGCTTGGATACTGGCGGGCACTCTCTCAACACAGTCGCTCTCAACGTCAAATCTAGGATCGCACACAGAAACGTCTGCATCGCAGAATTCAAAACCCGTACCAAGAGAGACTGCGATGACCTTATAAATGCCATTCAAAAGCGGTCGCCTGTACACGGTATCTGTCTACCGGCATCTTCATGGGAACTCCTACGACATGCATTCACTGAGCGTCTAGAGGTATTCGAATTGCAAGCCAGGTACGGCTGCTTCCATTCCTGCCCTTCCACTGGCTACGCCGAGTTATACGGGTTGCTCGAAGAGATGCTGAACGCAGAACTCAAGTTCGGAGGAGTCCTTGAGGAGGAGCTGATGCGAGTGTACCGAAGCATCTATCCTGAAGGAGCCAAACGAGTTCTCCCGCGCACGGCGGAAGAGATGTGGGAAAAGTACTCTGGCGTTTCGCTGGATCAAGATTCCAAAAGCGCTGGAACAGTAGTGGTTGACTTCGACGATACCATCGGCAGCTTTAAAGGCGCCTTTAACGTCACATCAACTCCGGCAGATTACAACAGCTTGGGCATCAATATTTCGTCCGGTGTCTTTACGGAAGACCTGCCTCGCGGAGTGTATCTTACTCCCTCTCCAAGCCCCCCGCGCCATTATGATCTGCTCAACGTGACCTCCGCCGATCCGCTGGACAAACCCGTCGACTTTCGCCGCCAGAACGCGATGACCGTTTACGGTTCGACAGGAAGGGCAACTAAGGAAAATGATCTGCCTCTCGGCATGGGGTTGGGGTATGCTTGGTGAGCAGGAAAGGGCAGTCCAAGTTACCCCAGTTGGAGAGTTGGGTGTGATGAGATAATGATATACTGCTATTCAAGACTCCCCGAGATTCAGGTTGCGCCCTTTCAGCATGCCAGCTGCTTTATCCCATCCTGTTTGAGCTCGAAACCCCATTCTACTCCCATTCCACGAGGTCCTAAACTTGTTCTGCACTTCCGGTTTGCCGACCTGTTCTCCCTCTGTTTTGTGGTCTCTTACCAGTCAATTGGACACGCCTCCGGGGCATGCAACGAGCCCCCGAGGTGAACGTACGAGTACAATGAGGCTCATGATCTATCCATATAACTTTCATGTAGCTTGAAGTGTCACGAGGCTTCTCTTTGGCGCGAAATCGACGAGGTATTGACTCATAAGTAGCTAGCTGCGCAGGCGAGTGGGAGTTTGCGACGCTTCTATTTGAAACCAGTCTCACCCTCGAGAATGAAGCTGCCATAGAGGATGCTTGTTTCATGAGAAGAGCTGCACACAATGCTGAAATACGAACGCAAGCAGTATACCGATGTACGACGTCAGCTACAACGTCCAAACATGACTTTTGCTATTTCCCGAAATGCCCGATCATCGAGCGATAAGATCCGATAGGCGGTCACTTCGGAGACGCGCTTAGTTTTCGGACAGTTTTCTGAGTATGCGCTTTTGCAGAACTTTCGTTTCAAGGCGAAACAAGCTGCAGCCGAAGACGGGAGCGCGTACCTGCCAAGGGTCGACAACTTCGAGACTAACCGGGATGACCCATATGTAGCCGGTTATCTGATAGGTTCTATCTGATAAGAACTTCTTTTCCCAAGAAAATCTTGTTGGTCCTGTACATAGTTGGTTCCACCTCGTAGGCCTCCTTCGCTGACCGGCGAGGAGAGAGAATTTCGGGTCGAAGTCCACGCCAGAACGTTACCTGGTCGGTAAGAAGAACTGTATTAAGGACGTACTCCACAAGGTTGACTGACGGCTCCCACGGGACGCTGAAGCAGCTACAATAAGAGTCGTCGGCGCCAAGCAGACGACCCACTTGCATTTAGATGCAGACGAGCATGGTCTGCCCGAAGGAGGTTTCAGACATGCTCTTCTCCGGAACTCTCCGCCGCGATCCGTTCGATGAATCAAAGTTTTTTCCTAGGGTCAGGTCAGGCGTTGTGTTCATATAGATATGTTGGCATCAAGAGTCCTCGTAAGCCAGCAGAACCCGTTGATCGCATTCTTCTTAACGTCTCTCTTCCACCTTACCAAAATGGCTCGTTCAGCTGAATCGTCCTCGCAAGACGACCACACCGTCTCCAAAGAGAAGGACTTGTCGGTGCCCCATGATGCCAACGATTCGGACCACTTGCCCACCCTCAGAGCTGAGTCGAGTATGGGAAAGCCAGACGGCCCCATCATCACCTCGAAGTCCAAGGGAGTCATCGGCATGGAACTCCTCGTCTCTCGTTTGAGTACGAAGTACTATATCCTGCTATATGGAGGATTCATCTTGTTGGCCTATACGTTATCCCTAGGTGAGATGTGTCGTCCTTGGTCATTTTGGCCCCTTCGCTGACACGGGTTCGGCCAGATCAATACACATCGGGCACTTACAACACTTATGCAACATCCCAGGCCTTCGAAAAGCACTCCCTGCTCGCCACAATCAACGTCATCCGAGCCATCTTCCAATCCATTTCACAACCCCCGATGGCCAAGATCGCCGATGTGTTCGGTCGAGTCAACGCCTATATCCTCAGCGTCTTCCTTTACGCCTTGGGGTACGTGATCCAGGCTTCAGCTCCGAGTATCTACGTGAGTCGCGCTTGCTACCATTCTTGGGCTGTTTTTGACTTACGATCCGGTTTACGGCTGCGAAGGCCTATGCTGTCGGCAATGCCATCTATATCCTCGGCATCACTTCATTGTTCCTACTTCGTAAGTCAACGGCAAAGATCCCTAGCCTGGATAGACCCCTGATGAGAAGCTCGATCATCTGCGCAGAAAATATCATCATCTCCGATATTTCTTCCCTTCGGAACCGTGTCTTGATGACCATCCTGCCTAACACCCTCCCAGGCGTTTTGAATTTGTGGGTGGCAGGCGACGTTGCTGCTTCCATCTTGGAGAAAGGTGGATGGAGATGGGGAATCGGTAAGACAGTCAGACAATCAGTCGCGAAGTTCTGAGGTGCCCAATGTCGACCCGTCTCCTAGGCATGTTCGCCATTATCACTCCGGTCCTTTCTGTTCCGATCATCGCTGTGCTCGCCACTGGCTCCCGAGCCCGCAGGGTCACGGACATCGAGGAAAAGGAAAAGGTTCAGGATATTACCGTCGTCGATAGCCTGCCCTGGAAGGAGCGCGCAGTGTCCTTGTTCTGGCAGTTGGATTCGATCGGTCTTCTCCTCTTCATCGGCGGGGCGGGAATGTTCCTGGTGACCATCACTCTCGCCAACAACAAGACCAAGTCTTGGGCTGATGGTAAGCCAAATGTTGCGAAGCGATCGTAGCCAGTTACTGACCATTGGCACCTTCCTCCCTCTTCAGCTCAATCCATCGCCCTGCTCGTTGTCGGACTGGCATTGATCGCTGCCTTCGTCCTTTACGAACGATTCTATGCGCGACATCCCTTGATCCCATTGCGACTATTGACCAACCCAACCGTCATCATCTGCTTCGTTATCGCTTTGCTCCACCCCGTCGCTGGTCGAATCGTCGGTGGATACTACTTTACCTTCTTGCTTGTCGCCGCCGAACAAGGCAACAAGTGGGCGACCCGACTGAGCAACATTGGAAGCTTGTCCGGAACTGTCATGGCGGTTGCGGCTGGCTTCGCCGTCCGATACACGCGAAGGATCAAATATGTCGTCATCTTCGGCTTCATCTGTCAAACTCTGGGAACCGGTCTGATGATCCGATTCCGAACAAGTACCAACTCAAGGGCTGAGCTTGCTGCCGTTCAAGTCGTTCGAGGATTCGGAGCGGGATGCATCAGTTTCCCCATTCAAGCTGCCTTGCAGTCGGCTTCGAAGCACGAACGTGAGTAGCAAAGCTAAATGACTCTTCCCGCAGCGACTCATTCCCGCGATCGTAACCTTACAGACATGGCCGCCATCACTGCCGGTTGGCTACTGATTTACTATATCGCTGGAGGTATCGGATCTGCCATCGGCGGAGGTAAGCACCAGGTCGAGCGCAGATCCCAAAGGTAGCGCTAATATCCCTTCTGATAGGTATCTGGACGAACAAGGTTCCCGGCAAGCTTCAACAATACTTTACCAACTCAACTCTGGCCGACCAAGCCTACAAGAACCCTACCGGCTTCATTGTCACCCACCTCCCGGGTACCCCAGAGCGAATCGCCATTGCCAGAGCGCACGATGAAACTCAACGCTTGATGGTCATTGTTGGCATGTGTGTTTCCGCTACTGCGCTTATCGTCGCCTGTTTCCTCCCCAACATTCGTCTCCCGGATACCCAGTCTATCGAAGATGATGAGTCCGTTCTATCAGGCAAGCCGACGAGCAAGGGAGGACAGCCTGTCGTTGTCGGCGGTATGTCAGGTCCCATGTAAAGCACGGCAATATATGAATTGGGTGTAGACTAGATAATATGGATGATCCACCAATGTGCCACCTTCCGATGCATAGTACCAGAACCACCCAAATTTGAGACCTTTATCACGACATGTCCATAATCTATGCCGCCACAACAACGACATCACGCGCTACCTTTAAGCCATCCTTAACTACCGCCCGACCCTGTTCTCCGATTTCCTCAAGCGCGTCACCATTGACTACCTTTTTCATGTCGTTGCTCCTGAGGAAATAGTTCATCCCCTGAGCGAGACTGGTATGCGCCAGACTCTTCTGAAAGGTTGCGCGAAGCAAATCCCGCGCATCCTCGACGGCCTGTGTCGTGACAGGTTTCCCGGATTGAGTTGTCTTTGCCGCTGCTAGCTTGAATAGCGGTGACTCTGTGCGCACACCGAGGAAGATGTAGGTCAACATCCACCGGAAAAAGGTTTTGGTTTTGGGTTGTAGACTGGTGAAATCGACGGGCTGCAAGAGGCGATGTCAGAATACGTCGCATCCTTCAGCGACAACTCACCTTGAAGATCGTCAAGTCCACTGCACCTTTCGCTATCAGCCATCCGCACATCTTTGCCAAGTTTGCTATTCTCGTTTTCGAGATCTTGTTCTCGGTTCCAAAGCCCATTGTACCGGAATGCCCTCCAGAACCGACCACGGCGGCGCCACCGACGTCTGTTTCGCCCATCTCGCGCAGAAAGTCCCACATTGCGTACTGGAACGTGAACCGGTGCGAAAAGGATGATTCGCAGAGGTTCTGCAGTATCAGGGTGTAATATGGGTTGTAGCGGGTTTCCTGGAGAGAGTCGGTGAGTTGAGGCCGGAATGATTAGCAATAGCACTTACTACTCCGCAGCAGTGCAGAGCCACGCGCACGAAGTCCCTCTGCTGTATCTCGTTGAATTTCAACGCGGACAAACGATCGCAAGCGTGCACATAGTCCTAAGAGCAGGACGTCAGTGACGCGCACCGCTATGCGATCATGCGATCACTTACATCACTCGTCATCATGATGATAAAGATACTGCGCCGGATATCCGTGTTCATGCCTTGCTTCTTGGCCAACTTGATCAGCTCCTCGTGATTATCCGTGCCAAGGAGATCGAGTTCTTCGTCGTCCTCGATGGCAGCCGCAATCTTTGCCTTCTTCTTCGCTTTGGTATCGTCGGTCGCCTTGCGGACTTCCATCTCTTTCTGCCTGTCGACCAATGGGTTACCGGCCCAAGCGGCACCGACGAGCCACCATTTGCCTTTAGTTTCAGCGTTCAGGAGGTCGTCGAGCGTGACTCGGATAGGCTCGTGAGCGAGGACTGAACACGGCCATCAGTTGTGTACGGATCTTGGAATGGGGCGACTCACTGTGCCTCTTTTTCGTCAATCCGCCCAAGAACCGCTTCATCTTTTGCGTTGCCTCTGCCGCGATTTCTCCCCCGGGAATGGCACGCATCTTGTTGTTCTTGACATTGACCAGCGTCTCAACCATGAACTTCGCACGTGTACTATGACGTAGCGCTGATCAGCTCGGCATGGCTGTGAATTGATTTCGCGGCAACTCACGTCATCTTTGCTTCTTGACCTGCCGTCTTTTGTTGCACGAGTTGGACAATATCCTTCAAAGACGATGGATCGTCCATCCTCAGCTGAGACCCCGACGCTGAACATACTTCCCATCAGCATACGCCCTCTCGTATTCGAAGCAACGCACCTCGCAGCACCTTCAGCAAGCCCTCCACGGGAAACTCGACTCCCGTCACCCCGCCTTGTGGCACAAGCGTATCGATAAACCCGCGAATAAGATCATAGATCAACCGACACGAAATGACTTGAAAGTTGTAGAGCTCCGCGATCAAGGTCAGCATGTTGAGCGGCTGCTTGCCGGCTTGTTCTTCCTCTGCTGCTGTGCCGTGCAATTGGTTGACGAGGGTATTGTACTTCAGGACGAGGGTTTGAATGACGTGTGCGCCTGGACGGATTCCGTTAGCCGTCAGATAAGGGGATGACAAGCGAGGACTTACCGAATTCAAGGCCCTTGACTTTGTACAGCGCTGCCAGCAAGGTCGCGTATAGGATAACGAAGGAATCCAGTAGATTCGCACGATCCGAGATGAGGTTGATGACGAGGTCCGTGATGGTGGACGTCACGGCTGAAGAACAATCACGATCAGTATGCCTCCTATCCACGCAAAAAGGCGACTGACAATTTCTGCTGTGATCCCTGTACAAAGCCTCGATCTCATTGAGAATCGACTCGATATTCGCCTCGCTCAACCTGCCCGGAATACTATCAGCGGGGCACAAACGACTCCTCTTGTCTACAGACTCACTTGTTCAACAAACCCTGAAGTTTTCGCTCCAGCTTGATCTGCTCCACGGACT
The DNA here is from genome assembly GCA_022813745.1 of Naganishia kalamii. Taxonomy (NCBI): domain Eukaryota; kingdom Fungi; phylum Basidiomycota; class Tremellomycetes; order Filobasidiales; family Filobasidiaceae; genus Naganishia; species Naganishia kalamii. The sequence continues at coordinate 116,208 of JAKLLX010000039.1, read as the reverse complement.
TTTCCACTTTCGGCGCATCCGTCGTCGGTATCAGATTCCGCAGATGCGGCGGGACATACTTGCTCGTGCTCGCTGCTGATGGAGTTGAGGTTGCTGCTGTCGGCGTCGGCGTCGGTATCGGTTCGGGCGCAATCAGAGCTTTCGACTCCTCAGCGTTTCGAGCCGTGTTCGCTTTTGTCAGTTCGTCCACATCGTCTTCCGGCTCTTCGTCTGTTGTTTGGAAGTCTTCGAGCTGGTCGTCTTCCTCGTCCTCGAACGTGGCAAAATCCTGCAAAGTCCTCGTCGATCAGAAAAGCGCGATGCGGTTCCGCCAAGAGATAGTCTCACCTCGTCCAAGTCTGATGGTAAATCCTCCATGTCCTCCTCATCCATCTCCTCATCTTCCTCCATCTCCTCCTCATCGCCCTCACCATCCGGCACAATCTTGTCCGCAAAACTCAACAAATCTACGTTGCCCCATCAGCACCACTCGCCGGAATCGCTGAAAAATACACACCGTCCAATCCATCATCCAGATCATCATCATCCCCCTTCCCCCCGCCGTTCCCTTTGCGTAACTGATACTCGAGCCACGCAATTTCGGCATCTTCGTCCAGCTCTGCTTGCGTCTTTTTACCGCCGGCGAAGGCACCGCCCATAATGGAGATATCCACGACGTCATCCGTAGCTGAAGCTTTCTTGCTCGTTTTGCGTTTCTTGATTGGTTCTTCGGGCTGTTTGTCTTCCGCTGAATCGTCCGCGGCGCCGCCTTGCGCCGCGAGCATACGCGCCAAGGGTGTCTGTGCGTCCGAGGAGACTTTGGTACGGAATCCGGACCCCTTTTCGATGATGGTCTTCTTCCTCTTCGGAGCTGCCACTGGCTGCTCCTCTTCTGATTCGGATTGAAGTGGCGGCGAGGATCGTTTCCGTTTTTTGTGGCCTTCCGCGAATTCATGCCGTGTTGGTCCGCCCCGCTGGGACGGTCCACCTCTTGACGGTGCTGTAGAGAAGCCGTCGCGGCCTCGCAACGGACGATCATCGTCCCGGAAAGGCTTCGGGCGTCTTTGAAATCCCAGTTCGTCGGACAGGAGCGAGGGAAGACGAGGACCGCTTGCGGATGGCCGTCCGCCACGACCTCGTCCGCCGCGAGAGGAGGAACCTCTTCCGCGTGTGTGAGTTCCTCGGCCGTTGGTGGATCCACGATGAGGATAGTTTGACATCGTTGTAATGGGTATTGAGCTGAGTGTCACAGTGCTGCTTCAACACCTGCAACGACTTGTTCATTTCGAAATTGTCAACTGAAACTTCGATCGGTCGACCTCCACAGGGATTCGGCGGCCGAAGCGGTGAGTCGCGTCGCCACCACTCTCGCGCGTTATCTCTCTGCCTTGCGGTTTTCAGGCGAGATAGCGGGTGGGAAAGGAAGGGTATGTATCCCTCTGGTGGAGGATAGGATACAAGGTAGTTGGAGGTGTACCTCTTGTCTATAAACACTCGTGGCTCTTCCGTAGCCAATTACAGGTAGACCTATTTTTTAGTTCAATCGAGGAAGCTATCTAGGATTCTCCGCGTCGATCATCCATCGCACGTCTTTGCTTCTTTCTGAGACGTCGAGATATTATACATCCCGCGCCTTCTTCTAGCTCTGGGCTGAAGGATACGTCCGTCTCCACCTCTGCAGTAAACGTCTTCAACAGTCTTCAGACGTCGTCATCATGCCAGCTAGAGACCCCTCAGCGGCTCCGATGGCCCATCTTTCCGCAACGGGACACCAGCAGCGGCAGAAACAGCATCACCCGGAATCGGGGCTGAGTTCGTCCTTTTCCGCGTCGGGACAGGCACATGCGTTTGGAGGGCGGCGGGGTTCCTTCCCGAGTACGGCGTTGTTGGGGTCGTCTGCGAATGGCCAGCAACGACCGCAGATGCCACCGACGAGTGCGAATTCGACGGACGGAGTGATCCCGCATCCGACCTTGGAACCACACGACGCCTCGACAGGCCGCAGCCGGTCCATCAGCGGACCGATGCCGACCCTCGAAGGGGACATGGGCACGCGGCGGCGAAGCCTCTGGCAGTCGATTTCGGGGATGACGAGCGGTGTTTCTGTTGGGGGACAAGGGAAACGGCGGAGCAGTGATGATGTGGATGAATCGGCGTTGGGCTCGGGCGTGGTCAGTCCCGGTGGCGCGCAGGGGAGTAGTGGCTGGTTCAGTAGTCGTGGGGATAACAACAGTCTCTACAGTTCGGGAGAAGATGCGTGAGTGCAACCTTGTTGTGTGATGTCCTTTGGCTGATGAGCATTGCAGACATCCCGCGGCATCGGCGTCCCTCCTTACGGACTCTGAAAACATCCGCAACATCTCCATGGGCCTCGCAGCCTCCTCCTACACCTCTTCTCAATCCGGCGGCAAATCCCTCCCACTTCCTCATCGTCCATCGTCCCATTCCCACCTCGACACCGTCATCGGCGGAATATCTCCGGAAGACACACAGACCGACGGGGACGAAGAGATCGACGGCCTCTCCACCATCAAGGAATCCTCAAGATCGTCGAGCAACGTCAACCTCCTCACCCCGCGGGTCTCCCTCGGGGGAAAAGCGCTCGCGGACTCTCCGTCCTCGACGAGCGGGGATATCTCTCCGAAGAATGGCTCCTTGCCGTCCTCGGGACCGTCAGGGTTGAGCCTGATGCTGAACCGGACTGTGCCGAGTCCGAAGAAGGGGGAGATTAAGAAGGGGAGGAAGCGGGAGGTTAAAGGGACGGATGAATTGGCGAGTGGTGCGAGTGGGGTCTTGGGGGTTCTGAATTTCCCGGAGGATGGAGAGGAAAAGGATGGAGACAGGTTGAGCGCTGCGTCTGGTATGTCCACATCACCCTTTCCGCGGTGGAGCAGAGATGCTGATTTTGTGCAGTCCGAGATACGGATTCTTCCGTTGCGTCATCCCTCACTGTACGACCAGGAATACGAGACACTCTCCACCCATCGTCGCAATCCGGTCAATCTTCCAGCCCCGCCTCATCGCCCGACATCCACGAACACACAGAACGAACGCCCCTTCTATCCGCCATCTCGGAAAACCATCACCTACAAGGCACACACACCCACGGCAAACCCCATTCCCCATCGGATGCGCTGCATCAAAAACGCCATCCGGCATTTCACAACACACGGGAGAACGTGCATTCCGCTCTTTTGTCGCTGAGAAAGGCGACGTGGCGCGATGTCGGGCAACAGGTGTTTGTCGAGCCTGTCAAGTTGCTGCCGGCGACGATTTTGGGGTGTTTGTTGAATGTGTTGGATGGGGTCAGTTATGGGATGATCATGTACGTTGCGTGTGCTCGGGGTTGGTACTGGTTGCTTATCGTTGCGTCGCAGGTTCCCAGCGAGTCCGATATTCGATAATTTCGGATCACTCGGTGTATCCATGTTCTTTGTTTCGTGCGTGCATGTCTTCTCTACAGCGAAATATGGCTTTCAACAGTTCTCTAACTCGTTTCGCAGATGCATCATTTCCCAGTTGACCTATACCCTAGGAGGAAGTATCTTCAAGTGAGTCCGTTCAGAACACAACACAGAAAAGCGAAGGGTCCTAACCGCGACATTTCAGAGGAGGTAACGGATCCATGATGATCGAGGCGGTGGTGAGTCGCGATTCTTGACAAACCAGCAATAACGCTGAAATCGGCGCCATCAGCCATTCTTTCATATCTTGACCAATATCATTACCGACGAAGTGGGAGACGACGTAAGTTTGACCGTCAGCGGACCTGCGCGCCGATTCTAATTTCGCCACCTCGCACCTGCAGCCCGCAGCCATTATATCCACCACGATGGTTTCCTATGCGTTTAGTGCCGTGTTGACGGGTACGAGCAGTAAAGCGGCGTGAAAGCGTTACATACTGACTTCTAGCGACAGGTCTCGTTTTCCTGTCACTGGGATACTTCAAATTGGGAGCCTTGATTGGGTATTTCCCGCGGCATATCCTTGTCGGGTAAGCCTTGAGTGTTCATGGGAAGATAGTACCCAAGCTGAACTGTTTTCATTCCAGATGTATCGGTGGTGTCGGCGTGTTCCTGCTCGAGACAGGGTCAGTCTCGGCCCGAAAACGAATCTGGGATTGCCGCTGATTCCTCGCATCGCTATAGTCTCGAAGTCTCACGCGGTCTGAAAGAAGAAGGATTCGAATACAATCTCAACACGTTGAAAGTGTTCTTTGCAAACGGCCACGCAATCGCCCTCTGGACTATACCGCTCGCTTTGGCCATCATTCTTCGAATTATCACCCATCGTTTCCACCACCAGTTGATCTTCCCAAGTTACTTTTTCGTCATTCCTTGCGTATTCTACATCGTAGTCCTTATCGGCGGCTGGAGTATCGCCCACCTTCGACAGACGGGCTGGATATTCGATGTCGGAGGCGTTTCTCAGCCTTGGTATACCTTTTACACCTTGTTCGGTAAGTCTGTCCGCATCGTACCATGGACGTGTAGCTGAAGGGAGTTACGACAGATTTGCATAAATTCAGCTGGAAGGCATTCTGGTCCTGCATACCTACGCAAATGGCGTTGGTCTTCTTCGGCATCCTACACGTTCCACTCAACGTGCGTTGTCATGCGACCTTGATATTCCAATGACTGACTGTTCTCCAACATAGGTACCTGCTCTAGGTGTATCGCTGCAAGAAGACAATGTCGACCTCGACCGAGAGCTCGTCGCCCATGGTATCTCCAACATGGGCGCAGGTCTGCTCGGCACCGTCCCGAATTACCTCTGTTACGTGAACACCGTGCTTTGTAAGTGCATTGATCGGCAGAAACCAGATCCGTATCTGATCTCGTTCGCGCGGCAGTTTACCGCGTTGGAGGAGGGTCTAGGCTGTCTGGCCTGATGCTGGCTGCGGCCACTGGAGTGATCATGATGATCGGCCCGAGCGTTATTGCATACCTTCGTGAGTCCTGAGCGGCGCAGCTGGAAGCTGCATACTGATTCATTCCCGGTACTCAGCTGTCATGGTCGTCGGAGCTTTAATCTTCGTTCTTGGTATTGATCTCGTCAAAGAGGTATGTAGACTCATTGCGGAGGTCTGGACGAAACTCACTTCCGTCTCTTCAGGCGGTATGGGACACACGGCATCGGGTGAACAAAATGGAATACATTACAATCTGGGCTATTACCATCGGAATGACTCTGTGAGTAATGGCAGATTAACGCCGCGGCCCATGAAGCTAATCTTCGTTGACCAGATTCGACTTTGTTATCGGTCTTTTGCTGGGCATCATCCTCGCCTCGATGTTCTTCGTCATCCAAAACTCTCGACGAAAGCCGATCCGAGCAGTGTTTAGCGGGTCGAGTGCGAAGAGCACGGTGCGACGGCCTCATCCTCAGCGAGCGTTCTTGCAGGCTGTCGGCAAGCAGACGTTGATCATGAAGCTTCAGGGATTCTGTGAGTTTGGCTCGTCGATGGGATCTGCCTTCGCCGCTGATGTACGTTTGCAGTGTTCTTCGGTACCATTACAAAGGTCGAGGAGGAGATCAGGAAATTGCTGGATATCGCGGCGTGGGAGAGCAATCCCATTCGTTTCCTCAGTATGTCTAGACGCATACTCACAAGAAGTGCTCCTGCTCACTCGTTCCTCTAGTTGTCGACTTTGCCCTTGTCCCCGGTCTCGATTTCTCGTCAGCCGAGGCTTTCGTCAGGCTTCAGCGACTCCTGTCGCAGAAGGACGTCTTGCTCATCCTGTGTGGGGCCAATCCCGATGGACTGGTTGGACGGGCTCTCCAGGCAGTCGATCTTTGGGCAGATCAAGAGGGTACTAGGGTCGAGGTATTTGATGGGCTCAATTCCGCGTTGGAGTGGTGTGAGAATGCATACCTGTAGGTGATATCGTTTTCGCAAAACCCCAACCACGCTAACAATCCCTTTCGACAGCACGGCATTCTACGCATCGAATTCCATGGCGAAACGAGAAAACGATAAACGACATGGCTTGGATGTCCCTGCAGTCTCCAAACCTCCGTTCGCCATGTCGGATAACCATCACAACAGTCCCAGGCGGACGCATCTCGCCGCGGCCGGAGTGTCGACGCTTCCGTTCGCTACTCCCGCTTCGCCCTCAATCCACGGGGCCGACCACAAACCAAGCGCTTCGAAAAGTGGACACCAATCAAGTGGATCCAGCCTCTCTCTCAAGCAACCGTTGCCGATCCTCCTGCAAACCTTCTCCGACTATTACGACGACACCACGCAAAGCCCGCACGACTTTTTCTACCAGATCGTTCCCTATCTCGCGCTCGTGCACACGAAAGCCGGGCAAATCATCTTTGAGCGTGACGATGCCGCCGACGCGCTCTACCTCATTGAATCCGGGTGTCTTCGCGCGACGTACGAGTACGAAGATCACTGCGAGTTGATCCAGGAGACGATGGTGGCGGGCACGGTGGCGGGCGAGTTGACGATGTTGAGTGCGAGTAAGAGGAATGCGACCCTTGTTGCGGAACGGGATAGTAAGCTTTGGAAGCTGGATCAGCAGGGGTTGGAGAAGTTGGAAAAGGAGCGGCCGGAAATTGCGAGGCGGTTTGTGAAGATTGTTCTCAAGGGTGAGTGCGGTGCGGTGGCGAGGCGAGGTGGGGATGCTGACTTCATTCTTTCCAGTCGCCAACGAAGAAGCCGACGTCTTGTTCAACCATCTGGTTGCCGTTCTCTCATGATCGCTGTAAAGTTATCACCCACATAGACTGTATATCCGACATGTCGCCACGAGTCGCGACTCGTTGTATCTAGCATTGATTCTAGACACACATGTATCATTATCGTATGCTTATCGTCACACGACCTCTTCGGCGAGCCCTTCTCGTGAGCTGCCAGGAATAGGGTCTTCCCATCCTCGTGTCAGCAATCAGGGACGCCGAGGTGACTGACTATGTATTCGAGGGTACATCGCACATCATCTTGCGTGAGATTAGGTAAGCCACGCTAAGGGAAACAAGCCCGCAAGCGCCGCAAGTCGACTTTGCACCCTTTGCACTCAAATATTTTCAGTGCTGATGGCCAAGTATAGTACCTAGAGTGGTTCATCATCTCCACAACTCCAGCTTCTTGCGTTCCCTTCTGGCCGTCGTTGCTAGACATCCTCGTTGTGCTTCACATACGCCCTGAGACACCGTCTTTGCAAACCTCGTCTTCCATGCGTTAGCGAGGATTCGACAACCGACATCCCCACTATCAGCTTATCGCACACCAACTGCTCCTTGGGCATTCACCAACACCTTGGCGTAACCATCGAGTGATGATCAGCAACAAACGCACGACGCTCTCAGCCAGTCACAACTCGCTCATAGACGGAAATCCGCGTAACCCGAGTGGCAACAAATTTCAACCAAAACACATCTCAACTTTGCAGAGCGACACACCACTTTCACAGCTAGTCCCGAGCGGACGACGGGGCCTGTAGTAGGAGAAGAGCCATCGACCCACACCACGATATCACCAAAACACCATCAGCAGGAAAAACCGTTCTCAACACAGCAGAAACCACGTGCGACAACATGCCGTCAACTATACAACACACCACCAATGCCCACGCGGGTCCTTCGGGAACCTCGAACGACCAACAACGATTCAAAATCTCCAAAAGCGCCACTGTGGCAAATGGAGACAACGATGACGACGATTTGAGCAGTTTACCGGATGAATACAAGGAGGAAAAGGAGGATTCGGACGAGGAAGCCATCGTTGCGCGGTCTACATGGAAGGGAAAGGAGCGGATGATCATCCACAGTGATTCGGATGACGATGATGACGATGTCGAGGATGTGTATCAGGAGCAGCAGGCGGAAAAGATTAAACGGTGAGTCTTGATCTGGCTTGAGATGAATGCCCTTTACTAATTGTTCCGTTTCGGTAGTGAACGTCAACGCGAAAAGGAAAAGAGCTTGCATCGAGAACAGCGCCACCGTCAATCCCACGCGGCGCACCAATTCCACCATGAAAAGCTCTTTGGCGGCGGATCCGGCAGGGAAGGCGCGACGAAGAAGAAGAGTCACCGACGTAAATGCCGGAAGAACAGTCGAAGGCATCGACATCTTGTCAGTTGTCTCGTTCCCCCTCTCGACGTATGCTAATCGTACGCTGCAGCATGATTTCGACGACGATGAAAGTCCGTCAGATGACGATCCCAGTGCGGTCCCTCACCCCGGCTTTATCGCCGTGCCGGATCAGACGAACGATGTTCCCTTGCCCGAAGGTGTGGACCCAAAAAACGTCGAGGATATCTTCTTGGGGTTGGCTGCTGTTCCCGTGCCTGCGGAATGGAGTGAGGACGAGGACGAGGTGAGTCGTGCCGTTTACCGTCGTGGCGCGGAAACTGACCCCTTTCCAGGGCATGCTATTCCAAGCTCTAGATGAATGGCGGGATTCCGACAACGACATGGATGCCGGTTCCGAAGGCTCCGACTCGAGTGGCGGGACTTCGGATACCGATATGCTGGATGAAGATGATGCGTTCGACGCTGCGTTCGGACTAGGCGAGACCGAGATGCCGTTCGTGCTCATGGAGGACTGGTCCGGCAACTTGGTCTTCGCTCAGCCCCGCATCTCGGGCGAAGGCGAAGACAATCGACCGAGCAACAGTCGATCCACATCGGCGTCGAACAGTCGAAAAGAAAAGCGATCTCGAAAGGGCAGTGGAACCGGAAGCACGACCAACGGAGAAGGACCGGTCTTGCTTGTGGATGAAGGCGCGCTGGAAGACTTTGACGAGAATGTCTTTGACGGCGACGGCTACGACGGCGATACGACCGACAGTCTTCCGGACGAGGATATGCCCAGTCCGCCCAGCTTTGCGGTCGTCGAAGCGCACAATGCGGCTGCTTTCGGAGTCACGACTGTCGATGAGGCCGCGCTCGCGAGAGATCTCGGTGTGCCGCTTGCCGATGCGCGGAATCTGCTGGAACGGGCTCGAGCGGAAGAGCAGCAGCAACTGCTCGGTGGCGTGTCTAGCCTCAGCATGGAGGGCAATGAAGAGGCAATCATGGAAGGCAGTCCTGTCGATGTCCTCGCCACTGTTGACATTTCGACCAACGGATCCCTTCAGGCTCTCTTTATGGAGAATCCAGGAGTATCTACGTCTTCGACCGTCACCACACCGAATACCCATACCGAGATCTCACCTCATCCCGCCCATGCCGTTCCCGGTCTGGCTTCGACGCAATCTACACCGCCGGGCGTTGCACCCGGCTTCCCAATCATGGGCTCGTTTGTCCCGGAACACAACCATCCCGACCGCGTTGCCGTCATCGATGGTACCGGCAAGGTCACGCCGAGTCCGTTCATGCGGCGAGGCGGTCCCCGAGGTCGAACACAGCTTGGAGGCAAGAGCGGAAACGTGAAACGGCAAGCGATGGGCGCGAGTCCCAGCATGAATGGAAGGCGGCCGCGATATTCGTCTGTGCCAGCCGGGCGCGGTCATATCAGCGACAGCGTTCGTGGTTCGCCCCTTCGACTCACCCAGCGAGAATCGTTCGATGGAGAAGATACCTCTTCCGACCATGAAGACATGGCCGAGCCTATCGCTCTCGACGACGTCTTGGATACCAGCGCGCTCCATCATCACGGGCACGAAAGCGATCATACCGAGGAAATTTACGGGTCGAGGCACTTGCGGAGCCTTCGGAGATGGGAGAAAGTACCCATCACGACTTTCCGGAGGAGCCGAAACTCGAATGCTCCATTTACGACGACCACTGGCCTCTTTGCCGACGGGAGCGGTCCGACCTCGTTTCCCCATCCGTCGGGTGCCATTTTGCGACCGAGTTTCGCCAGTCCGTCTATCGCCACCACGCTCGCCATGGATCATTCTACCGTTTATCCAGATTCTCCGGTATTGGACGGGACCAGTCAAGACGGGCGCAACGGCAGAAGGGGAAAGGAGTCAAAGCGGTCGAAGAAGCAGGACGGTCGCAAAACGTCGCGGAATGGCGGGCTCGTGCGGAATCGTACTTCGAGTACCGGGTCGATGCCTCCGTTGAGGTTGTCATAGGGCGCAGCATCGTTAGGTCTGGAGGACAGCGGCCACGATGGTCGTTTCCCTTCGCTGAATTTCTTGTATCAACAGCCAGTCCTGGCACAACAAACAGTCATCCATCATATATCGCCCTTTGTATGCGCGAGCCTTTGTGTAGTGTTATAACATAGATACATCCGAATTGAACCTCATCTTTGAGCCCGAGACCGGTTCCCCAGGGAAGTGCGTCTTACGGCGTCGACAGCTGTCCTTCGTCCAGACTGCTGCGCAGAAGACCTAGTGAGCGTACACGAGCATTCCTACGGTTACAACAATGCTAACAAACGAAATGAGGCATCTTCCGAATCCACTACCGCGATATACTCTTCTTCGATATATGTAAACGAGGTGTCTAGCAATCAGCTTTGAATCTCGCCTGTGTCGCACTTCAATTTTCCTAGGTGCTGCCTCGTCCCAGGGAGTAAGGCTTGGAATGTGCGTTGCTCCCGCTCTTGGAAGAATCCACGGTCGTGAAGGCAGCTTGAGCGGAAGTCGACGCATTGTCCACCTTGCCGAACGTCATGTCGTACAGAGACTGCGCGGATCCCACAAGCTCAGTGACCTCTCGTATAACGTTATCGTCCCCGTCGAGGAAAGCCAATTCAGTCTTCTTGTCTCTCAAGCGCGTGTCTGCCTTATCCAACTGGATCTTCAGGCCCGAAGCATCTATCTGAGAAGCTTTCCCATTTTGCGGAGCACGATCGTCTTCGCCCAGCAGGATCAACCGCATTGAAATGTCCAGTTGCATCGTCGAGTAAGAGATGGCACGCAGTCCCGGTGAGTCTTGGTACGAGCAGAAAGGATCGTCGGCGGGCATGTTTGTGGCCAGTTGATTTTGTTGCTGGAACAGGTCCCATCTGACGGTTGATCCTACAATGTCTGCTTGCAAAGCCCCGCGCATATATAGATGGTAAGACTCCCCGGTCCTGCAGAAACTGTTGGTCGTTAGAAAGCGTCCACCGCTTGTGGAGAAGCTCCCAGATGCAGTGTACTCCTTGGTACAGAAGACTTCTCTGTTTCCCATAATCTGGACAGCTATCTGGACGTATGAACGGAAGACAAGACACCCGCGAACCTTGGAAACAGCACAAAGGGACGAGAGTTGCTGCCATTGTGCCTGTCTCGATGCATTCGCCGCGGTGACAGAGCCAAGACATCACCTTTGGTCCGGGTGTGCGCCGATCTTTGACTTTCGATAAGACGTCGCGGTGGAGCAGGAGTTTCATAGACGCCTTCAAGAGGTCGAGAGAACGTTACGAGCCGCCCTGTCTAGTCCCGCGGCGGTGGTGCTGGCATCCGCCTTGCCATTTCGACTGCACAACAACGTTGACGACTCGGTCGCGATTTCATCTACCATGATCACGAGCTATCCGTGCGCAACGGAAATCTGTCACCCCTCGTTTGTGAGTAAATCCCTACTTGCTCTAGCCTGAGGTGAGTGACAGCCGTCTGAGGACACGTACCACATCCTGCTTGTTGTGGGAAATTATGACGATAAGCGAAGACAATAGCGTATCGCAAGTCCGGAGACTCGTGTCATACGTCGTGCTCGAATCACAAGGCTGAAGACCTGAAGCTCTGAAAGCCTGTAGGGGTTATAGAAAACACTCTCCTGACTCGAGTCTCCTTTGTACTAAACCCCCAATTGACAGCACTTCCTCGGCTTCGACAAGCAGAGCCCCCAGGATATATAACCAGTCGCGAGGTCCATGAGACCAGGTCTCTCCTCGCCCGATGTATTCCTCATTCCCTTTCAATAGCCGCGATGAAGACAGTTTCTCAGGAGACGACTGAGGTTACGCAAAATCCGAAGTTTCTGACAGAAGAACAGAAGACAAGCCTCAGCGAGATCTATGGGATCATCGAATCGGAGGCGAAAATCGATATCCAGGCGCTCTTTGGCAAAGTTGACAGGCTGTGTGATGAGCTCGACTGGACTGAATGTATTCTGGCCGGATACTTGAGTGGCCTCTGTGCAGGCCAGGGTCACGAAGCCATGAAATTGAAGCGAAGGGCTGTGTACATCATTTGGCTTTTGCTCGGGGATATCTATGCCGCGTGCAGGAAAGCGATGCGAGGGGAGATCGATGAAACGGCGGTGCGCGAATGGGGGAAAGCAGTGAAGGCAGGCGTGGAATCGATACTGGCTCGTAATCCGGCTGTACCAGACCCAAGCATCGCTTCCAGTTCCGCCGCCCCTTCCGTTTCTGATTCGTCAAGCGCTGCAACCGGGACTCATAATCTCCTCAGTGTATCAATATCCTGACTTGTATGGCCATGGCTTAGAGGGAGCAGGCTGTGACTTTGCTCACTGAGCGAGCATAGAATGGTATCCAGGAATTAAGTCATTAGTCTCTGTAAATTGTTTGTTAGTAGCCTCGTGGCATTATGTGATGGGTAGCCCCGTGAAGCTATGTATTAGGAGCCTACATGGTAGCCTGTATGGTGGTAATCTCAGATTACGAGAATGTTACCAAACGACGCATACGTACCCGAATCTTCATGCTCCGCGTCTTTGTCTGTTCGCCGTCTGCGCTGATCACCTCATCGGATCTCAAAGTGGCAGATGTCCGCCCTTGGATATGGCACCTGAAGTTGAAGCTTGACTCTTGCAGACCAACGGCGACACGGAGCTTCGCGCTTGAGCTGACTTGTCATGCATGTCGAGAGGAGTTGTCGAGGTTGGAAGACCATGAAGGTGAGACATCAAGGTGGAGGTCGAATATCAAGGCTCTATCTTCACAACTTTTGGACTTCGTCATGCCTGTTTACCAGTACACTCTACAGCAAGAACGCCACCATGGACGACAACGTTCACCGCTTCCTAGACTGGTTCCGCCAACATGGGGGATACTGGCACGACAGCCTTCAAGCTTCCAAGGGTGAGCCGTCTGCCGAACGCGTGCTGACCAGCGTGCTGACGACTTGCATGTGCAGACTCGACATACGGCCTACATTTCACCACTCGGACCCCGTTAGCAGCGAACACAAAGGTCATCGCGTGTCCTGCGTCGCTCGTGATCACCAAAGAAGCGGCTATTGCAGGTCTGCAGGGTTTGGGAGCGGATGAAGACGCGTTGAAGACTGTGAACGAGCGACAGCTGGTCGCCGGGTATGTCACGGCGCATTTCGCTGTTGGGTTGAAGACGCTGCGGGAGGAATCGAGGTGAGTGTTTGGAAGTATGGAGGATGTTCATTCGTACGTGCTGACATTGTGCTCTACGATGCTCCGTCTCGAGCGTAGCAGTTCTGTCCACCTCCGACACGAGCCGTACATCTCGACACTCCCAACAAATCAAGAGCTCCTCACGCCGTTTCAATGGACAGATACCGAACTTTCGCTTGTGGAAGGCCTGAACTTGGGGCACGCCGTCAAGAGCAGAAGGGAGCTTTGGCGAAGGGAATGGGAAGACGTAGAGCGGATACTGAAGGACGCCGTGCCGAAGAACAGCTTGAAGTGGTGAGCCTCTCCGATTGTCCGGTCGAATCCTGGACAACAGCTGAACTCAAGTTTAGGGACGACTACCTCCTCGCAAACACCTACATCTCCTCCCGCGCCTTCCCCTCATCGCTCCTCGACCCGTGCGCGTCTACGACACCGATCAACCCGTCCCATATGGACACGAAAGCTTCTACACACCAGGATCAACCGTCGGACAGCGTGCCTGCGCACGAGGTGACGCCCAAATCATACCCCGTGCTCATTCCAGGCTTGGACACGTTGAACCACAAACGGAATCAAGCCGTCACTTGGGTCTCTGTGCCGTTGACCGAAGAGTCATCTGAGAGGAGTGTTGGACTGGTTCTTCGTTCAGAAACGGACGCAGGGGAGCAGGTTTTCAACAACTATGGACCGAAAGGTACGTCACTCCCCTGTTTGCCCAAGACCACACTGACGGGATTTGCAGGGAACGAAGAGTTGATCCTCGGCTATGGCTTCTCGCTCCCGGAGAACCCGGACGACACGCTCGCCCTGAAACTCGGCATACCGGAAGACACTTTGACCCCCGCCATACGCGAAGCTCTCTCCGCGCTCCCATCCTCCGATGACTCGAGCTCACCCCTGGACCGAACATGGTACATCCCCCGCTCCGGTGTCCTCCCCCCGGAACTATTCGATATCGTGCGTATTGTCCTCTCTCCCCCCGGAACCGCCGCGGAAGACGACCCGGAATTGGAGATGGACGTAACAGGGATGTTACTGGAGATGGTACAGGGTAAACTGGACCGCCTGAACGAGCTGTTGGAGCGGAATGAGGGCATTGCGCAAGGCGGGGTGAGAGAGGCGGTGTGGGATATGGTGCAGGATTATATGCAGGGTGAGTACGGAGGTTTGGGTGGGAGCACTGTGCTGATGATGGGACAGGGCAAATGGATATCTTAGCGGCGTGTAATGAGGGGCTTGAACGGCGGATGGACGAGCTTGAGGGCGCGGAAGACGGGGAGTAAGGGGTACCATTGTGTCGGCCTGGTGCCACTCGTACGTCATCATCCTTATAAAGACGATCATGATGTAATCATGGCTATCTTACCCCTTCACTTGTGAGAGCGGGCTACCGTCGTAGTCGATGCCGCATCACGAACATCATGGATCTGCTGGATCTCAGGATGGCCGGCTTGCATTGTCGCGAGTCTTGTGCAGCGAGTCTGTACGCTTGCTGACATACACAAACCCCCACTTAGCGTCACTACGGAAACCAAGCAAGGGCAAGTTCCTTCCGGCGAGTTCGGTTAATCAGGGAGGAAACATCAAATGTCAAGCCTCAGCATCGAAAGGTGGCTCAACTCAAACTCAAGTTGCTGGGCATCCGTCGATGACAAATGCAGCAGCTGGCGGCGAAATATACCCGCATTCCGCGAGAATTACTCCTTTCATGGGAACCCCCTCTTTTACCGCACTGATAAGGATATATAGCGCGACGGCGAGTTGGGTACACCCCTTTTACCAGACTGTCATTCGCGATCCCTCTGACATCTCTCATCGCATCGAAAGCCATGGTTGTGCGTTCCACTGTAGTCCCTGCTGATAAACGACCTGCGACACACCCACTGCGACTATTTCCAACACAACAATCTCTCCTCGACGAGGTCTGGCTTGAGATCGCAAAGCTTAAGGAATATTCCCCTCAGCTACCAGATGCTTCTCTCAATGCTTTCATGAAACTGAAGACCGCATTAACCAACTTCGAACAGGATTATAAAGCCTTGTTAAACCCTTGGCTAGACAACGCCATGTTCGACAGCGTCTATGAGGACAACCAGGACTTGTTCGACGTAACCGGAATGGAACACATTGTCGAAATGTTAGGTGCGCTCTATGGGGAATTTGTAGCAGAGAAGGACGGTGAGGCCCCCGACGATCGCATCCAGAGGATCTACAAAGCAGGGCAGAGGGCAGAGGGCGAGGTTATAGGGATACTGGGAGTTGACAAGCTGCAAGGAGCCGAAAAGGCCTCTACCGGAGCCGGTACAGGTACTAATCCCAGCTCCCAGCACACGGAGAAGTCTGGCAACACGGACCCCAGCATCCAACCTACGGACGAGTCTGGCAACACTCAGCAGTCAGGAAATCCTGCAAACCTCCCAGTCATCTCCCTACATGACCTATTGGGCGGTACCCCCTTGATGTGAAATGTACAGACTTACTCGAAAGCATATTTCATGTATCATGCAGTAGTTGTCGCTTCCATGCCACGCGTCTGTAGGTGGTGGAAATAATGTAAGGGCACCGCACAGAGTTGTCCGCTGGAGAAGTCCAGGTGTCAGAGCATACTGATGAGTTCAGGACCGAGTGAGGCGGTTCAACGTGGGAGACACGAGGACAGAGCTGATCCTGACCGACAGATCTGAATGGAGTGCGTGCGCACCTGGCCCAGACGCACATGTTGGACCACCTCGGTCGCGAGCGCTGTACGTTCCGACCCATGCATCTATGAGAGGAGTCCGGCGATAGTCATGCGGTCCAATTGCTCACCTTCGCATGCAATAATGGTATCCGGCTGCCAGAGCCGCCGCCATCGATTACCAGAGCAGCTACCAGGGCAACTTTCCATTCGCCACCCACTCATGGGTCAGCTGACCTCCAAACGCGACAAGAATGACGTGTCTGGGTTTTGCGTGCGCGTCGGACTTCCTCGGTTTCGCGATACCGCCGTCAAATCTCCCCTTGAAGGACGTCCGCTCGTCTGTGTTCCGCTTTACGAGATCCTGTGGGAGGCAGTCAGCTGATGCGCGATAACGGTTTATCGCTTGATCGGGGATATATATGGTGTCTCATTGGAGGCGGTCAGGCGTGTGGTTGTAGCGTATACGTATTATCTGAACGACCATGTTATCCCTTACCAACCCATTCCGCGGCCAACGCACGACCCAACCCACTCTCCCGCTCGCGCCGTCTCTCCCCATCGCGGCGACAACACCAAACAACCAGCCAACGAATCCCGCCGCGCGGCCGACATGGCTGGCGGATCAGAAACTATCGAGCATGTTGGCGGCGTGTGAAGCGGGGACGCACGCGTTCAGCCGGGATGACTATGTTGATGCGCGACGTCCGAGTACCGGTGAGCCGTGTTTCCTTATACGTCAGGCAAAGGGCCGTTGCTGATCCAGGATTGTGGGATAGAGGAACATGTGTTATCTACCTCGCACGGTTCGACGACGTCGGAACACCTCTCTGCCGTCCCGCCACCACCACCACCACCGCCGACGAGGAATTCGACCGGCTGGCCGCTGGGGAGGAGTAGTACGGGGCACTTTGATCCGTCGCGGGATCCGCGGCTGTTGTATCTCTAGCCCGAGTGATCGTGTATCGTTGTATCCCCTTGACCCGTTGTATGAACAAGATGAACCGTTGTATAAGCCCTGAAACGATCGATTTCTGATGGATGACGTGCACCTTTTAGCGCGCGGTGAGCCCATTCATTCATTCATTCAGACGACTTTCCCCAACATATCTTCCCTTCCTCTCCTCTTTTCTCCTTCATCAGGGCGATGGATCCCCTCCAGCCTTCTCCCAGGGCAACACGTATCCAAGCCGTGATCAGCAGGATGGAGGACCAAGCGGCCGAACCACCACCACCGCCGCAACAAGGGACCGTCGGCGGGCCGCCGAGTGACAGCGAGATTGAGCAGGTGATCAAGAGCGCGATGGCGCTCGCGGGGAAAGGGACGTCTCGCGCGGGCACGCCGGGGAGGGACGAGGAGCGGATGGAGCCACGGATGCCGCATGGCGAGTATCAGCAGTATCAGGCGTATATGAATCCCGCGTTCGGGGTGGGGCCGGCGCCGAGTGGGTTCCCGGTGCACCATGGCAAGCCCCCCGTGTCGTTGCCTTTGTTCAGTGAGTTGTTTCTTGTCGTTGTGGAGGAGGGGAGGGCTGATGCGGCGAGTAGAGCCGCGCTCGCATACGCCGATCATGTTTCATCCGGCGGCGGTGGGGGTTGATGGCAGGGTGAATCTGTTCGTGGGGAACGTGAGTCGATGCTGGGCGATTAGTTTGGAGGATACTGATGTATCGGATCGGTCTACTTGTTGCTCGTGATCCTTTCTTCGCATCCCTATTTACTTGCCATCTCCCTCGCGTCACATCTCTTCCCCTTGTCGTCATCTTCTCCAACTTCCGCTCCGGCATCGCCCACCATCCCCGCAAACTCTCTTGCTCGGCTTCGCCTCGCGCCGTTCGCCCGCCCGCACAGCTCCCCTACCGCGTCCGCTGGCAAGACCTCAAAGACCTCTTCCGCCGCGCCGGGACCGTCCTCCGCGCCGACGTCTCGCTCGATCCGCAGAGCAATCGGAGCCGCGGGCACGGGACGGTGCTCATGGGCAGCCAGGAGGACGGGATCAAGGCGATCGGTGCGTCGTCCCCATTCCCTTCCTTTTTCGTTTTTGCGGGCTGATGGGTGCGGTAGAACTGTTCAACGGGTATAACTGGCAAACGCGGATCCTCGAGGTCCGGCCGGACCGTCTGCCGCCCGAGTTTGACGTCGGGAGCGCGTACGGTCCACCACCGGGATACGGGGCGGCGGAGCCGCGGTACGGCGCCATGGGATCGCGGTTCGCGCCGATGAACGGAGGACGGAGGGAACCGCCTCGTACGGCGTTTGGTAATCCGGGGATGGGGATGGGTCCGGCGCCGAGTGCTTTCGGGTTACAGCAGCGTGCCGGCGTGGGGAGGAGTGCCTCGCCGTTTGGAGAGGATCCGATGCACGCGTCCCCGTTCAGCGGACATCGTGTCCCGGCGGAACGTGCCGTGTCGCCGGGAAGCGCGGTGGATACCTCGCCGACGACGATGCGACGCCCGCCTGTCGGGCTCGGCAGTTTCCCCGAACCGACGTACGACCCGCGGCATTTCTCGCCCTTTGCCGCACAGGGCCAGGCCTCGCTCTCCCGGTCCGTGTTACAAAGTAACCTCCCGCGCTTTCCCGACGCACGACCACCGCAACGCCCCGCCCCGCCCGCTCGGACGGACACGCTCGGCGGCCGGCTGTTATATGTCGAGAACCTCCCCCCGGCGATGCAGTGGCAGGAGCTGAAAGACTTGTTTCGTGCCACGGGCGGGACGGTCGTCCGGGCGGACATTGCGGCGAATGCCGAGCAGAGGGGGAAGGGGTATGGTACGGTGTTGTTTAGTAATGAGGGAGATGCCGTGGCTGCGGTGGACCGGTTCGATGGGTGAGTCCCGCGTCCACGAATCCGCGCGCAGTCGAGCAGCAGATAACAAGGTCGGGCACGAGCAGAAAAGGCTGATCCCGTTGCGCTGCAGAACGGAATACCAAGGCCGACCGCTCCGCGTACGACAAGACAAGACCCAGTCCGGCCCGATCCCCGCGCTGACGCCGACGGAGCGCGGGCCACCGTTGTTCCCCGAGCCTGCCGACGCGGAAACGGCAAAGCAGGATGCGCCGCAACAGGCTCGGCCGACGGGTCTTGCGGGGAAGAGGGGCAATTTGCCGCCGTTGAGGCTTCAGCCGAGCGGGTATGGTGCGTTTGGCGGGCAGGGAGGGAGGTTTATGGAGCAGGGTAATATGATGACGCCTTCGGTGAGTCCCGACTTCCGTGAGGGAGGAACATGTGCTAATCGTTGTTCGTAGATGCCCGGATACACGTTTCACGCCTACCCCTCGACGCCGCCGTTAATGCCAATGGGTTTCCTCTCACCCGGCCTTGGTCCGTTCTCGCCCGCGCTAAACAGCCCCCAGTCGTTCGTCTTCAACCCGTTCATGAACCCGGCACCCGGTGCGCCGATCCAGATGACGCCCACGGGACCGGCGGGAGGATACAACCCGCACGCGCCGTACGCGATGACGCCCGGGAATCCGTTGACCGTCGATCCGAGTTCGCTGCATCACCCGGCGCATCCGGATTACTTCCCGCCACAAGAGCCGATTGCGCAAGGCGCCGGGTATCAAGGGTATGGTTATCATAGGGACAGTGCGAGGGAAGGAACGACGCCCGTTCCGAAGAACGGGGATGGGGAAGAGGAAGTGACCGCGGGCCTGGCGTCGTTGGGCATTCTCGAGGCGACGCCGCCCGGCAACAACGGGTTTTCCTCGCGCGCGAGCTTTGTCGCGATGCGGCCCGAGGGGCTGTCGGCGGTCAAGGTGGATCGGGACCGACGTGCGAGTATGAACGATGCCGCGCAGTAGTGTAGGGGTTTGGGGATCATGGGCTGTAGGGTTGCATGGTTGTACGCATGGGATAGAATACATAGGTCATCGTCGTAAGGTCGTAAGCGCGTCATGAATAGAAGCGCACGGCTAAGCGCGAGCCAGTGAGGATGGACGAATTGAGGATCGATCGGGGTGAGGTATAGAGCATAGTTGACGTCTTTGCCACCACTTGGTAGTCGTGTAGCACAGACAACATGCTCAAGTCACTCGCACGTCCACTCCTCAACCGCGCCACCGCACCCCGCCGCGTCGCTCCGTTGTGGCGCGGCCTCGCTACGGCATACGACACCTCCGCCACCGGCCGTGCCCCCGTTCAGACCCATTCCGTGGAAGAGCTCCATGGCCTGTCGGCCGAGGAGATCCTCCGGGAGACGGGATCGCGCAAGGACGCCTCGATGCGACACTTTACCGTCAACTTTGGCCCGCAGCATCCGGCCGCGCACGGCGTGCTCCGGCTCATCCTCGAGCTCAACGGCGAGGAGATCCTCCGGGCCGATCCGCACATCGGCTTGCTCCACCGCGGCACGGAAAAGCTCATCGAGTACAAAAACTATACCCAAGCCTTGCCGTACTTTGACCGACTCGACTACTGCTCGATGATGACCAACGAGCTCTGCTACTCGCTCGCCGTCGAAAAGCTGCTCAACATCGAGGTCCCCGAACGCGCCAAATGGATCCGCACGCTCTACGGCGAAATCACCCGGGTCTCGAACCACCTGATGGCCGTCCTCACGCACGCGATGGACGTCGGCGCGCTCACGCCCTTCCTCTGGGGCTTCGAGGAGCGGGAAAAGCTGATGGAGTTTTACGAACGCGTCTCGGGCGCGCGCATGCACGCGGCGTACATCCGCCCCGGCGGCGTGGCCTCGGACCTCCCGCACGGCCTGCTGGACGATATCTTCAAGTGGGCGACCCAGTTCTCCTCGCGCGTGGACGAGATCGAGGAGGTCGTCACCGGTAACCGAATCTGGAAGGGCCGAACGGTCGGGATCGGCAAGGTGACGGCCGAGGAGGCGATGGATTATGCGTTTAGCGGCGTCATGTTGCGTGGGAGCGGGATCCCGTGGGATGTGAGAAAGGTTGCGCCGTACGATGCGTATGATCAGGTCGAGTTTGACGTGCCCGTCGGCAAGAACGGGGATTGCTGTGAGTTCGGGTTTCATTGGTTACGGCTTGCGCTGACGATACCCTTTGCAGACGACCGATACCTCTGCCGAGTACAGGAATTCCGCGAGTCCCTCCGCATCATCTCCCAATGCCTGAACAAGATGCCCACCGGCGCCATCAAGATCGACGACAACAAGATCGTCCCCCCGCCCCGGGCCTCGATGAAGGAATCAATGGAAGCCCTCATCCACCACTTCAAGCTCTTCTCCGAGGGCTACTCGGTCCCGCCCGGGGAGACGTATACGGCGATCGAGGCGCCCAAGGGCGAGATGGGCGTCTACCTCGTCTCGGATGGCAGTCAGAGGCCGTATAGGTGCAAGATCCGTGCGCCTGGGTTTGCGCACTTGGCCGGGTCGGACTTTATCAGTGCGTCCTTCTCTCTCCCTGCGCCTTGACATGAGCTAACCTGATACCGACAGTGCGACACCACTACCTGCCCGACGCCGTCGCCATCATCGGTACCATGGACTTGGTGTTTGGTGAGGTCGATCGTTAAGCCGGGAGGGGAGGGGAAAGAAAACGATTGTGCGGTGAGACGTCAATGTGTATTTGTATAATTGATTCGTATACGATGAGTGCTTGGACGCGTCCGTGTTGTGGTTGACGTTGTCGGTTTCCCCTAGAGCAGGGCCTTCCTGCCGTCACGATGTGCAACGTTGCGTGGGTTCACTGTCGTCGGCAACTTGGCTTGCGTGTCCGCCCCGGAGTCACAACTCAACCTTGAGCTCGCTTATCTTGGCAGACTCCTCAAGACTCTGTATCTGCTCTGAACATCGACTACAGTTATCGGAGATGAAGGTCCGCCTCCTCCTTAAAACCCCGACACCGCGCTTCCGGTCTTTATCGTGGGGATGCATCCCCGGACTCTGCGTCGCGCACTGCCCGCTTGCGGCGATAGCTCTTCCGACACTCACGGGGCAAACATCGTCCTCGTTTGTGAAGCCTGGTGTCGAGGGTGCGATTTCGTATGCGGTGTTTCTCGAGGGCAGGGGTGAGATAGTCGCGTCGCGACTAGTACAAGGACAAGCTCTGGATCCTGCTTCATACTCATATGGTGTCAGCGTTCGCCATCTCATGTGTGTACAACTTCATTCCATTACGATACAACTCGCATATTCCCCTCCATCATCCGGCGACTCCCAAACTTGGCCGTCGAGCTACTGCTTGAGCAGTTGCATGGTCTCGGCAGCCATCTCGGGGGTCCTGTCGATGTCGACGCGGTCGCTGCGAGCGGGTTGCGTCCATGACGCCTTCACTCCCGGGGCGGGAGAGCTCAAAGAAGGGAGTCGGATAGTAGATCCCTCGAGATGGAAATGGAACCTTGTTCGTGGCGAGAGTTTCCAGCGGTATCCCTTCAAAAGCCTGACATGGACCATGTAGATGCCCTTGTCGTCGGCACGGTACTTTGGTTCCACCTTCAGGAAGAGATGGTTGGTGTAAGGTTCGTCACTTGCCGTCACCATCTCCCGCGTCAATTCGTCCCCTAGCTCGAACCGACCTAGGCGCATGGGTGACGTGTTGTCCGCTGAGAACGGACTATCGCTGAGTTGGTAGGCGTCGTCTTCGTCCTCTACGAAACGAATTCTGAACTGGGAGGATATGCCTGCGAAGAAAAGGGAGTAGTATTCAGTGACTGACTGCGTTCTCCTATATCACCGGAGTCACAAGCTTACTTACTATTGGCTGTGACAACTTCGGCCGGCTGCACCGCAAGCAGGAGCTCGGCCCGGACTTGCCACCTATATGTGCCAGTGCTCTCCAGGACCTTCCACTCGATACCGCTGTGATGTATGTTCCAACCGTCGAGGCACAGAAGTGGCTTTCCCGGATGAGCCTGTTGAGAGGTTTCGCCTGCGATGTCAAGATCAACATCTGACTCGACAGACGACTCGCCGTGAGGTTCAGGCGACTAACCACTTTTAGCAGTGTCAGCGTACGGCGGTGGTGGTTGGTGGGTCAAGCCGATAGCCGAAGGTCCTCTTGGAGCCTCCTCCGCGGACTTGTGGGCATTTAGTATTGACGAAGGCCGAAAGCAGTTGAGGAACTTCATGTCCAAGGCAGAAATCGGGTTGAGGTGTCTTGACGCGTCGCAGATTCGACCTTAAGAATGGCAGATCGGATGCTGCACACAAAGAGCACCTTTACCTTTATATCTCGATGAGTGGCCCACGGACTCTCTTTTGCTAACTCCCGGTCTCCAAGTCAGTCAGCTCAAAGTTCAGCTCCGCGTGACTCAAAAACGCCTGGGGCGGCTCTAAGATTGTCAAACACGGCCCTGATGATCCAGGCTTCTTGAGACAGTCGCGCGTGCCTTTGTTGTCTGCTCTAGACTGTCCTGTCAGATCCCCGTGGTGCCACGCGCTGCTCCGAATGATCAGTAGCATTGAATAAGGGGACAGCGAGGGCTGGGCCAGGGAGCCAGGTCCGCGCGAGGCGACCGTCGATGTTAGTCGAAGGTTCAAGGTATCCTCTATCAAGCTTTGAACTCGAGCGACTGTTCGAGTAGTCCAAAGTCGCACAGCTGGGCAAACTGCGGTGTTGGGTCCAGTCTGCTAACATCTCTCTGGAAGAGCATCGCATACGGTCTACAGTATTCTCGTCATACAACAGATAGGATTTGCTTCCATCGCATAGCGAGTTGGCATGACCATTCAAATCACCGTCTGATCAGTCGCAATGTTTCCGCGGCCATCTTTGGCGTCCTTCCGACGTCAACAGTTTGACTCGCTATGGGCTCTAACCAAGAATCTTTGGCACGCCCGGCTGACGAGCTTGACGGATCCGCACGGATCCCGGACCCTTCGAGGTGAAAGGCGAATCTAGTAAGGGACGGTATTTTCCAGTCGTATCTCTTCCAGAGCTGCACAGTGATTGTGTAGATGCCTTTATCGTTGTCGCGGTACCTCGGTTCCACCTTCAAGAATAAACGCGTGCCTTGGGAGCTGACGGAGAGGATTTCCCTCGATAAGGTATCTTTGATGTCTGGGATATCGAGTCCCATAGCCTCAGTATTGACCGGGGAGAAGGGGCTGTCTTTAGCCTGTATGACATCCGTCTTGTCCTCCACGAAGTCGATTCTGAAGTGGGAGGCGATGTCTGTGATACATAACAGTCTTCAGCAACTAGCTGGTCGTATTGCTGTCAATAGACTTCGGAACTGGCTTACCATTGACTCCGCGAATCGCGGGCGGGTGAAGAGCCAGTACGAGGTCACACCTAGCGAAGCACTTGCCGTCGGACCTTTTGACATCCGTTCCAGTCTGCCATTCGATACCACCATGATAGATTTTCCAATTTTGGCAAGATAGAAGCGGAGTTTCTGGGACTGCTTGTGCAGTTACCTCTGTCACTGTAGTTGTAAATATCAGCAACACGGTCCTGCCACACGTCAAGGTCGTTTTCCGGAGTCGACGTACCTCGGCAGAACGGACCATCCTCTCGCTGCCATCTGCCGCGCTGACAGCAAGTTCACCGCTGACTCCGGCACTAGGTGGACGTCTTGAAGTAAAACCTCCCGACCGGAAGGAGGACAATTGGCATGTCGCCCTTCATAGAACACGGGAGGTGACTACCGCCGGCGGTTGTAAACGACATAGGGACGCTAAGCTTGGTGATGTTGATAAGGTTTGACCGGTTCGGAGATACGTGGTGCGTCGCGCCGGAATCGAGAATCCAGCGCTCGTCGTGGCCAATTGCTAGAGTGCTGAGGAGTTGCGATCCTTGGTGTACTTCGGGATCCGCATTGTCAGACACGTCACCGTCATCCGAGCATGTGACACCGTAGTCCTCATCCCACATCCATCGCTTCGGCTTGGTAGCGGACAGCGTCATCGTCCATTGACCCATGGCCATTGCCTTGCCGTCCTTTGCTGGCTCCGCCTTCTTTGTGTTACCGTTCGGGCGTTTGGGTTTCGGACAATCACGAGCGAAGTGACCGGTTTCGTCGCAGTTGTAACATATCGATGTCGTCGGGTTTCGACGGATCCGCTGCGCCTTGAGCGCAAGGACAGATGCCTGCTCCTTGTCCTCCTCGTCCATTCGGGCGCGATTCTCCCTCGAGTTCAATTCCCGATTGTATTTCTTTCGGACCGTCATCCAGGTCCTCTCCGCTCGGTTACTCGACCGGAACTGCATTCGAAAGACTTCAAATGACTTCGGCAGGGTGACGAGGAACCTATCGATTCGTTCCGTCTCCCTGAGGTTGAGGCCAGCATATGACGCTTTCAACAGCAAGCTGTTGAACTTTTCCATATGATCCTCCATCTGTTTGGCTGTCGGATCCTCGTCGAGCCGCATCCTAGCGAACTCGTTCCAAATCTCCGCCTGGGTCTCTGGATCCTCCAGGCTGTTGGTTTCGAGGGCGAAATCCCACATCTCCTTTGCTGAGAAGCAGCCGAGAAGGTCCACAAGAATGCCGTCGCTGACAGTTCCGCGAATCATTCCTTGTGCGAGGTCTTCTCGCCGCTGCCACTTCTTCCAGCGTTCTTCTTGATCGGTTGAGGGCACGTGACTCTCGGCGTCCATTCCGGAAGGCATTGTGGAGCCGGCGCGGGTGTATCGAGCGACTTCGATCCTCCTGTTCGGCTCGTTGTCGCTGCCGTCGACGATCCCCTTGACTCCGGCGATCAGGAACTGAGTCTCCATGGCGTTACGCCAACTCGCCACGTTGCCGGCATTGCGAAGCCGCGGAACGCTGGCAAGGTTGATGGAGCCTTTGCCTTCGGACATGATGATTGATAGTGCTAGCGTTACGTGAGACTGTACGACTCTTAATCTGTCAAGCCAAGGTCAACTACTGAATGCCTTTGTATACTGTCTATAGCTGTACTCACCTGTCAAGCCAAGGTCAACTACTGAATGCCTTGGCTTCACAGGTGAGCAGGATACAATGCTAGAGGATAAGTTCGTATATACTATCCGGCGAAGGAAAAGTTGCTAAGCTAAGCGCGATCACGCTAACGCGCCAATTCAGTTCAACAGTTTTGCCAGTGGTGCCGTCCATCCTCGCGTTCGATTCCTCTGCTACTGTTGCTTGGTCAAGAGGATTACTGTCCGCCTTGGTTGCTGTTTGGAAGTGCTGAAGGCAGTCGAATAGCTTCATGCCTACAAGTCGTTGACTTTCACACTGCGTGGGATCTGGCATGCACAAGACAGGGACTCCAGGTTCATATATCTTTCCCCGGCGAAGTCCTCCTATCATATTACTAACCCACCAGGTCAGTCAGGCTAGAAAGATTCAGCCACTTTAGCCTTCCCGGCAGGAAGCCTACAAGCCCCTACTATGACGCCGATGCTGGACCTGATGATTCACTTTCCGCGAGACGGTTGCGAGTGGCATCTACGTCACTGGTCTGGAAGTTTTGCTAACTCGCTACAGCTTCCGGTCCTGAGGGCTCAGGTGGGGTTATGATCGTCCGTATGAACTTCAGAGCGGAATTAGACCTCGATAATCTGTGTGATTGTTCGGGCACGGAGCAGGCAATGGGGAAGAGATGAGACGGAGCCCATCTACTCATATGGAACGCCTTCTATTCCTATAGTCGCAACTTCACCCTCGTTCATACTCTCTCCGTTCTGGCAACGCGCAAGATGTCACTAGACCGAAGTAAAGTTCGTGCTCTGAAGGCGCATGCGTAGGAGACATGAGGCCGCTAGGGGGATTTGGCAGAGAAGCACAATTGATAACCTCCTCAATACATCGAATCCAAAGCGCTGGCATGTTCAGCATCCTTTGGATTGTGCGCTTTGGCCCAGTTATTGCGCAGAGCCGTGAGCAACACCGCCATATTGCCCCGCAGCTTTGAAATAGCGTTACACAGCAAGAAAAAGTCGTGGCGGTCGGATGAAGCGATAGCAGCCTATTCCAAGTACAGTCAGCTCGATACGTCAAATGGCTATGATGCCACCTACGGAATGATCCTTCAAGTTTGGAAACTTGTTCCACTGTATTGCCAGTGCCATCCTGTCTTCATAGTGCCCCTTCGGCAAGCTACGGAAGCGGGCCGCAGCGCCAATCATGTTATCCACCTTCCGGATCATCTCCTCTTGCACCTTTGGTGGAAAAAGTGTCAGTCGTCTTCGGCGTACACTTTTATTGCTGTCCGAACGGCGCTGACTCACATCCACGCCAAAGTTGTTTCCTATACAAGGTATCAGTTCAAGGCGGATTAAAGCGGGCATCCTCACGCAAACTCACCGTCTTCCAAAGTCGGAATCTCCAGCCTCAGCCAATGCATGAGCTCTCGACCGATGTATAGCGATTTTTCGGCCTCTCTAATGAGCGAAAGAGCCGATACGGCGGCCTGGTGAGCGAGCACACTACATAAGGATTCCATGTCCTCACTCACGCTTCGACCAGTACGTTCAGCCGGTTGCAAACGTCGTTGCCTTCGAGGCCACCTTCCCATCGCTTGCCTGTCATATGGTTGTCGGTTGGCGACAAAGGACCGTGACCTGCTTGTTCGCCCTCTGGTGCATAGTTTGGGTCCAGCGAGAGCCCGTCAACTCCCCTAACCACGATTGTGGGAGTTCCAGGGCTCGAACGGTCCTTCCGGCGGGGTTCTGTTTGGAGAAGCTTGACGTTGTCCTTGAGGAAAGGGCCGGAGTGGAGGTGCCCTTTCCACAGCGGAGATGATGAATCGCTTTCGGCAGCAGCTAGGAGGCCATTCAGATGCTTGATGTATGCGGGAATCTCCTTTTGGATCAGACCCTTCACTAGCGATCTAGCTTCGTCCTTGACCGTCTGCAGGAAAGAGGTCGCCGTGAGCCCTCTGCGCAACCCGAAGACACCGTCAACTCACCTGCAAGACCTCTTTGACTTCCTCATCGGAGAACACATCGGCCAATCCCCCATTTTTACTGTCAACTGGTTTCTTCGCGAAAGAAGGCATGTCGTCTGAAGAATGATGGAATGTTGGCGGAGCAGACTCCCGATGTGCGTAACATTTGGCTGTGGGCAAAGGTGCAGCGAGGGCCTTTTATAGCGAGCGCGCTTGAAGTTGGATAAGTCGTAATTCTGGGCAACCTTTGTTCCAGAATCGGGCTGTAGAGAGCAGTGCACTACCTTTGTCCGACAAAGAAGTAGTCAAAGGAATCAGCGAGAATGCCTTTGGGATCACGACGGTAGTCTTTCTCGCGTGCCTTTGAGTGAATTTCATAAGCTTACCGTCACTTATAGCTGCATAACAGCACAGGTTGAACAAAGGCAAGTCGCGGCATTGATCCATGACGGGCGCAACGTCCTGTCGTCCCGCCTGTTCTCGCAAGCATCTTAAAGGCTTACCTTGACGTGCGAAAGACTCGCTTACTTCCGAACGGGCCAGTCAGCCGCACGATGATGGTATTCCCTGTGCCGGAGTGCTAGACTTGAGTCGTGTGTGATATGTTGTAGCGATGGTGAACCGGATCAGAAGTCGATTGCCCAATCGACGGACCCCGGAAGGGGTGTCGCAAGCGTTACGCATGTCATATCAAGTCTATGTCCGCAGTACAATGCTCCTCTCCTCTCGTGCGGTAGTCTATATAGGTCTAAGGGATGACCATGCATCGTCTAGTCTATTTCGTTCTTTCGCATCTATGCTGCGCCGGTACAGACAGCTGTCGGTACAGCCGTACCCGCGCTATAGGCACTGCAGAGGAGAACAGATCAGACCATTGAACAACGTTGATGATGGGCGACTCACTTTGGATAAGTGCATCCAGCGACAGCGACATATGCACCCGCGGTATCCTGGGCATTCACCCATCCGTTCCCTGCGTCGATATTCGTCGGCATGGCGGCATGCGTCAAGGTGACAGGTGTGCCTGTCTGCGTGAAGGTTGGCAGCATGGCAATTTGGGTGGCATCAAGGGTGACAGTCGCCTTGTTGGCGACATCGGTCATGAGCATGCTTGACGGCGGGAAGGCGGAATATGCGCCGACGGCACTCGTTTGCACTTGCCCGTCACCCTACATGTCATGAATCAGCACCTGGCGAGACGATCCGCAAACAGGACTTACACCACCGGTAGCGCTAGCCGGCATTTGCCCCTCGAACTGGTATCCTCCCACACCGAGCGAAGCGCATTGGCCTGTCGCATCCCGCGGATCCTTGGGGAACCAGCCTTGCTCCCATCCGAGCTTGTAATGCCAGTACGGACTCGACGGGTATCCGAGTTTCGTGGAGTTTCCGATCTGGAACAAAAGTTAGCCCTCCTCACGATCACCCACGCGCCGATACGTACCTTCCATGTCCAGAACATGTAATTTTGTAGCGCATCCATCGTCGAAAGCGCCATCGTCTTGACATTCTGCTTTGACGCATCATCCCACGTCCACCAATGATCATACGCGTCACACGAGCTGATCGCCTCGAAAGCAGGGGTACTGCCGACACCGTTCAACCAGTACCCGCAGTCGTTGATCGCCGCGGACCATTCGCCACCGATAACGATCCCGTAATCACGCTGGGACTCGTTGGTTCCTCCGCCCCATCCGCACGCCTTTTTCCACTGTGCGTCCCAGGGGTCCGTGTTGGGTTCCGTAAAGGCCAAGTATGGGTGCTGATCGAGCGCGAGACGGTCCGCGCCAGGCATAAAGTTCTTGAACGCGGCGACACCTTGCATACCTTCGTGCGCGACGATGATCGGACCCTTGCCGACGCCCGAAACGCCACGGATCATGTTGTACGCCTGGAAGTAGAACGTCTGAAGCGCGTTCAGGCCGACGACTTCGGCTTGCACTTCGTTGACGAGGCTGAGCATGGTGACTACCGAGCTGTACTGCGGCTGGGAGATGAATTCCGCAAAGGATCGGTGGAGGT
Organism: Naganishia kalamii; assembly: GCA_022813745.1. Lineage (NCBI taxonomy): Eukaryota > Fungi > Basidiomycota > Tremellomycetes > Filobasidiales > Filobasidiaceae > Naganishia > Naganishia kalamii. Next base: position 86,529 of record JAKLLX010000039.1, on the reverse strand, counting down.
TGAGTGTCCGTTGAGCGTTGGCGATGCCCATGATACCGTAGAGCCAGTTGACGAATCCCGCTTTCCCGCTGTGATTCCATCCGTTTTGGCTTCCAGGCAATGCGTGCAGATCTATCGACGCAATTAGCATATGCCGGCACATGACTCGAGCCGGACTCACCCAAATCAATCCTCAACCCATACTTGCGCGCCCATCCGATCGCCCTCACAAAGTAATCCCACGAAACCCCCTTCAAGAACGGTTCCCCCTCGACCGTCTCCACCGCCCAGTACCCGATCGGGATCCGCACATAGTTGAACCCGGCCTGAACGATCTGTGCGAAATCCTGCTCGGTGATGAACGTCTCGTAGTGCTGTCGCATGACGGATTCTAGGTAGATTTCCCCGCCTTTATCGCGGAGGGCTTGGGAAAGGGTGAATTCGTCCACGGCTTTAAGGTATGGTTCGAATAGGGATGGAACTGCAAGGGGATCAGTGTCGGGCGTATCAGGCGAGTAAAAGGGCTTACCGATAAACGGTTCCGGGACCAGCCATCCGCCGAGGTTGACACCTCGTACGATATCCCGTCCCCACACCCACTCCTCCTCGATGGCCGGCGACCAGCTCTGCGCCTTGCCGCCCTTGACGAACGGATTCGTCGGATCGTAGAAGTAGTACCCCCCGAAATCATTGACGTAGGTGATCTCCACCGCCGAGCCATTCACGTAGGTCGTGATCGTAGACCCCGAAGCACCGGACTGAACCGCCATCGACGACGGCCCTGCCAACGGGTTCAACGGGTTCCCCGCGGCCCGATAGGCGGACAAGTCAATCCCCTCACTGACGTTGGCGCCCGTCCCGCCGGAAACGATCGTTCCTCCGGCCTTCTTCCCTGTTGTAGCGGCCGTGGCAGCAGCCTCGCTCGCCTGTGCCGCTGCTTTTTCATTGTTCTTCCCGACGACGTAGATGATCGGAACGACGATTGCGATGATTGCGATCACACCGAGAACGGAGGCGACGGTGATGATCTGTTTCTTGCGTCGGGACATGGGCTGTTTCGCGGCCTGTTGATCGGAGAAGCCGAGTCGACGGAGGTGTTGTGCGTCTCCGGAAGGACGGACGGAGCGGATGCTTGCTGGTTTCTCGAATGAAGAGAAGTGTGACATGGTGGGGCTGCTCAGACCGTTTGGCGGGTATGCATGTCGTCGTTCTGGTGACGGAGTGTTGTCCTGGAATCGTTCGGAACCGTGGACGACCGGCGTTGTCGAGCGATACGCTTGTCGTTCCTTGAGACTTGAATCCTGCCTTGAATGTCCGACACCGAGGAACCCTTCCCTCTTTTCCAGATCCCCTTCAAACGTCGGCTGATGAGAGATCCCAAGACCCGCTGCGGCGTGCAGACTTGCGTACGAGTCGTGCTGTTGACGAGGTTTCGGCGCGACGAGGGGAGGTACTGGCGGAGCGTCGTCGTTGTATAGGAGAGAGTCGTCGGCCAGCGTTGAGTGGGCCGAGGGTGCGAGTGAGTGGAGAGAGGGAGAGTAGTTTATGGCGGCGGGAAGGGCGGGTTGATAGTAATAGTCGTGAATGCTGTCCACCTAAAGGGAGAACAATAGAAATTCGATCAGCCTTTGATTCGCGTTTCATCTTGCCATCATCCCATCAGCCCCTTCCTTCTTTCCTTTGTAGAACATGCTTCAACCGTTCATTCACATCCTCGGAGAGCTGCGCCCACCATCTGGCACCGCTCAGTCCTACTACCACGCGTACTCACCTCATCATCCTCGCCAAACGACGCATCCCCGGCGTGCGGCACCTGATCCCGGTTGAAAGTCGATGCAGTAGGCGAGGGCGAGCTGATGGCGAAGCCGTTGCCGTTACCGTTTATCGGGCGTTGGCTGGACATCGTGCCGGAGTTGAATGAATGTCGAGTTGAGGACGTGATACGGGTTGCTGCCTATGTAAGACTGACGACTGTCAACGCGTCGGGTATCAGGTGTCTCTAACAATCCGCTGTCGTCCCGCGTCAGCTGGATATCTGCCACACGTCGAAATCCGAGAGCAGAGTAATACAAACACCACTACATCCACGTCTGCTCAGCCGCTCAAGCAGATCTATACTTCTCGTCACGGATCTGGCAGAACCTCACGACGCGTCGTAAAAGAATCGCGTAATAAATGGCTTCACCCAAAGATCTGCACCCGAAGAGAGGCACAGCCGCGGGTGACTGACCCGGGATTGGCGTTACCTTGGCGCGACTGTCTGCTCGACGAGTTTCATGGCTGCTTGATGGCCCCTTGCAACGCTTTCGGTCGAGGACAAGTCACTTTACAGCGCTGCAGGGTGCCAACACGATTGCGGCAGTGATCTGACTTGGGAAGGCGTAGACTAAACAACTTGCATATGCACGCGTACACACCTGGGGCTGTCTCGCGGAAGATGATCCGTGTTTCTGTTTCGCTCAAAGTCACCGGCTCAAAATCGGACAGCAAACTTATCTAGAAGGCGGGTGTAGGTGGGTAGCCTCGGGCAGATATATATCGATGAGATTGCCCGCTGAGGAGATCACCCCGGCTTCGATTCTACCTGACGGAACATCTAGCATAACTACATCCCACAGTCGATCCGCGCTCCATTCTCGCTTGAATCGTGACCGAGTCTTCCGGTCTACTCCAGAAAAGATTCCTGGCATCAGTGCTGCATCAAACCAGACGTTCTGGCATGTACGTACCGCTCAGTCGTCCTACTCTTCGTCTTCCGGAAAGCCATCATCCATGTATCGATTTCGCAGCTCTATCAACTCCGGTACGATGGGGTCGCATTCATCCCTACATTCAAAGGTGCCGACTTGCTTCTCAAGGACCCTCTTTGCCTTTGCTGAAAGCGCAGAGCACGATTTCAAGGTCAAAGTGTTGATGTTGGCGCAGTCGTGTGACTTTCGCTTTACAATGTATTCGACCAGAATCTTGCCGGGCGTAAAGCAGTGATGTAGTTCCAGCGTTTGCATTTTCGGGCACCAGGTCGGATTGTTGTTCAGAAGTTCCATAAGCCGCGTAGAAGCACGATTGTCGTAGCCGCTGCCGTCCTGGACTACCGTCGGATACGGCGCTGTACTCTTGGCGACAATGACGAGGCGAGTCAGGCTCTCAGCTCGCGAAGGTCTCGAGTCGAGAGACATCGTCTTTGGAATAGCACGCAAGCTCCAGCGACTCCACCTTGGTCAAGGCATCTCCTCGTACAAGCGATCCATCCGGCAGGGGTATCATGGGCGGAACTCCTCCAACGATTTCTCTGTACTCCGTTCCAGTGAAAAATCCAGGAAATCGGAACGCGAGGTTTTGCAGATTCGGGGCGAGTATGTCCAAGCACCAGATCGCCGGCGGAGGAACGATCGCGGTTTTCAAGCATGGCAAGGTGATTTTGTCGTCGTAGCCATTCTCGGTCCTGACGATTTCCAACCCGTATGGCCTGATGAGAAGGTGTTCGAGATTGGGCGTTCCACGGAGTGTGCTATGCAGGACGTCTGCTTGATACTTGACGAGATCGGTCCTTCCCCTTTCGGAACTTGATATAGCGTAGACGTTGTCGAATGCGCAATCCACAGCACTGAGTCGCTTGAGGGCGGGGTAGAACCAGACGAGAGGCACCGGAATTTGCCTAGGAACGCGTCTTGCTTCCCGGGACATTCGAGCGTAAAGAACGGGATCCTGAAAGTCAACCATGTTCAACTCCACGGTGTGTAGCTTGTTGATGTTGACGTTCATGCTGCAAGTTATCGTTCGAGGGCCCGGCGACCAAACATCCTTTGAGCTGCCGAGTCGACCTCCATGTGTGATTCGTTAGTGTCTCGATTTTCGTCCCGTAGATCAGAAGGGATTCCGCAAGGCGCTTCAGAACGGCAGAGTTTCGCACGCCCACCTCTAGCGCCTTGACGTTGCAGATGTACAGTCCAATGTGTTTTTCGAGCTTGTTCACCGCTCCCTTGGTTTGATCCAGCAGTGCAAGCGTATCCACCTTTCCGCCCGCTCGTTGGGTCCAGGCTGACTGTCGTTCGTCCCACACACCGCCAGTTTTCTTCAACAACTGGTGGGTAAATGTCCACGTCTTGAAGAGTTCGGGGCAACTGTTGTTGATCGTCGTTCGCCATTTTCTCGAAACCCAGCTGCAGATAAGTGCAGCATCAGGATTGTCATTCTGGTAGAGCTGCAGGATTCGGATAATGATTTCCAGTGGAAAGATGTCGAACGGATCTCGGCGAGTGATGTTGGCTTTGTTGTCGTTCTTGAGATCTCGAAGGCGCGCGAGGTTGGCAGCGTATCCGGCTTGTTCTGAGAGCGGCAAGAGAGAGACGGCTTTCTCGAACGTGGAATGGGCGGAGATAAATGCTCTGTCCTGCTCTTCTGCACTTGCTAGACGGAGTAAATTGGCGGTGTTCAAAGGATCGAGCATCGCGGCTTTCGAAGCGCATTCGCGAGCTTCTTTCCTTTCTTCGTTCCGTGTGTGTAAGACGCTCAACCAAGTGTACGGTAATGCAACGCTCTCCTCGCTGAGTTCGATGGCCTAAGAGAATCAAATCAGAATCGAATGGTCTTGCGGAGCGATGTGCAGCGGAAAATGGTCTACGCACCGATTTCAACAAGTCTTTCGCGCTCTGCATAATCTCTTCATCATCCCCTTCTTTCCAGCCATCATCTTCAGCTCCCTCCTCTTCTCTACCCGTGCTGCTTGCGCTATCGCTTGGGGCTTCCGCCCGTCTCCATAACTCTTCCATCATTCGCTGCCGCAAGGCCTTGAGATCAAGCGTTTCATACTCGTCAGCTTCCCGGACCTCCTTCGCCCTTTGCTCCAATACCTCGAGTCGTTGTACTGCTTTGACGAGCGGATCGATCCATGGCGGCGTGTCGTCCGGAAACGCTTGAGCAAGGGTTGCGGCGAGCGCTTTGGACATCTGGACGGATTCGCGATTCAGTTTTCGGAGAAGCGTGAACGACCGCGGTTTACTCACGATGGACGATTCGAGAGGTCTCGTAGGGGACGACGGCAACTTTCTTGTGATGTATGACTCGAGGGGTCTTGCAGCGATGGTAATGGAAAGCTGTACGCAGTAGATAGTGGCGAAAGATGGGTGATGGTGACGTTGAGTACTTGGCTTGGAAAGCGATTGATACCCCTATCCATGCGCTTCGAGTCTCACACGTCGCGCTTCGAGGTATATCCTCCAGACAAAAATCTTCAAATATTGTATTCTGGCTGCCAGGCTTGCTTCCAGGTTCAGGCAGAGGTTGCCATGTCTTGCAATATGTAATGTTGTCGCCGTAACGAGAAGTCCTTCCGCTTACAACTCCGGCACCGTCCCTATTCCGCTCCTACGTGAGCCGCTATCCATGAAGTGCTGGAATCACTCCCGTTCATCTCATCGCTCTCCACCCTCGAACCATCCGTCCTGCCGCGGTCCGAAATCTGCGTTGCGTTCCGCATCGCAGACATCGCGAAGCATTGCGGAATGGCGGAGTCGTCGTTTGCTGTCGGCGCGCGAGCAGGATGCAAGGCCTTTCCGCTTTCTTCCGTGACAAGGCCCATGGCCGGGTCATGGCTGGGAACCGGTCACGGTGTGGGGTTGGAATCGACGACTCGAGCGTTGGTGTGGCGATCACGGGACCGCGCGTATGAAAGCCGCGGAACCTCGAGTTGTACCAGAAGAGCCATTGTCGACGCGTCGCGATATCCGTTGCGGCGAGCGTCTTTGCAGAATTGCAGAATCGATCGCGTACGCCACTTTCTGGGTATCGATCGTCCGGGACCGACAAAAATGTGGCCGATCCGGAGCATTGTGATGGCCCGTCGTTGTCGAGCCTGTTGTCCTGGGGCGGTTGAGCACAGCTGCATACGCGGATCGTGACGACTCACAGTCGAATGGCTTCTCCAACCAGATGAGATCCGCCGTCTCGTTTATGATATCCCGCGTCATCTCCAGCTTGCGGCGGAATTCGATCACCATCGGACGTCCTACGCCGTGAACACATCCTGTCAAGAGCCGCTTGCGTGCAGCACCGTGGCCCGCCTTCGTCTACACCTTGGACCATGTCTTGCTATTCGTCCAGCATGAGCGAAGATGTCCTGCTCCAGCTGCGAGAGAGGCGATACAAGCATTGTGGGTTTCGTTCTGACGTGTCGTTGGGTCGAGGCGTTGTCGTGCGTTGTTTAGTACTTGAGCGGTGAACGATTTGGGAAAGGCCTGTTGCTTGTGAAGCATCGTCGCGCTAAGGGGACATCTCGGACCTCCGTCTTCATCGCCAATCAAACGCACTGCCATCCGTAACGCAGCTGTACCGAGTTAGCGGCCATTGTGTTCTCTTTGGCTGGATGGCGCCATGTCGCCTGACGGCAGGACTTATGTACGCTGAGTGTCAATGACCGAGAGCACTTGAGACCCAGGGAGTTACTCACGGTCCGTTTGCAACTTCGTGGTGGATCTTGTGTCCCGCTCAAGCAGTCGAGGAGCAGTATGCGTTCGAATCCCGATCTTGCTTCGCGTCTTCAGCTTTGTTAACTTCCGCTGCTGCCCTAATTAACGTACGCCTCCAACCCATCCGTCCCTCTACGCCTATCAGTGCACTGAGTCGAGGGCGATCACTCTGATAGGATACTGATCGGAAATTTGACAAGAAAGGAATTTCGAGTCATTTCGTGTCGAAAGGCGGCTCTGAATCGGGATCGTTGTGTTTGGCGAGGTAGGAATATGGTGTCGCCCATTCTGAGCGGTTGGATATGTTGGACGCAGACACCGTAACATAGGGACGGAGAGAGACGACGAGGTATAATGAAGGGGATGAATCGAAGGATGACGTCTCTGCAAGCCTGAATGGATTCGAGACTTCGAGTTTCGACGCGTCCTACTGTATGCATGCATAATCGAAATGTCTCACTTTCACTCCTATCCTATAGGCCTCCTATCACAGCTTCCCACAGCTCTTCCCACCATCGACGTACCACTTAGCGCGGTCCACTGTGACACTCCCACCGACGAGCTCCTATGGTTAACAAGAGCTACTCAAGAGGACCACAGCGGGCAGCCGGAACGGTCTCTGAGAGTCTGAGTGTGCAACGGTGGGGTCCAGATATCTGTCCGGATAACCAGGAGCGAATGTGCGAACAATTTGTGTTGCAGATTATGCTTAGAGTGGCCCTGATTGATCCTGTAGAGCTTGCAGGACTGAAGTGTTCGGCCTCTTGTTCATATATATGCGATACATGACATCTGAAGTAGAGCCTCCAGTCCACAAAATACTGCTTTGCCGCTGAAAGCTCCGTTTCATGGGTGCTGAGTGTGACTTTAGTCCCAAGCGTCCTCTGTCTGACAGGGCCAACTTCAAGGCACGCTCTGTAGGGAGATATGACAGATCGATACTTCACTGTAAGCGACGAAGTCTAGAGGAACTGCAATCTGACGTACCGGTCAACGATTCTCCGCTGCCCACTCCGTTCACGGAGCCATCTCGTCGAAGTTGTCGTCCATATGAAGCCGGCATAGTCGCACATCCTCAGGACCCCTCCATGTCTCTGCCTCAGGACCGTACTCTTCAATGACTTTGAAGTCCGGAACCTCTCGATCCAGTACTCTTTCCGCCTTTTCCGACAGCATAGAACACTTGACCAATGTCAAACGCTCAAGCGGAGCAAAGCCTGCCGTCGCTTTACGAGCTCTGACGTATGCCACCAACTCTTTTCCGGGTACGAAGCACCTCCTGAGCTGTAAAGCCTGCATTTTTGCAAGTTGCCCCTGGAGCAGTTGCAGAATATTGATAGAGACGCGGCGATCTCTTGTTCCGGTCGGTGCGTCCTGACTGGGGTATACTTCTCCTCCTACGTAGCGAAGGGTGAAAGCCTTCACGTTGTCCATACGACCAAGCAGATGCTGCAGTTCGGACTCGGCATCGCGATCGTTGCAGAGGAGCTCTACATTGCGCAGCTTTGCTAGCGCTTCGGTCGTGGTGGGCAGTTGAAGGATAGCGGGAAGCATTGCGGGCTGCCTATCGTCGCACCAGTCCTCGAAGGGCAGACGATAGGCGATAGACTGGAGGGACGGTGTGTCGATGTGAAAGTGCCAGATCGAGTGCGGTGGGATTGTTAAATGGCGTAAAACAGGTAACGAAATTCTCCCAGGGTGCGCAGGGCTAAGACCACGAATTGGGTGATCTGTTATGATTTCCAGATGTTCGATGGCAGTGGCTCCTCTGATCGCGGTGTGAAGTGTATCAGCTGAATACTCGAGACCATCTGGTTCCGAAACAGCGGTCACGTTGTCGAAAGTGCAATTCTTCACGACAAGGCGCTTAAGGCTAGGATAGTGAACGATAGCAGGCTGGTCGACTTTTGGAGGAATCGCAGAGATTTCCCGGCTCCTCTTCGTGCGAAAGATGATACCGACAAGCTCCACGGAAAGCAATTTGCGGACGTCCACAGTCATACCGCAAGTGATATCCTTCGGTGGTGTATACTCTTCCGTCCACTGCCAGAAATGAGGTTGATAATTGTCCAGAACCAGGTGTTCGAGAGCGCAAGCCGTATCGCTGAAGTACTTGCTCAGCCGCTGGAAGACAAGCAGTTCCATTCTGGCGCGGATCTCGAGGCGATTGACGCCGGTTGCGAACTCCGCGATCTTCCCGGAAATCTTCGTCACCGAAGTAAGGTTGAAGTCGAGAAGCTGCACCGTATCGACCGATCCTCCACCTCGTTTATTCCACGCGGTCTGTTTGGCGATCCAGTCCTTCCGTTTCAGGCTTGTCGGCGAAGCGATCCATGTCCTCCATAACTCTGGGCATCCCTGATTCAGGACGTCTCTCCATTTGCGAGACACCCAGCTGCAGGTAAGGGAGAAGTATCGGTCTTCCGCGTTGCCGCATTGCATGACTTTGAGGATAAGCTCGAGAGCAAAAACATCGAAGGGGTCGATTCGGATCATGGTTGCCTTTTCATGTTCGGCGAGTTGTTGCAATCGATGAAGTTCCGCTTCCCGTCCCTCATCCCTTTCCGACGCCGGTAGAAGCGCGAGAGCTTGTTCGTAGAAGGTATGCGCGTGCACAAACTCCTCTCCTTGCGAGTAGACCGAGGACAGACGGAAGAGGACATCCGGAGAGCTTGGATCGTTTGTGGCACTCTTCAATCCGAACTCGGCGGCGCGGAGCCAATCTTGTTCCTTCATATGTAGAATCGTCATGAATGTGTACGGGAACGCATCGGATCCTTCGCAAAGATCGATGGCCTGTTGACGAGCAACGTCAGCACGGCCCTGGAATCATACGACTTCAGCGTAGACGTTACATGACTACTCACGGTCTCCAAGAATTCCTTTGCACTTCTCATCAACTCCTCTCGGCTCAGCTTATCCGCCAGCTCTTGCGGATGAAAGTCCTTCCCGATCCCCCTGATAGACTTCTCCGACGGATACGAAGCGGGAGTCTTCAATCTACCACTTCTCCTCTGTTGCGTCTGGTCTTCCGGTACGATATCGTGTCGAGCTTCCAGCTTCTCTACTGCTTCGAGTCGTCGAACACCTTTGAGTAACGGATCGGCCCATGATGGGAGCTTGTTCTGGTATTTGGCGCAGAGCGCGTTGATGAGGGGTTCCGACATCTTGCCTGGAGCGGCAGACAATTCAGCATCACGTAGCATTGTCTTTCAACTGCTCGACTCACGATGGCTTATCGAGTTCAGCACAACAGGGATCTCCTGACGCGCCGCGCTTCCGGCTTTGCTTGCGCTTTCTCCTGGTCCCTGATATGCGAGGTTCCTGCGTGCTCCGCACACTTCAAGTATGGATCCTGGACCTGATACATTCGCGTTGCGAAGGATGATGAATAAGAATTGCGATTCCTACCGTATACAACGTTGAAAAGCGATACTACATCCTCGAAGTCGTCGGCGCCGGTGTCTGCTCCAGGTCTCGCTCCGCTTGATTTCACGCAGATGCTCTGCGGAAGAGACGTGTCACCGCAATGTCGGGCGCCACCGAAGGACTCTCCTGCTCCAGAGAGATCGGCCAAGATCCCCGCGCCACTGATGATCCTGAGCGATCACCATCGTCGGCTCGAGCCAATCCCCTGGTTGGACTGAGAATCTCCTCCACCATGGTCGAGAAACCTGTCGTCTTCTCAAGTCAGATGCAGCCTTCTGTACGGGTTCAAGCAGCTCACCATTTGTCGCCACCCCCAACGGTATATCAACCGCCCATCCCTTCGCACGTCCCCCTTCACCTTCAGCTTACCCCGAAAGTCGACAACTCGAGAGTGCGAGGGGTTGGTGAAATATCGCGGTATAGTATGCGTGATTGCGCCCCGTAGACCAAACGGTCGTCCCGCTCTGAGATGATGGTGACGAGTTCGAGCGAACGACGCTGGCGAAACAACTCTGTCCATGTCTTTCGGAGCGAAAGATTTTCCTGCTCTTGCAGAGCCTGTCATCGTCTTTCTGTTAGACAAAATTCTTCATCATCATTGGAGCTACTCACCATAGACTTTGACACAATCCCTCAAGGCCGGTCCCGTGCATCCATCTCGCTCCCATTCCAGATAGACGCCTGAGTCATCGTCCACATCTCCTACATCGCAGTTCGCAAATCCCGGTATCCGCAGATTTCCCAACGGTGCATCTCGGTCTTCGTCAAGTGAAGTTGGAGTAGCTGTGAGGAGCCTTTTGTATCGTCTGATCCGAAGTCCGATCAAGCGGAGATGACGTCGGGGAGATGGTGTGCCGATGTTGCTTGACCGTCATGATATTTCGCTGGTAATCGGACCAGGTCGGAGGACACACCAGTCACGTCGATCCGTGATTCCCGTCCTATATCGTCGGCCGTAGTGGTGACGCGCCGGTATATCCCAATCCGGACTGATGTCATCCAGTTGCATAGCAGGAGCATTTCGCATGTCGGTGTCATGTTCTTCGTTCAATTCGCAGATTGTCTGATTTTCGACAACGTACCCAATCGTCAGCGCCACATGAGACCCCAGTCTTTCTCATCAAACTACTCACCTCCGTCGAAAGGTATCCCTTCACGATCCCGGAAAGGGAACAGCTTAATCCGTCGTTTCAACCTTCGCCCTTCGCTCTTCGTCCCCTCCTTTTCGTCCGCTCTCCGCTTAACGATCTTGGGCTCCTCCCTTCACCCCGCTTTCGACATCCACATCCCCTTCTGCCATGACTTCCCCGATCCATCCGAAAGTTCGTCCTCGAATCATGTCGAGTGCGAGACCATCGACCGGGAAACCTGACAGCAGATGCGATTTCGTCGACTGGCTGGACGCGGTTTTCGCATTGAGTTGGCTGCGTTGACCTTTACAGTGGCTGTGGCGTCGTTTGGGGCTTCTGAGGAGCGATAAATGGCTGCATGGGATGGTTTGAGATCAGAAGAGAACGACGGCGACTGAGCATCGACACCAGGAAGGAAAGGAAAGTGCGTCATTCATAGGCTCAGAGCTCGACGCGTCTGACGCGTCAGTCGTGTCTCAGTTCGACCTTGCCCCTATTGAAGAATCTCGCTCCCCGCATGCTTCATCATACCAGTCTTGCCTTCCGCAGTGACGATCTCATCCAACCATCAAAAACTCGGCAACCGGAGCACCGACCATGGTTCAAAGCATCAAGGCCGTCCTGCGCATCAAGTACGGCAAACCCTCGAAATTTCCGGCATGGACGAAGCCATTCCTCGACGGCGTCGACAAGTTGGACGATCTTGAAAGAGAGGAGAAGGATGGGTTCAATGGAGCGCCGCGGGAGGAGCATAGGAAGAAGCGGGAGAAGTACCTTGAAGAAGCCGAGGAGCAGTTTTGGGAAGTGAGTGTCAGGTGTACCCCTGAGAAACGAGCTTGAACATTAAGCTCCTATTTACAGGCGATTGAGCTTTCCGACGGGAAGGAGGCCTTGCCCCTGGCATGGCTGGCGGGTCTTTCCATGCAGACCAAACGGTGGTCAGACGTCGTTGAATTCGCGTGAGACGCTATCAGGCTCGATCCGTTCCAATTCTCGACGATGATCCACCTGTCGACCGCGTATGAAAAGCAAAAGGAATACGTCAAAGCTTTCGACTGGTTCGAAAAGGCACTGTCGTTGCTCCTCCCATCGGAACGACAGCCTCACACCGAGACGTACGATCGCCTTTGCAAGCTGTCCGACGAACAGAAATCCCGATCCGATCCGTTCTTCAAGCTACCCCTATCGGTCATGGTCCGCATTTTTCAGCTTACGCTCCCAGAGGACCGCCACATCGTCCTTCGGTCGACTTGGGTTAACCGACTTTGGCGGCGGGTTCTACTCAATCAGTGTCCGGAACTGTGGGGAACGCTTACGCTTCCGTGGAGGGAACTCAAGGACACGTTCTTCCGCGAGAAACACGAAGCTTGGATCGCACGCTCCCGCGGCAAATTTCACACCATCAATCTCCTGCAAATCTCGGTGACAGGTGTCACGAAGGTCCCCAAGGCGTACTGCGAGTACATGCACGACGCAAAGAACCTCCGAATGACGACGGCGAACAACAAAGCATTCTGGCGCCTCTGCCATCGACTCACGCAACAGTTCAATTGCCTCGAGCACCTCTACTTTGACGGAGGAGATCTCGGAGACGGAGATGACCGTGCCGACTGGCCGACCAACATCAACGTCATGCATGGAGAAATCGTCAAATATGCTCGGAGCAAAGACATCAAGACAATGGAGATCCGCAACGTCGACTTTCGGGAGTCCCGCCACAATGGCTTTTACGACGCCGACCGCAAAACGGTCGATCTGTATTCCGGCCTAGAAAGCCTCACTGTCTCCGGCTGTCGGTTCGGTCCGTCTCAATACTACGACGACGGCGAAGACGAGGATTACGACGGCACGAACGACTACGATACATGGTCCTGCCTGTTACACCGCACGATCGATCGCGCGCGGAATCTGCAGTACCTGAAGGTCCTATGTCACCGGTCGATGGCCAAGTCAGGCGGATCAAGGCGTCACTCTGCCACGCAAGATCGAGGCTGGGAAGACTGGGATGAATCCGACGATCCAGAGGTAATTCAAAAACCAGTCGGACGGTCGCCTTGGAAAAAGCTTCGGAAGCTCATCCTCCCGCCTCCGACTGTCTTTACAATCTCGGTCTATGCCCCGAACGTCGAGAGCTTGGATTTCGCTTTCCCCAATGATAATTGGGAGAACTTGTTGACCAGAAGCGATTACGACAAGCGGCCGATAGAGGAGCGACTGCCGCTGATTCCGGAGATCAAGGATTCACCAGTCGACATCAACAACATGGCTCGTATCACCCATCTGGGACTCGAATGCTGCAGCAGCGACACCGTTCCGCGCCTCGAGCAGTGGTTATCCCGCTTGCCCAACCTCTTCTCCCTCTCGATTCACGGGATGCAGACGTATTCCACGCTCGCACATCGTGTTCCGCCCCTTCCCGATCGAGTCGATGAATACATTGTGCAGGTCCTCGCCGCGCACCCCGAATGGAACCCTCGTCTGACAGACCTACGCCTAGTCGACTGCAAAGTACCCGACGATCAACTCGCTCGACTGGTCCACGTCCGCCGAACGTCTCCGTACTTGATGCCGTTGACAAGGGTTTCGATATGCGGCCATCATGAGTCAGCGCCGGAAGCGCATACCTGGTTGCACGAGGCAGTGGCGAAGCCGGATGGTTCGGGCTCGGGATATTCGCGCAGGAAGAGTGTGGGAAATGCCAGGGACTTGGATCGATGTGACTGCAAAGGGCCTTGGCCGATCCCCCTAGCGATGGCGGAACGAATGCCTTTTTGGTTGGCGGAGGGGTTGCCGGTCGAAGAAGAAGAGTGATGGAGTCTGCCGTGTCGCAATCTGTGTATATGATATACCCTCGGGAACCCAGATGAACAGCACTATTTTAGAGCACTTTGTGAAGCGGTGTTACGAGAGATAGCCATCACATGAAGTCAAGATAGCCATCACATGAAGGAAAAATCCCGTCAAACCGCGTCAGTCGACGCGTTTGTCTTCTGATCGACCTTTCCTTCTCCTATCAGCTCTTCCCATGCTTCCATATTCTCTTTGATACCAACATCTTACAGCGCTTCCCAAACTCGATTCCGCTGAACCACGCCATGAAGATCGACATTCAGAACGTCCTCACCCTCAAGTTTGGGTCAACACTCCCGCCATGGACGGCGCCATTCCTGCGCGCCCTGGAAATGCTGGACAATTTGGCGAAGAAAGAGGCGGGAAAGTCCACCTCCAACGAAGAGGTCATTACTCTCAATGACCTGATGAGACAATACCGGAAGCGTCCACAGGAGAAGCGTCCCAGGGCGCCAACCTTCGAGGACATAGAAGCCGAGTTCCAGACCGCAAGTGACCGCCGTCTGCCACGAATGGAAATGCTGATACACGCTCTCGGAATCAGGCTATTACCGGTTGTGACGGGAAGGAAGCGTTGCCGTTCATATGGCTCGCCAGTCTCTACATGAAAAACGAACGCTGGAAAGACGCCTGCACTGCTGCTCTCAAGGCCATCGAATTGGATCCACTGCAATCGACCATCGCACTCCGACTGGCAACGTGCTACGAAATGGAACGGGAATATGTCAAGGCACACGAATGGCTGTAGCGAGGTCTCTCGTTGATCCCCTGTACGGAGAGGCAACAACCTCAGCTCGAGAAGCTCGCCTGGCTACAGCGACATGCGGAAGACGCGAGAACCAACATCCGTCGACGTGATCCGTCTCTTCTGCCGAAGGAGCTCTTTACCAATGTGATGCAATACGGTCTCGCCATCGATCGTCACTTCGTACTCAAGTCGAGCTGGGTATCCAAACGCTGGCGGGCCTCCCTTGTCGACAACTGTCCGGAACTATGGGGGAAATTGACCCTGCCCTGGAGGGAAGTCAGGGACAAGGAGATGATTCCCAAACGCGAAGCCTGGATCCAACGGTCCGGCGGCAACTTTCACACCATCGACATCAGGGATACGCCTCTTACCGGCATCTCCAAGTTCACCAAGTCATACGAAAGCTATTTCTTCACCGTACGCGACCTTCGTCTCAGCATGCGCGACGAAAAGACGCTCCTTCGTTTCGCAAGCAAGTTCCGACGCAAGTGTTGGAAGTTGGAGCACCTCTATCTCGACGGAGGCGTCTTACCGGGAAAGACGGAAAGCGCCATGGATCAAGGATGGTATCTCGACCATGTTCTGCACTGCGACTTGTTGGGGGCCTCCGCAAACTCGACTTTGAAGACGCTCGAAGTGCGCAACATCGACTTTCGTAAACAGTCCGACTACGAATACGATGACGAGTTGCCGCGCTGGGGATGCGATATGTCTGACGTCGAAGAGGACGTCGCGGTGTACCCGGCGCTGGAGAGATTGATTGTCTCCGGATGCAAGTTCGACATCGAAGGGTGGATGACGGATGTATCAGGGGATCCGGATGACGAGCACGACCTCGAATCGCATCGAACTTGGAAGTGCCCCTTGCACAAGGTGATGCGCGAAGCGAAAAGCCTACAGCACTTGGAGATCCGATGCCTCTCGACACTCACGTCGTATCACGCTTCCTTCGGCCAGATGACCGCACTCAGACGGACCAAGCTGCCAGACGTCAAAACCTGCATTATTCCTCCTCCGGCGGTATGGGCTCTCGACATCCTCACGCCCAACGTCGAACGGCTCAGCTTCGTCCTTCCCAGCGGCGTGTCACGAGATGCGTACGAAAAACGGGATGCCGAAATCCGTCTGCCCTTGATACCCCGCGTCATAGACTCGCCCGTCACTCAAAATCAGCTTCAAGGCATCACACACCTCGAGGTCGAAGCTTGCAGCGCGGACCACATCCACCGCTTCGGTGAATGGCTATCGCAACTGCCGAACCTCGTCTCTTTGACTGTGCAAGGTGTCGCACATTTGGACGAGGTCTTGAACTGTCAAGCATCGGATCCCCGTGGTTCGCCAAAACGAGTCGACAAGTGCATTCTGCAAACGCTCATTCAACATCCTGCATGGCTACCGAAATTGTCAGATCTCCGGTTGCGGAACTGCGAAACGCCCGACGACTGTCTCGTCGAACTCGTCAAGATGCGCAAGACCTCCGACACAATGACTGCGTTGACAACGTTGACCTTGCAGGGCTCGCCACCGTCCGAGGAAACGCATGCATGGCTGCACGAGGAGGTGCCGAAGGCTGAAGGGCAGCCTTCTGGATTTTCTTTCATGGTCGCGCCGGATGTGTCCGGAGGGAAGGCAAAAGACAGGTGTAACGTATGCAAGTCGACCGCGCAGCAGCGTGCTGCTGTTGCCGGTGTTGGCAGATGACGAGATATGGCGCAGTCGGGTCCAGATATAGGGCGCGATATGGGAGGTAGTACGGCGCCGGTTGTTTGCCTGGCGTTGACGTGATGGCGCTTCCTGTGTATAGTATCTGGGATGAACAAAACTGTATTGGGGTCGATTATCGTTGGATGATAACGTGATTACATATCAGCGCTCATGCAATCTTCCTGCTTCATACATATCATCCATTGGCCTTTGACATAATCTAAAAGAAACACATCGCTGTAAGGGGGAGGGGCAATACGAGCTAGAGCAAACTTGCAAGGGGGGTTGTATCTAGTACTGTATCGCATAAAGGAGCGATCGCCTTGAGCCAAGCTGTTAGGCAGGAATGATAGTGAGAATCCCTCAGCGTCTGTGGCCAGCGAAAGCAGCCTTTGTGGAAAAGGCATCAATACCATAAAAGAACGCAATGTTACACTAGTCCCGACGATGCGCATGAAGATACAACGAGACACAACGGTCGCAGATCCTCCAGCGCTACAGCCCGGATCGAGGGGCAAGCATAGCTGTATGGCGCTGGACTCTGAGGAAGTCGGCCTCATCGAAACCAGAAGCGAAAGTCGAAAGGTGAAGAGGCGGCGAAGGCGATAGCGACCATACCGAAGGCGCAACGAGCACAGATACCGAAGTTGCAGGTGTCAAAGATGGCGAAACGAGGACTATGCATAGTGTGCGGTAGAGTACGGTGGCGACATGGCGAAGTCAGAGCTTGATAAATTGTGAATGAGTGCAGCGCAATTTTGACGCTCATGCCGACAGTTGCGTCAGAACGTGGGCAATGCGACTCGATGATGAGTGAGAATCGGTGGATAGGGTGCGCATGGACCTTATCCGTTGGGCAAATGTTTATGATGGGACTATCAGAGAGTCTGCGCCGGGACTGTGAGCGTCGATCTCCCGGGACATGGAGCGTGACTCACTTACGCAGAATCATTCCTCCTCGAAAGGCTCGTCAGCTTCGAAGTCATCGTCACTATTGTATCGTTTGATGATCCACTTGGCGGCACGCGCTTCCTGGATGACGGCAAAGTCGGCCACCTCTTGCTGAAGAACACGCTTGGCCTTGTCGGATAACGCGTTACACCCCTTCAGAGCCAGTCGGTGGATTTCCGCACAACCTGCCGTCTGCTTGCGAAGCCGAACGTATTCGACTAACGTCTTTCCGGAAATCAAGCATCCTTCGAAATGCACCTCTGTCATTGACGGACAAAGCTCCGGATGGTCCTTCAGCAGCTGAACAGCGCGGTATGCTACACGATCGTCCAGTTCCTCAAATGTTGCGGATGGTTTTGGATAAGGCGATTCGCTGTCATTGCACAAGCCGAGTCGCTTGATGCAGTGAAGTTGTGACAACCAGATTTCCAGACGCACAGCGTTGTCTTGCGAACAACATGCAAACTCCGCGGACTCGAGAGCTTGAATCATGGGTTCAGACAGTGTGGTATCGGCTACGTCCGGGATCATGGGGAGACTCGATTTTGAAACCATGTACTCATGGCGATATAAGTTGCAGTATAAAGGCAGGCGGAAGGCGATAGAGGTGAGGCTTGGCATGATGATGTCAATCGGCCACATGGCTGGAGGCGGGAGAGTGGCGCTTTTCAGGGCTTGCATGACAATCGGCCTGCCGTAGCGAGTTTGCTCGGGCATGCTGGTCATCCAATCGATTGTGACCTCCAGATGTTCGAGAGACGGCGCACCACGTAACACTGTGTGTACTAGATCGGCTTGATAATCGACGGCGGAAGCTTCGGACCCATTGGGGATGGACTTGGCGGACACGAAATCGATTTCGCAATCTGTGACAGTGAGCCTCTTGAGTGTTGAGTATTGCAGAATGACGGGCTCGTCGACCGCAAGGGCTCGGAGGCGTTGAGGACCAGGTTCACATATGTATCTACCGCCGGGGCTGTCGAGAAAGCTGACACGGTTGAGTTCGAGAACGCGTATGTTGCCAATATCGACAGGCATTCCGCAAGTCAAATTCTCCGCCGGTCTTCCTTGCCACCGTCCAGGTGACCTGGTGAGCCTTCCGCCACTGATGCGAAGTTCTTCAATGGCCCCGCCCTTGATACCCCAGAAGTCGTCCCTCAAACAATGTAATACCGGCAGGTTTCGTACGTCGATGTCGAGCTTTTTGATTGTTTTTACGTCGTTTCGAAGAGTCTGTTTGGTTTTGGCTACCGCTTCCATCGTATAATCCTTGAGTGATACCTCAATGATAGCGTTTCCACTGCGTTTGTCCCAAGCCGCGCGTCGCGATTCCCAAAACTTTCCCTTCAACTCCGCATGAGTGACCGTCCAACTCCTCCAAAGCTCCGGACAGCTTTTGATCAAGCAGTTACGCCACGTTTGACACACCCAGCTTGGCCGCATAATGAAGAGTGGGTCCATCACAGCGCCATGCTGGAAGATGTTGATGATCACTTCGAGCGGAAATATCGTCATGATGTCGGCTCGGAAGATGTTCTCTTTCTCGTCCTTCGCCTGTTCTTGGAGTCGCGCGAGTTTGGGCGAATGCAGAGCCCTTTCAGGAACCGGTAATAGGGAGACGGCGCGTTCGTAGTACTTGTGTGCAGAGATGTACTGCTTTTCGAAGACGTAGCAATTCGACAAGCGGAAAAGAGCGGCGGGATCCAAGGCTTCGCATTCGACGACCTGAAGGGCAGTCTTGAGCGCGGCGGAGTGGTCTTCTTTCTTCAGTTGGAGGATCGTCATCCACGTCAAAGGCAAGGCGAATTGTCCATCGCTGAGCTCGATGGCCTAAACAGACGAAATCACGCGTGAGCATCGGTCTATTAACGCGGTCGTTTTTACCCCTCCGCTACGTACGGTCTGGAGAAGCTCTTCTGCACACTGGAACATCACTTCGTCCTCGACATCGTCACCCAATCCCTCTTCCGGTTCTGGTTCAACCTTCCCCTTTCCCTTACGCGACGTCTTCTTCTTCTTGGGCTTCGCAGTCTTGATCTTCCCCTTGCTTTCGGTTGTTACCTCTGTGCCGTTCTTCTCTCGCGTCTCCAGGATCTCCATACGCTTGACGGCCTTGATGAATGGATCAACCCATGGAGGTAGTTCATCAGGGAACTTGGCGGAAAGCGCGGCAATAAGAGATTCGGACATGTTCAGCTGTGTCATGGGATGATCAGGGGATGCCAGAGCGGTGATGAATATCAGGGTACTCACCAAGGATGACTCGAGGGAAGTGGACGTGTCTGCTGATGGGCGATGGAATGTTGATCGCGGGTCGAAGCTTGATGACTTGCCGAGGGGACTCAGCGTCGACGGAGCGAGCGTCCAGTGCGAAGGACTGACGATATCAGTTGTCAAGGCAGCTGGGGTGGACGACGGCGATGTTCGTTGATGTTTCTCGATGATGATGTTGATTTGAATCAGTCGTGACTAGCCATGAGGCTTCAGCGTCTGGAGAGCAAGTACGGTGTTCGAGGGACTCACGATGGTACGACGTCGAGTGAATTGAGCCGCGCTTGACGGAAATCGATGGTGTCGACGTTAGCGAATGGATGCAAGATGACTCGCCATCATCCAACTCCAACCTGAAACGCGAGTCTCGATCGTCACCCTTTTCGACGCGCTTTTTACTGCCCCGCGACCAGATCTTCATCCTCTTGTATCGTTCCCGTATGTGTCCTGCCCTTGTGCAGGATGTGCCGGACCTGCGTGGTAATGGCGAATACGATATTGAATCTACTTGCCTACCGAATACAACCACGTTCGCCCCTTTTCTCCATACCAAGAATCCATTCCGTGAGAAGCGAGAATGGTAGACGGAGGATCATCAATGCGGCCCACGCAACCAGAATTGCACCATCGGTCCGGTATGCGGGGACCTTTGCGCGGCAGATGCGATCCAACTGGCATGACAGAGTCAGACGTTGACATCTGTCCTACTCCACGCGACTTACCAGCCTATTTGCCTTCCCGATCATTGCCGTCTGCCGCGACTATCAAGAGACTTGCGAAATCTTCCACGCGTATCATGGGCGGTATCATTATTGCGCTGGTGGGCGCACTGGAAATCGTCGAGGCGGTCATCCATTGCGGAAATGATGACAGCGCTCGATCGATCTTCCCTGTTGAGTGAATTGAGTGAATCTTGACTCGGCTGAGCTGACGGAGGAAGTGGGTGATGGCCGATCGTGCCGGCGGCACACGCTGCACGGAGGCCGTCCGAGTGGTTGTCAATACAATGGTCCGCAGCACCGGGAAAAACAACGATCCCGCTTAGGATGCAGGGAGAGATCAGGAAAGGAGCGGCAAGTAGAAGACGATTCATACCTCGTTAACGATCCTCGATGTCCGAATGCATCCGCCGCGGAAGATACTGATACGGAAGTTGAAATTGGCTGCTCCGCTGACACCTGTCCGTCATGACCCATTCCGCGCCCTGTGGAAAGAGCAAGACCATGGAGCCGAATTGCGGATGTCCCCGTACTAGTCGATTCTGGATCGTTGCGAGGTCAGCATAGAATCCGCAGATTCGACCGGGCGGAGCGAACTCACAATCACCCCTTACAACACCGCCGAGCGCCGTAGAACCAGATCATGACCATCCTCCATCCCGAAGATTGTTGGCCATCAATGCTGCCGGCAGTGCGTATTGCTTGCCACCGTCCTCGTGATGGTCGGATCCGAGAAGGTGTGTATTTGACCGTTCCCTATGATGAAACAGATCGTCGTCCGCTCGCAGACCCAGACCTGGAGGTCTAGTTGGTCCGCTCAGAGATGACTTTGGTCATCGGAGTGACGAGTCTTCGTTCATTGCTGAGTGTGTAGAAAGCTCGATCAGCGTTTACATTCACCGCGGAAGATGTGGAAGCTCACAAGATCGGAAAGTGAGCGTTTGCAGTCTCCCGGCGGATCCGGCAGCGTGGGTCGGCAGAGCCTAGACTCTCTGGGGTCCGTGGCCTGCACATGCTAGACGCCTTGTCATTGGCATTGTGTGGCGTGCTCTCGGAGGTCGTTGCCAAAAGAAAAGGGAAAGAGCATAGGTAGTATCACGGAGGAGCGGGGGACGCGTTACAGCGCGTTCATGATTCGCTGCAAATGTCTCACTTTGAACTTCTCCTATCAACGATTGTGCCATGCCTGCAAATCTTCGCATCGCTATCCGTTACACCTGTCAAGTACATTCGCGCAGTCAACTAGCAAGAGCGGTCTCCTTGCCAGTAAGCAAGTCAAAACTTTCCGGAGATCAGCACTGCAACCGCCAACATGCTGCATCGCGTCCACGACGTCGAAGCGGTCCTCGCAGAATCCTTTTCCGGACAGCAACCTGAATGGATGGTGCCGTTTCTCAAAGCAACGGAGGTCCTGCGACCGTTGGAGAAGAAAGAGCGGGAGAGGAAGGGCATGGACGACGCAGAGCAGGCGAGCGTTGGGCTGTTATCCGAGAGTGATCAAGCTACGTTGAGGAAAGCAGAGGCTTATCTCCTGAATGTGAGTCTCGCCTTGTGGCTGAGGTTCGACGCTTATGCTCGCTTTAGGCTGCTGCGATGAACAACCAGGAACCACTGCTATACACCTGGCTCTCCAACGTATACGAAAAGCTGCAAGATTTTCCGAGGGCGAGGGATGCCGCTCTACGAATCGTCCTTCTCAAGCCACTCGACCCCTTCGCGAGAGTTCATCTGTCTCGGTGCTACGAATCGGAGCGGGACTACATCAAGGCATACGCAGCAATGAAGAAGGCTATCGCTTCGATGCCTTCGCTTGGACGATCACCCTATGACGAGAAACTGGAACAACTTGCGGAACAAGCTGCGAAACAGAAATCAGATGGATTGCCGCGGGATCCGCTTTCGATTCTACCATTCGAGCTCGTCATCAACATCATGAACCTCGGCTTAGCGCAAGACCGGAACTTCGCCTTGAAGCAGTCATGGGTTTGTCGTTCCTGGAGAGCGGTCCTAAACTCCTGTCAGGAACTCTACGACACGTATCACATCAATGGGAACGTCCTTCCTCTGACGGAGAAACGGCAAGCATGGCTTGAGCGGTCTGGCGGCAAGTTCCACAGCGTCGACATTAACGGAATTAGCCTCTCCGGCATCACCAAGCTGTCCAAACTATACGATCCGCCGTTCCGGTCTTGCAAGACGTTGCGGATTCGTGTCAAGGACAATCACATTCTCCGTCGCCTGATGCAGAAGATACAGGGTCGCTTCCACAATCTCACTCATGTGGACATACGCACGGATGAAACGACTCCAGTAGAGCCCGCCTTGCTCGACAGCGTTCCGCTTTCGATTCACTGCGACTTTGCCGCGACATCGTCGTACCCGTTGCTGCAATCAATCAAGGTCCGCAACGTTGACTTCCGGGACGTTATTATCCCTGCGGGGACCGTAGCACGAGGTCGCATGCAGTATGCCAAGGATAGGCAACTTACAGCGTATCCGTCGTTGCGGCGTTTGGTCGTCGAGGGGTGTCACTTCGACTCGGACGCGAAGGGGAAAAGGCAGTCACGCGATGATCAGCATTCCGCCCCAGCAAGAAGCAAAGACCTCTGCCCGCTACACCTCGCCCTCAACGGAAGCCCTGGACTATCCTATCTCAGGGTCCTATGTCGGAATCCACCAAACCCTCAAGAACCTAACATGACTGGTGATCGAATCGTGCTGGACAATTTGACGACAGCAATTCTACCGCCGCCCGCTTTTCTTCCGCTAGAACTTCGCGCTCGTAATCTCAGCAGCCTCACCTACACGTTCTTCGACCAAACTGCCCTTGGACGCTACGAGAGCGGGTATCATTATCGTCCTCCAACGTTACTGCCTGCTATCGAGGATTCGCCGCTCGAACTTGACGGAGTCAGTCGACTCAAGCGTTTTGAATTCGTTGGAGGCTCAACGGATAAATTCAATCGCGCCGAGGACTGGTTGAGCCAGTTGTCGAGTGTGGAAACGCTCGTGATCACTTTCATAAGCGATCGTCCCAACGAACCGTTCGAAGAACTAGCTCGTTCCCGCCTACTCGATGACCTCATCGCCAATCCTGCATGGTGTCCCCGACTCCGATTCCTGTCTCCTCGAGGAACCGGTTCGGGACCCAAGTTTGTCAAGCTTGTCGAAAGCCGCGAACTCGCCGGTACACCCTTGACCGCGTTGAAGCTCTACAGTCCGACAATGTCCGCTGCGGACTGCGGCTGGTTGCAGAAACACGTCCATCTTCAGCACACTCGGAACCATCGAATTCAGTATTACAGTGGATCTCCCTGCACTTGCCCATGCCATTGCTTGCCTGGTCGGTGCTGCGGAGGCAGGTAAAAGCATGCTGATCCCGAATGTGACTTTAGCACGAGCAGCGTTGTAATCGATACTTCGGCGCATTCAATGGTTGAAGGTACTACTCTGCTACAACCCTGCGGGCGATCTCGTCCGGCATATAGCAGATGATGTGAATGAGAGGTAACCATGTCATCCAAAGCCGATGGCGAAGCGACGAGCTTTCCAGCTCTGTCGGAGCGAAACGCTGGGTAAAGCGAAATGGAAAAGGTGAAAGTCGTAATTCGGTTCGTAATACCGCTTCGCTGGCGGTTCGGACGATGATTAGCTTGGATTGTAATATAGGTGTACTGCGGGATCATATTCATCCTTCTAGGCCCGCCTCCCAGGGGTGACTACTCCGACAAGCTTCAGCAACGCCAGGGGTGACTACTCCGACAAGCTTCAGCAACGCAGGGCACGATTTCTCGGTCGTCCCGCCAGCCTGCTACTATCGCCCCGAATCGTCAGCACAGAGCCTTCTTGGCAAGAGAGAGACAGAGATACATACCACATGGAGCCTCGCCTGTCCCTCTTCAAACATCGTCTTCGTCAACCTCGAAAACGAAATCGTCGTCGACGTATCGAGCCATCGTATGCGGCGCGGCGACCGATTCTCCCTTGATGACAAACTCGGGTACCTCCATCTCGAGCGCTCGTTTCGCCTTCTCCGACAGCTTTCCACATCGAGCCAAAGTCAATCGCTTCAATGACAGGCAACCGGACGTCTCCTTTCGCTTCCTGACGTATTCCACCAACGCCTTTCCCGGAGTCAAGCACGCCTCGAATTCTAGCTCGATCAACTTTGGGAGCCAGTTGCCGATGTTGTCCGTTAGGGCTTGGACTGCTTGACTCGAAAGGCGAGTGTCAGGATTGGCGGCGGTGGGTACCTCTTTGGGAAAGGCCTTCCCAGCGTTACGGATGGTCAAGCTGGTGACGTTGTCGAGGCGAGAGGCCCAAGGTTGCAGATCGCTGACCGTATCACTGCTATAGCAAGCGACTTCGAAGGCTTTGAGTTTCAACAGTCCATCCGCCTGGCAAGGAGAGGCATCGATCGAAGGGATGAGGCACGGGATTGGCGTGGTAGGGACGTCGGGTCGAGCGTTTTCGAATCGGGCTTCGTATCGAGAAGAACGGAAACCACCAGAGTTGAATGCGAGGGATTCGAGATTCGGAGCTGTGATGTCGACACACCAGACAGCGGATGGGCTTGGAAGAATGACCGTCTTCAACGCCGGCATCGTGATGCGTTTGCCTTGCCCTGGCATGTACGCCTTCGTGTCGTGGCGAGGTTGGTAGTTGACTTCGAGATACTCCAAATTCGGACAGCCGCGCAAGGCTGTGTGCAGCGCGTCCTTCTGATAGGCGATAGAAGTTTCCGCAAACTCCGGCTGTGCTTGACTTGGGCCAATGTAGGTGTTATTGAATCCGCATCCATCAAGAACCAGGGTCTTCAACTTCGAATAGTCACGTAGCTCCGGTGCGGCATCGCGGACGACATATCTCCCCATTTCCCAAACACCCTCCACCCCTTTGGTTACGAAGTCAACGCTTTCGACTTTGATCGTCTGAATTCGCGAGTGAGACTCCGCGTCCGGGAGCATCCCGCAAGATACCTCGGTAGACGTTCGACTCCCTCCATAGCGAGTTCGTGCTCTCGCCCACGGGTTCCTCCCGATCTGGAGATGCTCGGTGACACGTTCGTATTTGGCGAGCTTGTTGGCGAGCCGCGACAGGACAGACGGTTCCCTGACCTCTACCATCAAAGTGCGAGCATTGGCGAGATATCGACCTTGCTTTCCGGAGATCTTGGCAGCGGCTGTTGCTGAGATATCATCAAAGACGAGTGTGTCGATATTTCCGCCTGCCCGTTTGACCCATGCCGCAGACTTGGCGTCCCACGTCTTGTTGATGAATCCAGTATGGCTGAAAGTTAAGGTTTTCCACAGTTCCGGACAGTTTTGTGTCAAGACCGCTCGCCACCTCCTATTGGTCCACGACATCTTGAGAACGAAGTCCGGGTCCCTGTCCGCACAACCAAGCTCCAGAATTCGAATGATTACCTCCAAAGGGAAGATGTCGAATGGATCTTCCTTGAATACCGCGTTTTGCTGATCGATGGACTGCTCTCGAAGACGTTTGAGCTTGGCGAGGTGGGGATCGCGTTCCGAGACGGGCAGGAGCGATACGGCTCGTGCGTAGTACGTGTGAGCTTGAACGAATTCCTTCTCGTGAACGAGACATGCGGAGAGGCGGAAGAGGATCGTCGGGCAGAGTGGTTGGAGTTCGGCGGCTTTGGCGGCGGATTCGCGGGCGCGGGGAAAATCTTCGATTTTCAGATGGAGTTCGGTCATCCATACGTAGGGCAAGGCTTCCGATTCACGGCTGAGTTCGATGGCCTGTGATGTAGAACGAAGGTCATAAGCTAGTCTCCTATGATGCGCTTCGCCTCGAGTTGACCAAGGACGCACGTTTTCCAGATACTCCTGAGCCTTCTTAAACATCACTTCATCCTCGACTTGATCTCCCAATCCGTCATCGTCCTCTTCTTCTTGATCATCCTCAGCGACATCATCATCTTCCTCTTCCTCATCAACCTCAATCGCCTTTCGCTTTCGTGATGACTTGATCTTCTTCGCTGCCTTCTTCCTGCTCTTGCGTACCGGTCGCTTGTTCTCGCTGGTGACGATTGTGCCATTCTTTTCTCGTTTCTGTAGCTCTTCGATTCTTTTGACGGCTTTGATGAAGGGATCAACCCAAGGTGGGAGCTCGTCGGGATACTTGACGCGGAGGGTTTCGAGTAGGGTTTGGGTCATCTAGAAATGGTTTCGGGATACGTCAGGGTTTGGAGAGAAGCTACAGCAAGTGAAGGACTTACGATGAACTGAATGAGGAAAGTTGAAGGAAGATTGATGGTGAATGCATGATTGATGATTGACCTCCTCTTATACGGAGTTTGACGCGTTTCTCGATCGCTACCCCTATCCAGTTTTGATTTGCCACCCTTTCCGTCTTGATCGCAACGTCTCTCAAGAGAAAGGACTGTTCCGGGAAGCACAGCAAGACCCTCAATGTATAACAATTGCGCGTATCCTACCATATACAACCATGTTCACTTGAAGTTACGCGCCATAGAACGGCTCCTCGTGCAAGAACCCAATCAGCGGATCCAACATCGCCGATGTCGCGCCGCCACTTCCAAACAACCCAAAGTCATCCCCTGCGCCGTCCGCTGTGACTGCCACCGAATGCGGTCGAGATGGTGGAAGCGAGAATCCAGAAGCGTGCGGGAAGACGGGTTTCTGCAGCTGATGAATTGGCGCGCCGAGGGATGGGTCGAATCCTGTATTCATCATCGACGACAAGAAGGATGGTGTCGTCGTACCGCCGAAGGTCGAAGCATGTTGCGTTTGCGGACCGTACTCTGCGGAAGGAGCGGGACGGTATCCTCCCATGCTGCCCAAACCATCGGTTCCATCTTGAGACTGGCTCGGCATAGTGCCGTCGTAGGGCTCCGGCCACCAGAAAGAGCGCATGATGCTCTCGATGTCAACTTGTTCCGCGGGATTGGGCGTGGTGACGGGGAAAGGCGGAGTCGAATTGTTGCCGTCCGGGACAAGGTCTCTTTCTATCCCTCGACGTATCTGATCTGCGGAAGAGTATCAGCGCATGCGCTCGGTACATCTCACACGACTCACTATCTGGCAGCGGCACGTCCACAACCCTCGGCGTAGCGCCCAATGTGATCCCCAACTTGTCCATCAATCCAGCAATGATGTTCTGCGCTTTGCGACAGCCCGCATTCACCTTCCCAGCTTCCACCAACGCATCCCAACAGAGCTTCAACGCTTTCGTAGCATCGCTCGGCTCTTTGGCGGTTCCGTTCAGCCCTCGTGGCTTCTGAGCTTCGATCTTCTCCAACATCGCGTTCTCCGCCGCGACTGCTCGAACGTGGATGGTACTTGCGACATAAGTCGCATACGAGATCAGGTACGGCGCGCGGCGGATGGTGAAGATCTGGCGGTATAGGCGGAGACATTGGGTGAAGGCGACGGCCGCGGCGACGCATGCTGACCAGCTTGCCGCGGTGGATGCTGAGTCGGAGAAGTACTCTTCTGTGGATTCGACAAATGGGCGGTGCAGGATGATGGTGCTCGTGTGATAGAGTGCGCTAAAGTCCCGAATGAGTAGATATATCGCCTCGTGAAAGCTGTACTTACTGCAACGAGAAGATCATCGGAGTGGGAATATGGACCGGTTCCCTCGGGTTGAAGCATAGATGTGGCGGCAAGCTCTGTTTCCACGATCGTAATTCCCTATCCAGTTCGTCTCGTTTCGTGCGTCTTGCCTGCTTGGTCCTCCTTGTCGTGCCCGTGTAGATCTCGCCGATGATGTGTTCCTGGAAAACAGCGAGATCAGCTGCCGTGTTCCACACATCGCTGAACTCGCTGACAATGATGATAGAAAGCCTGCAGAGCGCTTGAAACGTCGATACACTGTACGCAGTTGTCGTGATCGTTGTCTGCGCACCCGGAAAGGCATACGGCTGCCATTCCTCGAGTTCCTCGTATAGATCCAGGAATTCGGGCAGGACATGCAGCGTGTGCAGGGGTAGACAATATGATCTTCCCCTGATTGAACGAATCAGCCATTGTGGGCAACATTATCGGCAAAAGCAGAACATACTGGTACAGCGACTGAAGCTTGTCGATGACTGTCCGCGAATCAGTAAATCGGCTTGACTTCGACCAACAGCGGTCTCACCATATGCTGCCCAGACAACTCTCCGGTTGATCTCCCTCGTCTCCGCTGATGCACGGCTTTTGACGTCTTCCCTATCGATGCCTGCTCGACGAGATCAGCAACGAAGCAGCGATGACCCGTGTTCCGACTTACCGAGTTCCGTAATCATAGCCAGTGCTGGTGCAGAATATCAGTATCCAGTCCTCTCGCTTTTACGCCTGACTCACCAATCTTTAGATACAGCATCGATCCATTTCCCGCGATGCCTTGAGCGCCGAGCGAGTTGGCCAAGAGTAACAATGCCTGGATTGTCGGCACACTTGGCTCGTGCAAGTCTTGCCCGAGCAACGTCTTTGCCCGATCCAGGAATCCGAGACCGCCTCGTAGGTTTGGGAGGGAGAGCTCTTGACGGTCGGAGTATTTGCTCACGCCGTATAGTGTCTAAACAGGGAGTCAGGACAGCTTGCAACCAAGTATCTAGGGACACATACTGCGTTTAGAAGCAACTTGCTGAAATATGGTCCTCCCGATGCCATGTCACGCATGAATGCCGGCCGATAAGTGATGCAAAATGCGTGATGCTGTCGATTGAAGTGGAGTTCCAGCAAGTGATGAACAAGACTTGGTGGCCATCCGTCGACTATTGGACAAGTTAGCAGTAGATCAACAGGATATGAAAAGGGACTCACAGTCCAACGTCCCCGCCGAAAAGTCTATCCGCTCACAATGCCTCGCCTGTGCCGCCCGCGCCATCAACTCATTCTGGCGCACCAAATCCTCGGCATCCATCTCCGGCACCGCTTTCACGACCGATTCCCTACGCTGCCGCGTCCCGCGTTCCACCTTCTCCAAATGCGACCTTAGGTGAGAGTCGGACGGCAGACGGAATGCAGCCTGAGTTGATGCGTCCGATGGCTCCGGCTTGATCTCGTCGAGGGAGGGAAGATCGTCGCCGTGATGGGGGGACACGCCCCAGGTGCTGCCTGTTCCTGCGCTTGCGCCGGATCGGGTTTCCGCGGCGGGGTCGTCGGTTGGCGGAGGAACGCATGTTGCATCGAAGAATGCCGATGTCGAGTAGTGAGCGATTCCGTGTCTGTTCGAGCGGATCAGTTTCACAGTCGATCCAGCGCGATAGAAAGGCTTACACGTCGTCTGGTTCCGGTTCGGGCGAGTTTCTCTCACTCGGTATCGGGATAGCTGTAGCAAGGTCAGCGCGGGACAGGTTACGAGGCAGCAGGACGTACGTTTGAGGGTGGCCAGAGGACTTTCCTGAAGTGCAGATCCGTTCCTCGCCAATAAAGGCTTCTCCGTCGACCCTCTCCTGAACTCTTGCAAATGTCCATCTGCTCCTGCTTGAGAGGTACCCGACATTGTACGCTCAGAGGGAGGATTGATGCGGACGGGCTCAGGATTGAGGTGGCCGTTGACAGACGGCTCGCGCGTCTTGCGTTCGAGAAGCTGGGATTCTTTCTGTTGTGCCTCGAGTTGTCGTTGTAATTCGGCGACTTGATCCTGAAGGCCTTGGATGACTGCATGCGTTGGTCTGCACAGGGAATGATTATCAGGACGATGCGTATCTCAAAAAAAGCTGATTGAACACTTGCCTTGGCTTCGTTTCTCGCTGGTAATTGCACGATTCCCCGTGCTCAATGCAATTCTTGCAGCTTGGTCGAGCGGTGTCGCATTTCATCTAGAACATTACAGAGACGTCAGCCAAAGCACGAGATGTAGGTAAGACGCCGCATCCTCCGAGCAGGAACCACGGCACAGAGCGATTGACAGCCGTTGTTCAGAAGCGAGACATTGTCTTGCCCGGCCTCCCGCATCCTCCGAATCATAACTTCAGCCGTCCATCTACACCTTGCCGTGTCACCCCGTCACAACGGCGTACTCATGACCCAGAAGTCACACGCCGCACGAAGAACCGGGATTTCCGCTGCTTTCGGGGAGACCAGCGATTGCCGTTGCGTCCCGACCGCTGTCTATGATACCCTACGAATTACTCTCACCCATGCCTCGTCGGAACGCTGACTCCTCTCGCTCTTCCAGAACTCACCTTTCTCCTCCGACAAAACTGACAAGCACTCGCATACATCCTCACCGCCTTCTTCCCCCCGTTCTCGTCATCCTCCTCGGCTCCCGACTCGATCTTGCGTTTCTTGCCCGAGGATTCCGCCATTAGTGCTGGTTGCTGATGGATTTTGTCGTCAACGAATGATCATCATGGTATTATACCTCGGGGACTACGCATAAAGTCAGGAGATGCTAGACGTCTATACCTCCGCACTCGCTCGGCCGTCCGAGTAGCCGAATTCCGCCGGGGCCCGCTCGAGCGGAAGCAAATATGGCCTTTGGTCGGTACACTACATGTACAGTATATTCAATTTCATTTGTGACGACCTGCTTCAGCTATCATCTCATCTTGTCCGGCGATCTTGTCTAAATGCATATATGAGAGTTTGCGAAGCCTTGTAATGTCATATTCTGGTCCGCTCGGTAGGGTCGAGGAGGATTTGTCGCTTACCTGGGGGACCGATAGATGACCGCAGAGGTTGAAGCAGAACGTCATCTCATTCGCTGCTTCACTAGCCATCCTGAAACGAGGCTGAAACGCGGTTGTGCCGTCGGTCGCGTTTCACATTTTCATTTATCGCTTCCCTTGTGGTGGTCAGGGGAAGGTCGCAGAAGGCTATGTAGGCAAGTGCAGGACAAGTCGCTCAGCCTACCGTACTCATGCAGACTTCAGACGTCATAGAGTCGGTGAAAGAGAGCGTTCTTTTGATCTGGGAATGGTGTTCCCCTTTCCAACTCGCTCTGTCTCTGCCACGCTCGGCAGTCTCCTGTAGCATGCGGTACAAGATCCAAAAGCGAGAGGCGCTTTCATTCAAGGGGAAGATACAGAGCGAACAGCATATATCAAGCTTCCTCGTTCACTATATTCCTGCTTCTTCGAGGCACGTCGTAAACTACTATCCTCCTCTGCTCTTCGCCTACTTTCGACGAATTGACAAGATGCCCTCGCCCACCCTCAATGGTTCCTGAACCCCTCTTCCCTCGCAGGGCCGCTCCTCTAGCCAAGAAGCCACCCAGAACACTGATCTCCGCGAAAACAGGGGAGACGATTCTGAACCTTCTGTCCGGGCGAGTGAGCGGTCTATTACGTTGACCAAGGATACCGACAACGAGGAGGGACTGAATCGGAGTCGTTCATCGTCCCTCGCGAGTGCCGATGCCTTGGATATCCACGTGAGTGGCGCTGCTATGAAGGCCAACATCCGAATGTGCCATTCACATTCTTTGAACTCGCTACAGGCAGTACCGAATGGATACTTTGCTGGAACTGCATGAGGATCTGCAGACAGAATTGGAACTCATGAACGAATTCGCAGAGGAGAATCTGAAAAGCTATCAGGTTTGGTGAGTCACCGTCTCCGATTCGTCGCTTCTGATACGTCTGACTTGACTCCAATCAGGACCTGAACGCCTATTACAAAGCGTTGGAAGAGTATCCGGAGGATAAGGAAGGCTTAGTTGCATACTTTCAAGGCGAACTCATAAAGTCAGGTGCCTGGCGAAGCGTGAAGAAAGGAGACAAAACACCTATTATGCTCAAGTTTGGCAACACATCCAAGGAGCTACACATGAACTGGGGAGAGGTCTGCCGCTCATGCTACTCCTACAGCTACTTGAATGGAGCTGAATTCTCATGGAGCTTTAGGACATCATCTTGGCTTGATCCTCCCGCGTATACCATCTCGATCAGGCTAGAGGGCATGGGGAGCAGCATTTCACGCACCCGTCTGATCTGTCGCGGGCATGGGAACCCTATATCTTTGGTCGTTACAGACTCGATGGAAGGCTTGGTGGAATTGAAGGATCGCCCTGCATCCGGAGATACTGATACAGCGCTGGCGAGCGAAGAGGACGGCGGTGGTACACCTGACACTCCAGCGATTAATGCGGAAGCCCTTCGATTTACCTGAGCAGGTTCGACCCAAGGTGCAGCCACGTCCTCTGGCTTTATCTCTGTCCAATCTGTTGTCCTTCTCGTTTTATGTATTCCAATTATTACAAATATATAGCAGATCGCTCGTGCTCGTCGCTGCCCTCCTTGAGTCATATCGGACCTATCATGAGACGCTTTTGTTCCCTCTTGATTGAGATGTTTCACCTGACGCATCTGACACGGCTGAACATACGGTGCATGAGCTGATGATTGTAACTCTCCAGCGATTACCAGCAGCTCTTGACCGCCCAAGAACTCACTCTATCTTTTCTGCGTTGTCCGTTTCGCATGCGACGTGTTTCACAGGGGAAAAGACGGTCAAGTAGAGCCTGTCTATAATAGTCCGCCGATAACACAGCTAGCAGCCATCCCTGGAAGATTATTCCAACAGCAGCTGCCATGCCTTGAGCTTATCGCCAAACCTGAAACGCTGATTCAACGCTCGAACTCGGTCGCGTGTCATGCTTTAATTTATCACTTAGCTTCCGTTGTGGAATTCAGGGGAAGATCAGGGAAAGCTGTGCCACAGACCGGGACGGGACACTGCTAGCACGTCATAGTGCAGGGTGATGACACGGTGGTCTCCTTTGATTGAGCGGCTGGATTACCCCTTGAACTCGGAGGCTCCTCTTTTGTCTTGAAACTCAATCGAGTGTAGTGAGCAGGATATAAGGCCGGGGGATCTCCATCTTCCGCACAGGAGGTTACGGTCCTGTAACCCCTTCCATTTTTCAAAACCCTCTGATATTCCCCCGCCTTAATTCCGTATCAAGCATGTCCAGCCTCGGCTCTATCCCAAGCATGTCGACAACTGAAACAGGGAAGGCTGAATACATCAACCCCTTCAAACTCATCGAGGATATGTATCCAGCCTCTGTCGATTCGGCCTCTGAGACAGCAGCCTCCGCGGCCGGTACTGCATCCGTCAACTCGACGCCGAGTGAAGTACGTTCAACGACCCCCCAGAATCTCCTTGTTAACGCACGGGATGTCGATCCCGAAACAGGGACGAGGATAGCGACTATGGAATCTCTCGAAGCTCGGCCTCCCGTCTACTCACAACACTCTGCTCAGAGTGATGTGAAGCCAACTGTACATGGGCATGCCAACCGGAAGGCTTTGGAGGAGAAGATTGCCGTGATCGGTGATCATGTTATTGGGCTGCAAGACGTGCTGCCAGAAGCCACGATTCAGAGTCTGCTGAACGACTTAACTCAGCTCGGGACCCAGACTCTTGCTGGAATTGATGGCGACGCCGTCACTATCGCAGACGATGAGGAGCAGGTCCGTAAACCAGCTCCGGTGCCCGAGTGCCAAGCTGAATCAATCTTGCGTCGTGTGTTGCCTGCTGCAAAGACCACGGCTAGCACGCTCCGAAGCGCTCTCAAGGGATCTAGGCCCAAGAGAAACCCAAGCGTGTATACAGATCGTTCTCGAGAGTCAGTTAAAGTGTACTCTGGCCCCACAGAGAATTCGGGGTTTCGGGTCGGTAGCCATGTTAAGAAAGCATTGCAGTACTGCAAAGTATCCATCGACGGAAAGCTTGCGGAAATGGAAACTTGGACCGATCTGACGAATGGCGGTGTTGCGATCCAGCTAGCCGGCTTGCAGGTGCTCGTCTATGGACCGTGGAGGGATATCTGCACGAAAGTCTACACAAAGTTTATGGAGGACGACCCCGGTCTTTCCTGCAAGGTGTCTTGCATCCAGAATGATTCAGGTGTGTCGATCTATGCCGTGAATGTCCGACCGGTCACCACGAGCGAACTCAATTACATGCCCTTTGCAATCATCGCGCATGACGTTGCCAAGGGAACAGCGGAGACCGAAGTTTTGAAGAAGTCATTGGATTTCCGTACCGTCAGGATCATCTCCGGTGAAGACTAAGGACAATCCGAGCTCGGTATGATTCCCATATCCACGGAACTTCTTAGGTCAGGGACATTTCTGATTTGTAACCATAATGTATTTCGCTGCATCGCTTTTCCCCCTTGTGTCACGTGAATTCTCCTGTACGATGGCTACACATATTGTCATGGTTGTACAAACAAGCTATGTGCGAGGGCTCCGCCTGATTCGTCAGCGGTCCCGTGGAATCCTGATGACCGTTCTTTCCAAAGAACTCAGTCAGTCAATCAGTCTGTTAGGTGAGAAGTTCTCGATCCGTGACCTAAGCCGATCATGATTCGATTACCCTAGCTCAGTATCACAGTCTTTGCGCCGGTCACCTTTCTGCCTAAATGACGCTGTGTTCAGTCTTCGTGCGGTCTCCGGAAGGCACGTAAACTGCTATAGAGTCCCTGTCCATGGGGACAACGCACTGTGCACAACAGCGAGTGATGCTACGCTCAGCTTTGGCGCTCAGTTTGGAAGGGCCCGCTTTCCTTTCGAGACAGGAGCTTGATTCACCCTTCTCCCTTGAAACGTTGGGGCCTCCTTTTATTCGAAATATCGCTAGAGTCCAGAGTCGAAGGATATAGAGGAAGTGCGATGTCTCCCAACGTCAGTGGCGAACCTAACCCCTCGCGCGTTGTAATCCCCTCGTGAACCCTTTGCAACTCTCTACGATCCCCGATCCACCCTTGCCCCTCGACCAGCTCACATATCAGCGCCATCATGTCAAGAGGCAGACCTGAGCCGTCCGTGCCTACTTCCCTCACTACATCCGAGACCGCCACCAAGAGGGATAGGTGTATAGCAACGTTTGATTCTCTGAGTAACGACTCAGCGCAATCCGCCGAAAAGACTCATCAACAGGCGAAGTACCTCGAAAGGGTTGTCCAGGCACTCAGTATCGCCTCAACGAACCTCAGGAACGGAACCGTGGAAGATACTTCCGAGATTGGTTGCCTGCTCGAGGTGCTTCAATATTGTGCATCCAAAATGATCGCAGAACGTCAGAACACCCTGATCTCGGGCTCTCTTACCGGTGTACAGGTGGGCATCGTCATAAGAACAAATGGTCGTATGTAATCTGTAACTGATCGGACCTTTGTGATGTCAACTAGACCACAAGAGAGACTATGAACGGCAATGGTGTGACTGGTACCACCAGGTCACAGGTCACAGGAAGAGGCGCCTCCAGCAACGTAAAACCTATGGAAATAAGTCCGGAACATCTGGGAGAGATTCCATTCGAGTTAGCTCGGTGGAAGCCCAAAGTATTCTTTGCCGACAAGGCAGGATCGAGGGGAATTGACCCGAAGAAATGGACTTCGCTCCAAGGCGCATCGACACGCCCAATTCGCCTTGCTCTTTGCAACAGAGACCTCGTTATGTCATTCGCTTGGAGTGGAATACACAAGGCGGAAGGACGAACTGGTATGCCTATTCGATGGATGTGGCTCACGGAAGGAAACGCAGTCGGAATTTACATTCCCGCAAGACGAGGCTCGCCAAACGACTTGACTTTGTGTGCAAAAGTCACGCTTGGAGCAGTCTCCCGTACTTCGGTTGTAGCTACCAGCGCCTTCAGCGATTGCGTCCAGATCTGGCAACGCAAGGTCAAACGAGGCCGGTTTGGAAGGCCCATACTCCACGTGATCAAGCCGAAAGTGTTGAACCCTGGGTTCGGAACGTGGGACAAGGGCTACTACCCTGACGAGGTTATCAGCGACAGCGAGTCAGAAGTCTAATCCCCGATGTATTGAATCGTTTGGTTCGGAGTATGTTGAAGGTCCCGGGCGCTTCGCTGGAGCAACTGCCGCAACTCACTCCCATAAAATCGAATCAGTTTTGAGTTGCGAAATGAAATACACGTCGTTTCGAACTCTTGCCATTTGTATTACTTGTTTTGAATCTACTTCATGGCATGCGAGTTCTGTCTGATGCCCGAAGACACTATTCATTTGCTTGATCGAGCTGGAGGCAAAGTCACCATCAGCTCTCTTAGTCCCGAACCCATGGCCAATGTTAACGACATAGATGAATATGACTAATGACTTACACAAAAGACGTTCACTGGTGGCTCTCAATCTGACTGGATGTTAGCGTCCAGCTCGTCATAGCGGCATCACTAGCATGTCACCCACAGTGGCGATAGCATTGGCACCGATAGCTGTCGGAGAGAATCTAAGCTTTCCGAAACTGCATCTATGGCTTAATATATAGTCGATGTGTCGACATACCAATATGCGTTAAGTCAACTCAAGCGCGTTTGCAGCCTCTGCTTCGTTATAAGCCATGACCTAGTAGACAGCCCAACGCTCGGGCTGGCATGCATTGCATAACCTCGATCTAAACAACACCCCTGGCGGTCCGCAATGAGCCTGCTTGGACTGAGATCGGCTGCGTGGTGACCTTCAGATCGAACAGAATTCGACGGCAAATGCATGCGTATGGAGCCACAGCTTGCACGAAGTTAATCGAGGGCGCGTGTGCATAGGCAAATTCTGCATGAGTCCACCTACGCGAGAGAACAAGTGCTCTCAAACCAGGTCACATTATAGAGTATACAAGCTTCAGTAGTAAACGCCTCCCATTGGCCCTATCGACCATGACCGAAGTTGGGGTCTCGACACGTCCAGATCCAGCGAGCCTTTTACGCCAACGCATTCTCCACATCCGCCGAATCCTCGCCTGATTCCATACTAGCAAAGTTCAAGAACGGTGCCGGTCGATGTTCTTCCGCCCAGAAGGAGATGGGCGTGTCGAGGGTGAGGGTGTATGGCATGGTGGGGCTGAACTGCTGCGTCAAACCGACAGAGTAGTTCCATGTCTTGCCCTCGGGAACCAACGTGGTTCCGAGAATTCGGTCGGACAGCAAGAGCTGTACCCGTTGCGCCATCGACGGGTTGAATCCCTGCAAAGAGCGGATTAGTATAGGTAAATTGGCGAGATGGTAGATACTTACAGCTGGATTGGCCAAGACGTCTTGAGCCTTGCGGCCCCATTCGAATCCAGCCACGGTAATCTCGAACGCACTCAAACTGATACTACCCGGCGTGAACGAGCACGTCAAGCAGATCGAGTTGGGTCCCCAAGACGGGTTCGCGCTCATGATCTTGGCCTGAGCTGCGACATCTTGAGGCGCTAAGTGTGCGAGTTCAGACGACTGGAGAAGGCGTCAGCACGAGTCGTACGCAGCGCACTTCTGACTCACCTGTGTCTTGATCCAACCCAAAGGTTCCATGTCCTTGAGCAGGAACTCGTGCTCGGGCATCTTGTGGGGAAGCTCGACGCCGTTGTTGCTGCCACGCTGGGGCACCCAGACGATCGCCTTGATTTCCTTGACCTGCTGATTGTCTGCCGGCGAGATACCGTACAAGTAACCAGCGACCTGAGTTCGCAAATCCGCATTGACGATGAACGTCTTGAGGATGTTCTTTGGCATGACGTAGGTGAAGCTGGACGCTTCGTCCTTGATGTCGTCGTTGCTGCAAAACACGATCAGTACAAGGTGCATGGCGACAGATATCCTCGACTTACCTAACATAGATATGATTGACACGCAATGGCAAATTGGTGGCACTGATCGCCCGAACTCTCCAGTCAGACTTCGAGCTGAACGTCTGTTGTTCGTAGTTGGTGGTCGTGACCGTTTGAATCTCGTCACCGTGTCTGTAAACAGCTATTAGCCAAGTTTTAGGTGACAAGGACTGCACTTACACGTTGGTCGTCTTCGTCTGGATAGCCGTAACCTGGGCCTGAGCCTCGGTTGTCTTTTCGATTTCCGCCATTTGCTGACGCTGGATGGAAGGCGCAGCAATTTCCATACCCAGGATGATATCTCGGACTTCGCTTGCCGTCAACGACGCAACGTTGACACTGTTTCGTTTACCAAAGTCGGCGAGGATCAAATCTTTCAAGGCGACTTCGACCTTCATCCACTCGTCATCGCTCAGCGTCGGCCAGATGTGGTGAGGTTCAGTGGTGGTGTTCTTGTCGGGACGCAGGATGATCTTTGCCTTTTCGTTGTTGACGTGAAGCGCTCGGAGGAGCAGAATCAATCGGGAAAAGGCGGTGTATGACGAGATTGACTTGAGCCAGTCGTCGTACAAACTGAACAAGACCATCTGGGGTTGCGTTGCTCGAAGGATGAGATCACCAAACTTCTCCATCTTCATCGTGGCTTGGAATGGCAGTTGCAATTCGCTACCCTTGATGACGATGTTGGGGAAATCGAGCAAGTGGACTTCAAGCGGGTCAAGCATACCCTTTCGGGTGACAATGACCTGCTTGGGCTGTTCTTCGACCGGAAGCGATCGAATCAAGGCAGCCACTTCTTCGGCCTAGAGGGGGACGGATTAGCGTGGTCCATGCCGTGCAGTGAAAGTACTCACAGTCTTCCACTTAGCCAATTGTCCCAAACGCTTCTGACCAGCCCAGACCGATGTGTGAATAATCTTCAAGAACAGCTGTCCAGTTCGAGGGTTGAAGATAAAGATGGCACCGTTGATCGGCTTGGTAGTCAAGTTACCCTCGAACGTCTTGTGGATGGTGACTCGGTACACATTGGTGTCGTCGACAAACCAGATGATTTGGTTCGAGAACAGCTCCGAGTAGTTGCCACTGTTCAAGTACGGCTCGGTCGGCTCGGACGAGTACAGCTGCAGCGCCTTTCGAATTCGCTCTCGCAAGACGAAGAGTGCCGGGTTGGCCTTCATGATCTTGCCCATGGCCTGAGTGATCAGAGGCTTGAAACCGGGTGCCCAGTTACCGTATGCCGAATGCAAGTTGTAGGCCAAGTCGATGGCGATAAGAACACCGGTAGGCGATGGGTAAATGGACATGCTGTCGGACGTGTAGTCCAAGAACTTGGCTCGCGAGTATCGCTCGATGTCGTGAGAATCGAAGTCTAGATAAAAGCAAGTCGACAAGTCAGCCACTGTATTGAATGTGTAAGACGGATACTCACCTCCGAATCGGAGCTGCACATCGATCCAGTACTTGTTGCTCGTGATACCCTCGAACACATCTCGAGCATCGGCCAACAAGCTGGGACGCGAGA
Organism: Naganishia kalamii; assembly: GCA_022813745.1. Taxonomy (NCBI): domain Eukaryota; kingdom Fungi; phylum Basidiomycota; class Tremellomycetes; order Filobasidiales; family Filobasidiaceae; genus Naganishia; species Naganishia kalamii. The sequence continues at coordinate 47,223 of JAKLLX010000039.1, read as the reverse complement.
TTTGCCACTTGGCGCTGCTGAACAGCACGAGATCGGCGGCGGAAGAGTTCATCTTGTACGACTTTCGGGGATGGATAGTTTCCTTCGAGACACTTTCGATCATCAGGGCTTCCATTTCTTGATCCAAGACTTGTGCCAAATCCATGGTCACTGATTCGTGGATCTGAGATGACGCTAGTCAGCAGGCGGTCCAAGCAATATTGGGGATTCACCTACCTTTTGCCACAAATGCGCTCGGAAGATCTGAATGTACGAGATCTTCAGGGTCGGCAGTTTACCGTGCATGAAGATACTGTAGACGAGTGGTGTTAGCATGATAAAGCAGGACGGCAAGGCTGGCGCTTACCCAGTCAAATCCAGCTGGACCTGGAAACCAACGTAGACGTTGGCTCGGTTGATCGTAGGCGACCACCACAATGTGAACCTGCAAAAAGCGTTAGCTGAATACTCGTGAGCAGGAACTCACGACTGGCTCACCTTCGGTTAGGAATCTGGTTCAAACCAGATCGCTGAGCGTTGGTCAACTTTTTAAACTTCATGGACTCTTCGAAACCGCTGGCCTTCTCCCAGAAGAGACCCTCCCACGTAGGGAAAGCAGTTCCGGCGAACATGGTATGTTCGAGAATACCTTCGACACCTCCCAACGAAGCAATGACGTCGACTCGGTAGTTGTTCAACATCCAAAGCTTTCCGTCATGACGCTGGTTGGTCCAGATGAAGGGGTTGTGCTTGAGGATCTGGTATTGCTTGAAGAGCGTTCGGACACGCCATCCCTTGTCGAAAGCGAGGGTGGCTCGGTCCTTCTGGAAGAGGGTGTTGATACGAGGAATACCTCGATCCCAACTGTTCTCCAGATCCTCCAAGGTCAATCGACGAGATTGAGCGGCAGCTTCCTTTCGCTTCTGAGCGTATTCGGCCCAGACTCGAGCAGAGTCGAGGAATTCAGACTCCCAAGGAATGATGTATCGGTACAGGTTGGGGATGAGGTTGTTGGCTTCGTGCGTCATACCAGCTCGGAAGTGTGTGATGCCGCCGGCGTCGGTCTGCTTGGACCATCGCAGGTCGCTCTGGGGAATCAGGACGTGCGACATGGAAAGCATGCCGAGACCACCCAATTCCTTGGGCGAGTAGAAGACGACGGGCGGGAAACGACTGGGCATCTTGGAGTTGAGACCAATCTTGACACGGGTCTGCACCTTGCTTTCCGCCTTGACGATGGAGTCGAGCAGTTCGTTGGTATGGATGATGGCCTCGCGGTAGTAGGTACACAGACCGATGATGGCCGTGTTCCACTTGTTAACGATCTTGGAGAAGGTGGTGGAACCGGACGACATCAAAATCTGTCGCAGTCGGTTGTTGAACTCTTGGATACCGTAGTCGGACACTCGGAGGTATGCCTGGGCGGTACGTTCCTTGGTGCTTTCCTGTGTTAGGTTCCAAACGCTGTCCTTGAGCGAGTAGACTTCGCCGTTCATCGTCCTGATTCGCGGCAGGATTCGTACTTCGAAGCCGCACATCGAGAAGAGCAGCTGTGGGTTGTCCTTGGAGTAGACCGAGACAAAGCTCTCGTCCCACTCGATCGTCGTCAACGATCTCGGCAAGCTGTTCTTGACGTTCCAAAAGACGGCTCGACCGAGGTTGACGTCGTGCTTAATGAGACGCATTCGACAGTCCCGCGGCCAGCATCGCTTGTTGTTGTAGCCGATGACGTTTTGGTTGTTGGGATCGGGCTGCACGCTGAGGTATCGTTGAATAAGATCTCGAGATTCCTCGGCGGTGAAGCGGAAGAAGATGTGGATTCGGTCGACGTATCGCGAGTACAGTCGGATGGGGTGTCGAGTCTCGGACGAGGTGTCTCGGTACTGCAGGAAGTTGTTGGGCGTCTGCGGCGGTCCGGCCATTTCGCTTGCACGCTGGAGACCGAGGATGAGCAGATCGAGCACCAGACCGTAGTACTGGAAGACGAAACTGGCAAACTGCAGACCTCGGATCAAACCGTACGCATTGACGTGCGACATGTCCTTGTAGGTGAGCGTCGTGTTGTTCTTGGCCGTGATGTAATCCGCCAAGTTGTGATCGAGGATCAACCGCAGCAGCCTGTTGAGCAGAGTCAAGTCGATCTTTTCATAGACCTTGGACAAGACGGTCTCCATCATGACGTTGCACTCGCCCTCGCTCGTCTCCCAGACGTCGGTCAGGTTGTTGATACCCTGACACCACTTGTAGACTAACAAGGGGGGCGGTTCCGAGTCGGCCGGCTTGATCCACGCCGGGAACAAGTGTCGCTTGTCGGCTTCGTACCACAAGAACTGGTCCAGGTAGGCGTCGGTGATCTTTTCGACGGGCTCGATGTCGTAACAGGGAATGAGCTTGTCGTACGTGTCGAAAAACTCGATACCGGTTTCCTTGAATGCCCGTTGCGTCAACAGCAGACGCTTGACTCGGGAGAGACACTCGTGCGGGTTGTCGTACGCCTGCTCGATCAACGCCAACTCTTCTCGCTGAGACTGGTTGAGTCGACCCTTGACGCTGTACGCCTCCTTGAGCTTTTCCAGGGCGAGGACGAGCAACTTGGTGTCGTGCTTGTACGAGAGCGGCGGGAACGGGATCGGCGCAAACTTGCGACTTTCGAGCCAGTGAACGGTCGAGGTGTAGATGGCGACGGCTTCCTCGGACGAGATGTACGGTCCGTCCTTGAGGTAGCCGTTCTGTCGTTCCTGTTCGGCTTTGAGGTAGAGTCGAGTAAGACGACCAAGGTTCTTCCTCACGACGGCCTTGTCGACGGTCGCACCTCGCCTGATTCGCTCTCGGTTGTAGTGCGCGACGGAAGTCCACCAATCGGCCTTGCTCTTGACGTATCGGAGCAAGATGTTCTCGACGGCGGCAGGCATGCCGGGCACCTTCCACGGAATGTTGGCCTTCCAGCATCGCCACGCCTCGGAAAGATGCTGCATGATCGTCTTGGCCTTGTTCTGTCGCACGGATTCGGGCATCATGTCGAGGATGTCGCTCATGACGGCCGCTCGCAGTTCCAGATCGAAGTGGGATTCCACTCGCTGCTTGGTGACCGTCTTGGCGATCCCCTTGGAGTTTCGTCCCTCGAATTGACGCGCGAGCAAGTTGTTCAACCACCGCTCCAGCAGGGGTACGATACCCCGCATGAAGAACAGCCAGACTCGCCATCCGGGCGCCCAGAACCCGACACCGGGACCCTTTCCGACCGGGCCCGTGTTGAATCGCGCGTAAATCAAGTGCTTGAGATCCTTGCACATCCGGACCTGTCGCATCAACTTGTACTTGTATCGGTACATACCGGTCAACTGACCGACGTGGGCGAACATGTACTGCAGGCCGTCGGCGAGCTGGAAGGCGTCGACGTTGCCGAGTCGGTATTGGACGTGGGCGTCGACGATCAACTTGGTGAGACGGAGAATTTCCCGGATCAAGTGGAACGCGTTTCCGAACCGCGACTTTTTCCTCTCCTTGGTCGTCAACGTCTTGATAGGCTTCAAGTTCATGTTGTAGTCCAAGTGGAGGTAGTTCAAGTTCTTTCGGTGGATGAGAAGGTTGAGCATGTTGTAACCCTGTCGGCACACTTGCAGACCCGCCTCGACCCAATCCAACGTCGTCGTCTGGAAAAACTTGGTATTCTTCAGACTCTTGAACAGGTTGCGCTTGCCCATCGCCTTGGGCGGCTTGTGGTGCAGCGCGTTGAGGACGTAGCACTTGAGCAGCTTTTGGTACGACACGCGGATCTTGACGGGCTGGTTCGGCGGGCAGTGCTCGAGGTAGAAGTTCTTCACAAGGGGGATATCCTGCGCTCGTCGTGTTCGACCGCTGCGCTTGTCGTACGGGTAGGGCGCCCAGTAGAGCGCGATCGCGTCGGCGGTGTTGTCGTTGCTGAGTTCCTCCTCGGCCAAGAACGGCTCCACCTCTTCCGGCAACTCGAATTCCTCGTCCTCCTCCACACCATAGCCAAACACGGCATCCTCGTGCGACACCAGCTCGGCGTGCGACTGGATCACCTGCCGCTGCGAGATCGGGTTGATCAACGGATCAAAGTAGAACGCGGGCAGGTCCGGATCGTCCGTCTTGATGTAGACGTTTTTCGGCTCGTGGTAGTTGCCGATGTGCACGGCCCGGGGGAGCGAGTTGTACAGATGGGGAAAGGCGATCTTGTACTCGGATCGGATGAGACCGCGGATGATGACCTTGTTGATATCGTTGAACTCGTTCCAGTCCTCGTCAAAGTTGTCCATGTCGCGGTAGAGCGGTTCGAATTTCGGGCCTCCGGGGAGGGCGACGTTGAGCGCCTTGGCGGTGAAGAAGGATTTCTTGTCGAACAGGTAAAACGCGTTGTTGTCCGAGTAGTCGCTGAGGAGCTGGCGACCGATCCGATACAGGTTGGCGAGCTGCGGCAACGTCAAGTGATATGTCTTGTACGTCGGTCCATTGATATGCGGCGTATCCAACAACGGCTTGGGATCGTAGAACCACTCCTGGATCGCCTGATCCTCCTCCTCATCCAACTCCAACTGGATCGCCTCGAGCGGTTCGACATCCAACACGTTGTCCCCGTAATCCATCGGCGGCTCCTCGTCGTCGAACGGGGGAAAGCGCATCCGCTTGAAATGCCGACGGTCTCGTTTTTCCCGACGCATCGCGAGCCACATCGAGGCCCACTGGGCGTGGTAGATCGGTTCCGCCACACGGGGGACTTCGTTGACAAACGTGATGGCGCCCGAGATGTGGTAGAGGACTTTGACCTCGCGTACTTGCTGCTCGGGGGGTCAGCCGAGGCCACCATCGCAAGACGGAAAAGACTCACCTCCCATGGACAGGGAATGTTCTCCAGCAACTTCATGACCGCATGCGGAACATACTTCAACGCGCCCAGATGCACCCGCTTATCATTCCGGAACTACCACGACCCCATCAGCGCGTTCCCTCGCACACGCAAAGCCACAACTCACCTTGCGATTACTCATATCCCCATGATCCTTGATAATCTTCCTCAAATGCTCCGGCGGCAGCTCCGCCTTGCCGCCGTCAATGCCGCCACCACCACCCTGCCTCCTCTTCTCCGAGAACCGCCGCGTCTGGCTCTGGCGCCACTTGCGAGCCTTTTTCTCAATCTCGGCCTTGCCGAGGGATCCGTGCTCCATCGGGGCGATCGAGGCCGCCGCGGCGTCGGGGAAGCCGTAGTTGTTGTTGTTGGCGAAGCCCGGGGGTGGACCGAATCCCGGTGGATAGGACATGGTGGGATCCTTTGCTTTTGGTGCCGATCTCGTTGCGGAACAGACCAGGCAGATGGTGCTTTGAAGTGGAATGCGATACAATACCGCGTCGCACAAGTGATCGATCCACCAAGTGGCAAAGCGAATTCGGGCGCACCCAAGCTGGCGTAAGCTTTTTTCCCACGTTGGGTCGGGATAGGAGAAACGTTTCACGCTGCCTCCGCAAGGTATATCCAGGTCGCGTCGAGCGGCTCCTACTTCCCTCCGCATTCTCTGCGACGGTGTGATAGGGCAAGAATCTCGCAGGATAATACAAGCGGGGTGGCGCTCACGCGGTGACGAGAAAGTAACACAGAGGTTTCGCAGCACGAATCAGGTGAATGAATCAATACGGCCTGTCGTAAATCTCCTGCCAGCGAGGTGGGATCGACGACGAGTCGTTCGGACTTTTCACCTGAGATCGAATGCTCCTCTTTCGATACGCTACACAGCCCATGTCCCGCAGATTTTTCGACGCACGTACACATCCCTATCCAACCCGTCCATACCCCCCTCTGTCTCTCCAGCTCGAGCTACCCACCAGTACCCACCACAACATCTTCCCCTCCGACCCTCTCCCTCCCCCTATGACCTCAACCTGTAAAAGGCCAGACTCCCAACTCCCGCAAATAGCCCCTTCCAGCGAGTTTCCACAGGGAATCGCCCTTCGACGACACCTCCTATCGCCCCGATCGAAAACGACCGCGACTGACCCTGAAACGCCGCGTAGAAGAGTGCCTCGTTTTTCCGTCCCCGTGGTCCGATGCTGTGCGTTTCAGGGTGTTGTCGTTACTGGAGCCGAGTCATGGAATGGAGTGCAAGAGTGAGGAAGAGTGGTCACGAGAAAAAAGAGGGTCAAGGCGATGCGTTGTTGTCGTCTGTGAAAAGACGCGTTTACTCCTATCCGTCTTGGGTATATATCCCGTTTCCCTCTTGCTCTTGTCCGTACTTCGGCTTCAGATGTTACAAGACTCCGCGACTTCCACACTCTTTACAACCTCGCCAAGATGCATCTCGCATCCCTTTCCCTCCTCATCACCCTCCTCGCCCTCGCCCTGCCCGCCCTCGCCGGCAAAGACGGCGGCACATTCTGCCAAAGCGTCGACAAGCTCAAAGTCACCTCGCCGCTCACCTTCATCCGGCCCGTGCCCTCGGTCACCCTCAAATGGGACCCCAAGATCTGCCTCTGTCAGTCGGACGGCGAGCTCACCGACACCACGGTCGACCAGCTGCAGAAAAAGGTCAAGCAGGAGGGCGTGAAGAAGCTCGCCAAGAAACTCGGGTTGGATTCGTTGCCGGCCTCGTGGGAGGAGCTGTTCGTCCAGCAGGCCGTCCTCAATGCCGCGGAAGATTTCGTGAGTCTCGTCCTCCCTCGCCAAACCTGGAATGCGCTGACCCGCGGCGCGACTCCTATCAGCTCGACCAGTACAAGTCCTGTCCCCGAGGCTGCGAGTACCCGAAAGGCGCCATCCCGAAGAGCTGCAAGGACTGTTCGTACGGTACGTCACCCGTCACTCACATACACAACTCGTGCTGATGAGCTGTGGTAGACTGCCCCAAGGGTAAAGTCAAGTGCAACAACAAGTGTCAGAAACCGGAAAAGCCGTGCCCGTCCAAGACGCCGAGACCGCCCAAGACGACCTCCTCCGAGGGCTACCCTTCCTACCCGACCGAGTACCCCGAGTATCCCACGGAATACAAACGTTCCGCCTCTCCCGACGCCGGCGCGTACTACGACGAAGAGGAATCCGAATACACCCCTCTCTCCTCTGCGCACGAGCTAGACGACTTCCTCTCGTCCACCGGCACCATCGACTCGGAAGACAGCTACGCCGACCTGCTGGACTTTGTCGCCACCGCGACCTTTGCCGTCCGGGACCTGCCCGAGCCCACCCTTCTTCAGCAGTACTACCGCGCGACGAGCGACAAGACGTGTGAGCCCGGCTGGGTCCCCTGTGCGGTGTTGAAGAAGGGTAAAGCGGATTGGGAATGTACCGACGTCCAGAATTCGTTGGATTCGTGTGCGTCCCCTTCTCAAAGCTCGTCAACTCCATATACTGATGCTTCGCAGGCGGAGGATGTATCTACCCTATCCTCCCCGGTCCCAAGGGCCACGTATGCTCCGACATCCCCGGCGCGAACGAAGTGAGCCCCTTCTTCCCCGCTCGCAAGTCGTCGCTGACCCGCTCTCACAGGTCGCGTGTGTGCAGGGACACTGCAAGATCAAGTCCTGCGCCCGTGGCTTCGCGCACAACGGGACCGCGTGCGCTGCCGACGCCTCGCACAAGAGGTACAGCCTTGAATAGATGGGGTACGGTCTCGACATCAGGATAGGGTCGAGCGGTCAGGACCGTGGATAGATGGACGATTTTTTTTTCGATTAGATGTGTTACTGGTTTGCTAGGTCTCGTTGGATTTGGAAAAGGACTGCACGTTGTTATTAGGCCGTTTGAAGTGGTCATTCACTTTCGTTCATCTGGTATGAAGCATTATATTGGCCGTGTTGAACACGCTTTCGGCTTTCGCATCTAGTTCGAATACCCGCGCCGAGAATAACCATCCTGTTGCGTCTTGATAGCACTCTGTAGAACTCCAGCAATCACAGCGATCGCAAAGCCAGAGCGGTATGTGATATGATTATCCTCCTCTTTGGTGGATTTTCATCCCGATCGTGCCAGACCCGGTTCTCAGTCCCACAAACAACCTCTCAGCCGGATCCGCGATATCCCGCGAATCACACCTCCAGGCGTATGCAGCGCCCAGTCATCCGGCCAGCGTTGAAAGCTCATTTGCAGCCTCAACAACGCACTGCGAATGAATGATGCCTCTCGCTTGAGTCTCTAGATCCCATGCAAATACGGGCTCTAATATCGTCGTAGGTAACGGCAGAGCGGCAAGCAGACATCTTCCGAAATACGATGTTGAGTAAATATCCTTTGCTGAACGCAGAAGAGGCTACACCGTTGGGGGACAAGCGTTCACCTCGTGACGAGGTAAATAAGAAGGGTGGCGTAGAGAACAGCCTAGTAAAGGCCGAGACTGAGATTGTCCGCCTTGCGAAGGAAGCGAGGGACTCGAGACTTCGAGTCGCGCGCGCTGAATCCAACTGTGAAAAAAAAACGTTTCCCACACTGCTCAGATCTGGGTATCAGGTGATTCCAATCTGTTTTCCCAACTGTCAAGAGATGCCTTCGTCGTTCAGTGGATAGAACGCGTTCCGTCGCCCAGACGGTCCGCGTTACGCCTGACTTCTATAACACTTTCATGTATGCGGTGTGCGATCCTATGTATAGGACTTGGACATCATTGGGAGTCGACAAGGACCGGCTGAGCTTCCTGAACCGTCTGGTCCTGGCATCAACCACAGCATTTCTTTTTGCTCCGTTGTACGTTGCAGATGCATATTGACTAAAGCGCGAGAGCAGTCCAAATAAATCCCCCGTCGAGTGGCCATCATCATACAGCTACAGCCCCACCCACATCCCATGCAAGTCAGCGAGGACGCGAGTAGTCTGCTTGACACAACATAATACGCTCGGACCATCTTTCCTTTTTTCAACGTTTTACCGCATTCGAGGCCGTCCGCGACTTTTTCAGCCCATACACCTCGCTGTAATGGGTACAACGGCACTGACTTCGCTCCAGTATCGGTTTGATAGCGTATGCACGTTTGAACGGCAACCTGATGAGCAGCTCGCTTAAAGGACAGATACTTTCTAAGACGATATTTTCTCTGCATGACCAGCGCCGCACCCCGTAGCAGTCAGAAGTACGAATCGGCGCATCATCCGGCTCCGCCCCGCCCCCGCTAGACGGTGAAGCAGTCTCGACATCGGCTCAGCTGTTCATCTAGCTGGCGGAACGTTAGGTGCGAGTAGAATTTATGTTGGGCAAACCACAGCTATAGACTACGATGAATCGCGCCTTCCGCTGTGAGTCGTATCTTTCCGCTGCGAGTCGTATCTTTCCGCTGCGAGTCCTTCAGATGCGCTTTGCGCTGGTCGGCTCGTTTGCGATCACGCCACATGCTAGATCAAATTCCAAGCAGATGTCGTCTGTTCGCTACACCGTTATCATACACGCGAAAGCTACACGTGATGGCTAAGTGCCATTGGCAAAATGCGAATGACATCGATAATGCAGAACATCTTGCTGAGTCGGCCCCCTGTTGATGAGCGCCCGGTTAGGTCTTTGCACGATTGGAAAACACCAGAGACGAACGTACCTTCTGACGAGAGACCGTCCGGGGAGACGTGCTCAATCTAGCGAGTTCACTTGCGCCGCCGGCTTGGGTGGAGATACGGGCCATTGAGATTCAAAGCTGTCCAGCGTTCCCTTCAGTTGGTGTATTGTTTCGTCGGTGAGCTTGGAGCAGTACCGCAGAGCTATCCGTTTGAGGGGAGTACAAGCCGCGGGAACGACAGGAGCGGTGCGCATCTTGACGAAATCGATCAGCGCTTGATCAGGCGTATAGCATACGTCCAAGTGAAGTTCTTCGAGCTTGTTGAGCCATTCCGGATGGCGGATGAGGGTTTCGAGGATCTTGGTTTGCACCCGGTCGTCTGGACCTTCGTCCGGAGCCGTTTTAGGATACGGTCCTGGTCTCCTGGACCCGAAAACAGCTAGAGTCTTGACATTCAATAGGTGCAGGATCCAAGACTCCAAGCGTTCGATCTTGTCCAATTCGAAACACTGGAATTGGACGTGCGTTAACTTCCACAGCATGTCCTGTGGTACGGACGCTTCGCGGACCTCGGGCACCAGCGGTCTAGTGTGCTGGCCGAGAAAGCCGTCGTTGACGTGCGGCAACTCGCTTGGAAGTGCAAACTTGAGAACCTCGACGTTGGGTGTAATGATATCGAGCGCCCAGACGGATGGCGGAGGCAAGGTAAGAGTCCGTAGAGCGTTCAACGTGCATTTTCCCCCGATTCCCGGCCGAGACGCGGTCAAGACCGTTTGCTCCTCGGGAACCACGATGAGCGTTTCCAGAGCCGTCCTCGTCCTTAATGCCCGGTGCAGCGGATCGGATTGCCATCGGCCGGAACCGGAAGCCGGCGGGAGGTAGCCATTCATGAAAGCACATTTGTCGGCCGTCAGACTGCGAAGTGCGGGGTACTGATCCGGGCACTTCCCTATCGCGCGCTCGTCCCACGTTGCAGCCGACATGGGTTCATCCTCGAGTCGGAAATCGACGTGATTCAATTCCAGATGTCGCAAGTAGACGGATTCACGTGCGTCGACAAAGTCGCAATGTAGCGCTCGAGGCGGCTCACCCCGGCGATAGTTGCCGTTGATCAGGTAGCGACGCGGTTCGTAGCCACCGCGAATGCGCAAAGTCTCCAGTTTCGAGAAGGCGTGATAGAATTTCGAAGATAAACGTTCCAGAACAAGAGGCGAGGCGACGCTGATGCTGAGGTCCTTGGCTGTGTTGCAAGGTTGACGGTCGTTCTTGTGAATCTTGCCGATGCTGGAGAGCATAAGGTTGCGAAAGTCGACCGACTGGATCTTCTTGCCGGACCGCTCGATGAACGCCTTTCGCTTCTCCTCGCTCTTCTTGTTCTTGAGCTCATCCGCATCGAACGTCAACGTTCCCCACAGTGTCGGACTGTTGACAAGCGTTTCCCGCCATTGTCGTGACACCCATGTGCATCCCAGCACAAAGTCCTTGTCTTCGACCAGCCCATTCTGCATGACGAGCAGTACGACCTCGTGCGGCAGGGTGAACGGATCCACTCGAATGACATGGGCTCTCGCATCCTCGGCTTGTTCCCGTAATCGAGCGAGCTTGACGCTGTGTGCGGAGCGTTCAAAGACCGGCAAAATCGATAGTGCACGTTCGTAGTTTTCGAGAGCTTTGACTTAGTCCTTTTCGAGTTCGTAGGTACCGGAGAGGCGAAAGAGGACGCCAGACGACAAGGGATCGAGCTTCGCTGCTCGTTGAGCGGCTTCCCGAGCTTCGGTGTATTTGCCGAGTCGTTCGTAGAGTGCCGAGAGCCAGATGTATGGTAGTGGTTCCTTTCAGATGCTCTTGTCGATAGCCTGAACGAGACATCACGGCGATGAGAAACAGTCAGGAAAGGCATCGAGGATACGGCTTACACTTTTCAAGTCAACTTCCACATCGCCTACTGATGCATTCTGCTCCTCGTGATCCCTCTCCAGTTCTTCCTCGACATCTCCACCATTGCCATCGTTCCGCTCCGCGATTCGATCTTCATCTTTCCGGTGCAGCAACTCGAGCTCCACGACCGCCTTCTTGAACGGCAAAATCCATTCCGGCTGCAAAATCCATTCCGGCTGCGCTCCTTGGGCATCTTTGGTACCGAGTGTTGCATCCAGGACGTCGGACATGGCGTATCGATCAGCGATGGACGGAATGTGATGCCGGTTTCGTTTTTGCTCGTCGGAAACGCAGCGTGCTTGGGGCTCGGGACAGACCGACAACTGGAACGGCGAGGAGGCGCGAGGGTGTCGTAGTGATGGAGAGAGAGGGAGCTGAAGTTGACGATATGCAGAGCCGAAGCTATCATGACGATCAGAAGTAGCAAATTCGAAGGTGAGACTTATTCGTCATCACGTGAACGCGTTGGGCGCCCGGGCGTTGGGTTGGGAGGACCGCAACGCGTCCTTGATGGGACCTGTCCATACTGTCCATCAGGCATCAGGCCATCATCGTCATACTCTCCTCACCGGACTCCCGACGACATACATATATCAGCACTCATCGCGGATGACAAGCGAGATTTCAGTTCTCACGTCTGGAATCGCGAAAACCTACACTGGAGCATTCTCCATCGAATACGATGTCAACTCTCGTTAAATCTGCCCTCGGACTCCGCTTCGGCGGGGGATCGCCTCCGCCTTGGGTCGAAGCGTTCCTAGGAGCCGTCGAACACCTCGAGCCATTGGATCCGAAGCATGAAAAGGGGAAACGCGAGAGAAGGCTCGCTCATATGGCAGGGGACGAGTGTCGCAAGAGGAGGGGCGAGGTTGTCGTCGCCGTGATGAATGAAGAGGAGGAGATGCAAGAGGAGCTTAGGATGTTCGAAGCAGCGGAGGGCGAGCTACGACGAGTGAGCATAGCCGATGTCGACTTCCTACTCGGGGCTCACGTCTGATGTGATAGGCGATCGAACTCGGCAACGGGAAAGAACCTCTCCCATATTCCTGGCTCTCGTCGGTATTCGTCAAGCTCGAGCGATGGCCTCAAGCAAGCGAAGCAGCACTGCAAGCCGTCCAAATTGATCCGCTGTCGCATTCGCTATTGTTTCACCTATCGCACTGCTATGAGCAGGAACGAGAATGCGTCAAAGCCCTCGAATACTACGAACACGCCGTCTCGCTCGTTCCACTGTTCGACAACGGCTCATACGCTGCCAAGCTGTTACGCCTCCAAGAGCAAGCCGACGACCAGAAAGCACACGTGTTCCGCGGAGATCCAATGGAGATGTTGCCGTTGGAAATCGTCATCGCCATCATGCAGGAAGGGCTGCTTAGCGACGAATACTTTGTTCTTCGGAACAGCTGGGTCAATCAGCGGTGGCGAAACACCTTGCTCAATCTCAAGGACCTCTGGAGCTGTCTGCGGTACGCAAGTGCGGAACTCAGAGACAAGAGCTACGAGGCGAAGCGTGATGCCTGGGTCGCCCGCGCAGGGAAACAACTCCATACGATCTGCTTCGAAGAGCTGAACTCAACAAACATCTCCAAATTGACGAAAGCAACAGACGCCAAACTTCTAAAGTCGATTCGAAACCTCAAAGTCAGCGTCAAAGAGCCTCTGGCCCTTACACGGTTTTCGGAGAAGTTTGTTGAGATCTGCGAAAAGCTCAAACATCTGGAAATCGACGGCGGCTACGATCCCTGGAACGGTCGCTTGCGCACGGGTGACCCTCCTACGCGCATAGACTGCGGATTCGCCTTTAATTGGTATTCGAACTCGGTGAAAACAATCTCCGTATTCAACGTGGATTTCCGAAGTCTTCGTGGCATAGACTCTTACGCCTCTTGGAGCTTTTACGCCTTTCCAGGCGGTCACGGTTTCGGCTCGTTGAAGAGGTTAGAAGTAGGGCACTGCGCTTTCAATAATTCATACCGCACGACAACACCCGTTGTACCCGACTACGTGGACGAATACGACGGGATCTATCAATCGGATCCCTTGCATCGTGCCTTGCGAAGCGCGGAAGAATTGGAGTACCTCAGTGTGGTGCCCGGTGGAAAAACGCTCGAGTCGGCTGCGCAGCCCGGTACAGGACGACGCAAAGAGCTACCGCTCCTCCATTACGGCCATCCGCCTACCGCCTTCAGTATGGGCGATCGACATCGATGCGCCGAATTTACGCAGGCTCCAATTTGTCCTGAGCAGTCAAGACTCGTTTGCCAAGTACATGTTCACCGCTGGCCCATCGACTTCCGCCACCCCGAGACCACTCATCCCGACCGTGGCAGCTTCGCCAGCATCTCTGGAATCGCTGACGAAGCTGGAGAGCCTCGCGTTCGAATGCAGTTATCGAGATGACATCGCGCGTCTGGAGGAATGGATCTCGCAGACTCCCAATCTGGAGAGACTGTCGATATCCGGTTCTGGGATGCCTTACCCGAAAAAGCTCGCTACACCGAACGATCCCGACAACCGCGCGTACATCCGGATACTGCAACTGCTGCTTGATCATCCGGAATACTTGCCACGTCTCAAGGAACTCAAGCTGGAACACTGCTGGGCGCGCGGCGAGAAGCTGATTGAATGGGTCCAGAGGCGTAAGGCATCGGACTTGGTCTTCACCCTGGAACGACTCACGCTCGATCGTTGCTCGACAATGTCGCAGGATGAACACAAGGCTTTGACGCAAGAGGTTAAGCATTTCGAAGCTGTGCGTGCGATGCCAGATGTCAATACTGGAGGTGGCGACTACGAGGATCGCCATTATCTCAATGCGTCTTATCAATCGCGATATATCCAACAGTGGTCGTAACTCGTAGAGCGTTGGCTAGCTGTATCTGTTTGCGTTGCGACGTAACAATGGATGTTTATCTCACTCTACTAGACCTTCTTCGTGGCGGATCGACGTCACGGAACAACATCTGCCAGGGCGGGACTAACGGTCAACTACATCGGATACTCGCAACAGCGAGACAGAATTCGCATTTCATCTCATACCCAAAGCTGTCTGGGTCGCCGAAGGCGTTGTGGAGCCATTGCAGGTTGATCGTTATAGTTACGTTCCGACGGCGGCAGGGGCCTCTTGGATACGGTCTTTGTCCCATGGCATCTTCAGGAGCCAGCATCTGATCTTCGGATGACATAATGTTGCTCTGACCACTCTGTCGCGGCGCACTTTGAACCTCTTCAGCAACAGGACAGCTCCGGACTGCAGGCATGACGACGCTGATAACGGTACACGCACGTGACCTGCGTTTCATCTGGTTCCCCGAGCCGTTTGAGACCAAAACTTCTCCCGAAGAGTACCTGCGCGATGCTGGGCACGGGCTGCTCAAGATCTCATGCAGGCCTTCCCTGTGTCATCTTCGCACCTGCCCCCGTCTCCCCCACCCGCAACTGGAAAGCTCGCCCTGTGCTGAACCTCGGACAGTCGTCGGACCATCTCGGGCTGGAGCCGGTATTGCGCTTTCGTCCGGGGTGACGCGCTCCGCTTAGGCGAGACTAATGACGCGCGAGAGAGAGGGGAGAGCATGATCGAACCGGGGTCAATACCGGTGGATGGTCTGTAGATGGTGATATCCTGGTGGTGGTCCGTTGCCCTGGCTAGAGACCTCCGGACGGGTATATCGTCATCGTCGGAGCGTCCTCACACCTCGCCAACCTCTTACGCGCCAACATGTCGTCCACCGCGTTGAAAGAGGAAAGCCCCGCCGAGTCCTCCGCCATGGCACAGGAACGCGAGATCCACGAAGCACCACCAACAGCCACAGCAACTCCGTTCAAAGGCAAATCCCGCGCCGATGGCACGCGACATGCCCCGAGCATACCGCACATGTACCACAGCATGATCGCCGGCGCCGGTGCGGGTCTCGTCTCGAGTATCGCGACCTGCCCCTTGGACGTGATCAAGACCCGCCTACAAGCATCTACCGCGCCGTCTGCGGAATCCGTCAAGTCCCTCGTGACGACCATATGGCGGACGAGCGGGATCCGCGGGATGTACCGCGGGCTGGGACCGACGATCCTCGGGTACCTCCCGACGTGGGGGATCTATTTCAGCGTGTATGATGATATCAAGGATAAGCTCGGGAAGAGTATAGGTGCGCGTATGGAGGGTGGGGGGACGAACGAGCAGTGGGTGGTGCATATCTTGGCGGCGATGACGGCCGGGGCGACGGGGACGATCGCGACGAATCCGCTGTGGGTGATCAAGACGCGGTTTATGGTGAGTCCGAACTTTTTTCACGTTGGAGCTTGACTGATGGTGGTGCAGGCACAATCCATCATGTCGCCAAACGAGAGACGGTACAAGCATACGCTCGACGCGTGCCGCACCATCTACCGGGAAGAAGGCCTCGGCGCATTCTACAAAGGTCTCGCACCGAGTCTGCTGGGCGTGACACACGTCGCCGTACAGTTCCCACTATACGAGCACCTCAAGCTCTGGGCAGGTAAGTTCTCCTCCCTCTCCATCCGGCTTTTACTAAAGCTATCTTTCGACAGCAACCGATAACCAATCCCCACTCAGCTCACAAACCATCCTCGCCTGCTCCGCATCCTCGAAAATGGTCGCCTCGTGCGTCACGTACCCACACGAAGTCCTCCGCACACGGCTGCAAGTGCATCGAACAGAACACAAGGCCCGCCAGGGGTCCGCAGCGCCGTTGATCGGCTCCGCGGTACCGGCACACGCGGTCGAGCCGATACCCAAGGATCCGCCAAAGGGGTTGATCGAGGAGGCCAAGTTCATCTTCAAGAATAGCGGGCTGAAGGGGTTCTATCGCGGGTTGAGTATTAATCTGGTGCGGACGGTGCCGAGTAATGCGGTGACGATGTTGACGTGAGTCTTTAAGTTCTTCCCGACATGTGTCGTCCTTGGCTGATCTTGAATATCTGACGTGCAGGTACGAGTTGATTATGAGACGACTGGCGAACTCGTAGAAGCGGGGCAGGAGAGAACGACGTCAGAGATATACTCGAGAGGTCTTTGGGTCGATGGAGAGGCCGAAAGGAGCAAAAGGGTGACACACTCGATTGAAGGACACGCCAGACGGAAGTTATCGTCATTCCGGTTCAGTATCTGGAGCACGGCAGGGAGGAGGATATCGCGCATAGAGCACAGTCGTGGGAGTCGCGGGACGGGGATCGTATAGACGTCGTTGTAGAACATGTAGCCAGCATTGATATCATAGCGAATGGGTGTCTGTGCGGTCGGACGTGTAGATGGTGAAACTGTGAAGCATCGATGTCGCAAAGGTGACGAATCTGGCAATCGGACGAGAGCGAGACAGTGGAATTTCTCGACTCTGCGCTGCAACTATATAGCTGGTATCCAGATTGTGCGTCTGGATACCGGACCACAGAGCTCGCCACCTCCGCACCGATATCTCGACTGTTCTGCGGCAATCCGGCGACCGCAAGATGTCCGAAGACGTCAGAACAGCACTCTCCGCCAAGTTTCCGGAGAAACTGCCGAACTGGTTTGTCGCTTTCGAGTTGGCCGTCGAGCAACTGGAAGAAGCCGACCGAAGGAAGACGGCGGGGTACATGGGAGTGAGAGGAGCGCAATTGCTAATTCAGGCGGAACAGAATATACGAAAGGCAAGTGTCTCTCGCCGAAACGAGGTCAATGCCGCGCTGACTTTGTCAATCTCCCTTTTACGATATCTAGGCTATCGAATCAAGCGAACGGAAGGGCGGGAAAAAGGAGGCCGTGCTTTACACATGGCTCGCATCTCTACAGATGATGAAAGAAGATTGGGACAATGCGACGGACGCTGCGTTCACGGCCATCGACTTGGAGCCGCTGCAGCCGTTGTCTCTCTTCCGCCTGGCGACGTGTTACGAACGGAGGAAGGACTACATCAAGGCATATGAATCAAGGCATATGAATACTTTCACCGAGCCGTCACGCTTTTGCCTGTTATTGAACGATCCCCGCATCTCGCCAAGCTTTCCCATCTCCGAAAGCGATGCACGAATCAGAAGGCCGATCCGATAAAGATCCTGCCTTTGGAACTTTTCGTCCTCGTCATGAAGCACGGCCTGCAAGACGACCCGCTCTTCGTGCTCAAAGCCAGCTGGACGAACAGTGTATGGCGGGAAACCCTCAACACCTCCTGTCCGGAGCTTTGGGTCACGTTATCGTCCCCAGACGACTACTTTGACGACGAGGAAACCCGCGAGGAAATGGCGGAGGCATGGATACAGCGTTCTGGGGGTAGATTCCATACCATCGTTCTCCGCCCGTTCGAAATCACGTCGGTCAACCAAAATGCAAATTCGTATCTTCCCTTGTTCGCTTCCGTGAAACGGTTCAAGATCATCGGCGGCGACAAGTGCATTCGACAGCTGTTGCAAAGTTTCGAGGGAGCGTGCGATAGCCTGGAACACCTCGCACTCGAAGGTTACGAAGAAGAAGGTGCTTGGGAGACCCGTCCTTTTCAAAACCCCCATTGCGGTTTCTTGAAGACGTCGACATCCGAAAAGATTCAGTCAATGCGCTTGTCCGACATCGATTTCAGGCAGCCATCTCAAGGTTCCGATAACTTGATTGCACCCCCGTACCACGCCCTCGAATACCTGGTGTCTGATGGGTGTCTATACGACGAAGTGCCCCGCCGTCGCCCTTCGACCGGAGGGTATGGATCGCTCTCCGAGTTCATACGGGTCGATCCGTTACATCAAGCTCTTCGCACCTGTGTCAGCCTCAGGCACCTGAAGGTTGCGTATCCTAGTCCAAGAAATCGTTTTATTGAACGTGACGAGCACCGGAATCACCGTCTACAGGCAGGCAAGAATATCACACTCCATCAACTCCAAACGGCAGTCCTCCCTCCGCCTGCGATTCAAACTCTGGATATCGAAACACCTAATCTGACCGCCCTCAGCTTCGAAACGAGCTTCATGTATCGATATTCCCTCTACCCAATGATTCCGACAATAGAAGAATCACCGGTACCATTGGACCAGCTATCAAAACTCAAGTACATTGGGTTCGCCTGTTCCTCGAAAGATGCTCTCTCGCGTCTGGAGCAATGGATCCCACACCTTACCTCAGTCACAAGGATCGCGTTCAGAGGCGGACAGCGCTCTGTTGGGCGAGGGTATTCTCCCCACCCTGAGTTTGAACCCGGTGTGCAGTTGCAAGTGGTGCAAGCGCTAGCAGGTCATCCCGAATGGCTTCCGGCTTTGCAACATTTGCAGCTCAGCTATTGCTATGTGCCCGAATCGGTCTTGTTCAGTTATCTCGCTAAACGAAGGCGTTCGACAACTGTGGCGTCCATCGCCAGGATCGATCTGTCGAGTTGTTCGGATGTGGAAGAGGAAGTGTGTCAGCAAAGAGGAAATGATGTCGAGTGGCGCTGGGAATGGGGCCACGATTGGAAGCTCAACTTCATGGCGGAGGAGATGGTGGCGGTGTTGGACTGGTAGACTTCAATTCGAAGCGACGAGTAACAGGTCCCGTCGTTGAACGTCGAAAGATGAGGCTGGTCCTGAGGTCGACTTCGCCTGTCGTCACGATGTAAGGCGACATGCATGATGATATTTCTGAAACTCGCGAAGGTCGATCTCCAGCCATCTCCTGGCGTTACGCCCCTTGATCCCCCTAAGAGTGCAAAGGAACCGGTATACCCTGTAGGCCATCCTGAAGCCTCTCCTTTCAACGACCTCCTGAATCTCCTGGTCAGCGAAGGCGTGATTGTCCGAGTGCACGGCAGAGCGATCTAGGTCGGGGAGTATATTGCTGCGAAGTGCGATGCGTATAGGATATGGGTTTAGGCAGTGTCTCTCCTGCAACTCTTTTCTCCATCGCCCAATTCCCTGATCAGCTATGGCATCCTTCTCAATGCATCCCACCGGCAGCAATGACGGTCAAGATGGTCAAAATGCCACAGGGTATCGCCTTCCGGATACTGTGACAGTCGAAGCAGTAAAGCTTGCGATTGCGTATGTCTTGCAGGAAGACCAAGATCTGGACCCAGACAGCTACCCAGACGAAGTGTCAAAGAGGGCCAAAGACGTTTCGCAGAAATTCATCGACTGGTCGCAGAATCGAGCAAAACAAGCACTCAGCGGGAAACCATACATCGATGACGACGAGATGATTTTCGTTGGAGATGTGACTCTTCTCGGCTACGAACTCTGGTAGGTTCACATAGCATGCCTCAAACAGGCGAGCGATGGCTCAGGGAGCCGTCGGGAAAGGGCCAACCGCGCAATCACTTACTTCAAGAACGAAATGAACGAAATCCTGAAACTGGGTGAAGACGGGAAATCTGTCGGGACCGGCCCGTCTGCTACCTCTGCGTCGCATGGGCCTTCCGGCAATGGCACTGGAAGTACTGGTGCTACGGCCGCGGTAGAGCGCACCTCATGAGCGGGCAGGAAGTTCTCACAATTGCGCCTGACGCATGCCCGACGGCTGCTTGTACAGGAGTCGGTCCTAGCCTTGTATCTAGAATAGTATATATATGTAGTGAAGTAGCATGAGTTCTGTCGTCTCACTACTTGCGGTATGCGTATAAGATCAGTCGTTTGCCTGCCATCGGCGTTCTGATTCTACTCTTGAGAGAGTTCTCCGACAGTCTGTAGAGCTTTGCATGAGCCCATCGCCGAATCAGTGAAAGGCGCATGAATCCAATCTTCGCTCTTCTTTCTTCGTGGCGTTCACTGCGAGAGGAGTCACAGATCCGACAGCATGACTGCGAGCTGCTGCCAACGGGCGCTGAATCAGTGTCATTAAGGACTGCGCGACCTTATACCACTGATCCAGAACCCTAGCGAATCTCATTTACATATGAGGGAGACCAGGCAGGGACGGTTCGGACTGGGCGAAGTTGGCGAAGTTGGGGGGCAACAGCTGGGGCAACAGAGTAGCAGAGCGCAGCGAGCTTCTAGCGCGCGTCGCGTCTGAAACCGGATGAGACAAGTCGAAAGTATCAGCCCACCTCCTCTTCATTCTGCTATCAAGTCTGTCTTTCCACCTTGTTTCGCCGACGACATGCAAGCCGACCTCAGAGAAGCCCTATCCGCAAAATATAATGGCGAAGCTCCAGCATGGATCCCGCCATTCCTCTCCGCCGTCGACCAGCTCGATCAACTTACGAACGGGAAGAGGGGAGACCGGCACGGGTGGCGCGACAGCAGGCAGCGGTGACGCACACAGAGCGGTGGGGATACAAGCTGGAGGAACATTTTGACCTGGTAGCGGACCAAGCGGGTGATGAGGTGTATTTGAAGAAAGCGGAAGAAGAGCTGTTGTTGGTGAGTCTTTCAGCGGCGGCGTGTCGGAGACATACTGACATGCAATGTATCAGGCTGTCAGGCTGTCAGAGAGCAAAGAAGCTCTCCTTCTCAACTGGCTCGCCGTGCTGTACTCGAAAATCGAACGGTGGCCTGCAGCCTTGGACGCCGCGGCTCAAGCCGTTCGACTGGATCCGCTCAACTCGTCGTACATCCTCCGTCTATCTCTGGCCTACGAAATGGAACGTCAATACGTCAAGACTTACGAGTGGCTGAAGAAGGGGCTGGCTTTGATCCCGGCAGCGGAACGACAACCACACAAGGCAAGACTCGCACGCCTTGCGGATCAGGCCGAGGACATGAAGCAGAACGTCTTCCGAGGGGATCCCTTCGATATCCTGCCATTGGAAGTGATTATCGCCGTCATGAAGTTCAACTTGGAGGACGACCTCAACTCTGTCATAAGGGCCAGCCTCGTCAATCGCATGTGGCACAACACTCTGGTGAACAATTGTCCGGAATTATGGGGCAATCTGCCGCTGTTGTGGAAGGAACTCAAGGACAAATCGTTTAATGACAAGCGGGAAGCCTTCATCAAGCGGTCCCGAGGCAACCTACATTCGATTACAATTGTTGAAATGACTTCTACTGGAATTGGTCGAATCGCCTGGCAATATGGGAAGTACTTTGAGAACGTCAAGCAGCTCCGCGTCGACACCAAGGACAACCGGGCACTCTTCCGCCTTGTCGAGCGATTCGGCAATCGCGCCGCTAAAGTGGAACACCTGATCGTAGACGGCGGAAACATGGATCACGTCGGGAATCGACTTGTCGACAGGCCGGACACGATATATTGCGGACTCGTCGCCGCGGAATCGGACAAATCGCTCAAGACGATGGAGATTCGCAACGTCGATTTTCGGGAAACGGATCCGTACGTTGTCCTGGGATCTGCGTTCTTCGGTCGGCGATGGGCACCAGATCCGAAGAAGCATCCTGCCTATCCCGCACTGAAACGTCTGACCGTGAAAGATTGCATATTCGACATCACGGATGCGACGCCAGCCCGGAACATCGGAATCCAACCGAGAGAGCGGTTCCTAAGTTGTCCCTTGCACCAGACGCTGCGCGGGGCCAAGGACAGTCTGGAGCACCTCGAGGTTAACGTCGAGTTCGAACAGTCACGATGCGGAATGGAGCAAACGAACACAACGGAACGAATCGAAATGACCGGTCTCAAGGATCTCACCATTCCGCCCAGCAACATACGGGCGGTTGATATTCGAGCTCCCAATCTCGAACGTCTCAGTGTAGCAATGGATGACTGGCTTAGCAAGCAGGAGTATGAACGAAGGTCCGCCGACGAATTACTACCCTTGATTCCGACGATCGAAGATTCACCAATCACGCACGACGGTCTCTTGCGCCTTACCACCCTCGAGTTCGAATGCAGCACCGCCGATACCATCGCGCAACTGGAGCCGTGGCTCGCCGGGGCGCACAGCCTGACGCGGCTCGTCATCCGTGGCACATGCGGAACCTACGTGCCGGAAACGCAGCGCCTGGCTCCAGAGCACGAGTATCAAGTTCAGAAGTGTTTGCCCTTGGCGCTCAGCGAGCATCTCGATTGGGCACCAAAGTTGAAGGAACTCTCGGTCCTCAAATGCCACTTCCGCGAAGAGGATTTCAAAACGCTCGTCACGGCGCGGAAGGAATCGGCCATCGCGGCAACGTTGGAGTTGTTGGAGTGGGACAAGCGGCCATATACACCGGACATCGGGGCATGGCTGCATCGAGAGGTACCGGTCTTCCGCCATCCAGCGAAACATCTGACCAGGCCGGATCCGACCTGTCGTTGCAGTCCTGAGCCGGAGCGTGTACCCGACGCGATTGCGATGGATGCCGAGTCTGTTGCTAGTGACGAACCGGCACCCCTATCGGAGAAGCAGGATCAAGTGATCAAGCTTGGCTCGTCATAGCCGCAAGCGACGTTGCGTAGAATCCAAAGGATGCGAATCGCGGTTCGTCCGTTTCATGACATCGCATGCCGCCAGTCATATCCCCGGGGTCTCTCAAAATTTCGCCGTTCGTTGTCGTCTGTGCACGTCTCAGTGGACCTCAGACGGACTGTCAGCGTTTGAACGGAATCCTGCAGCTGTTCGCTGCCGCCGTGTCAGACTAGCTGGTCGACCGAACTTTCGACCCCCATGGTTTACGGAGATGCTCGGAGAGTTGGGGGATCGTGTATTTACAGCGTTGTAAAGGGAAGGCCTAGAGGTCTTCACCATCTTGACTAACGACCGGTCTGATATGCATGACTACCTATACTATGGCATATCATACACAACGGACGGACCATATGCTGCGACGCGCGACGCGTCGTGACCAGAGGCCAGATGACGTATCGTGTCAAATGTCTCAATCGAGACGGCGAAAAGTTCAAGTGCCGTGTATAGTTGTGTCCTGTCTTGTCGGGGCAGCGTGCGCTCTACCAAGTCGATACCACGCGGAGGTCCTCCAATTGACTCATTCTGTGAAACTCGAAGGCCGGTAATCCTGGAGGCACGCACCAGCGTCGAATTCAATCATCGATTTTCGACATCCGTCGGTTCACTCATCCGTGCAATGTCGGAAGAAGTCAAGGTCGCGCTCGCTGCCAAGTTCCCCGGTCAATTACCCCACTGGACCGTCGCGTTTGAGTTGGCGGTGATGCAGCTGGAAAAGGTGGAGAAGATCAAAGAGGTCCGCAAGAAACCAGAGGAGCAGACGGACGACGAGTTCGCCTTCGACGCATTTTTTCCGGACTTCAAGAAGGAGGCCGAGCCGGAAGTAGTGGAGGAGGAGACGAAGGAGGAATTGCTGGCGAAGGCAGAAATCAATTTGCAATTGGTGAGTGCTCTACGCAGAATCGTTGGTGGTTTTCCGCTGACCATCTTTCCACGCCTGCAGGCTATCAGGGCAAGCGAAGTCATGGGCGACGGAAAGCAGGCCGTTCTCTACACATGGCTTGCCTATCTGCACATGAAGACCGAAGCTTTCGACAAGGCGACAGAGTTCGCACTCGTTGCTGTCCAGCTCGATCCGTTGCAACCTTCGACACTGTTCCGATTGGCGACCTGTTAAGAGCAGCAACGGCGATATATCAAAGCCTACGACTGTTTCAACCGCGCTGTCACGCTCTCACCGGTGACGGAACGCACGCCACATCTCGCCAAGCTTGCTCGACTGAAGGAACAACGAGACGACGAGAAAGCAAACGTCTTTCGCGGCGACCCAATCGCCATTCTGCCATTGGAGGTCGTCATTTCGATCATGCGACTCGCTTTGGCAGTAGACAGACATGCTGTCCTCCGGTGCAGTTGGGTCAGTCGAGCTTGGAGACAGGCGTTGAACGAAAAATGTCCCGAGCTCTGGCGAACGATGCTCTTCACGGCTCCGGAACTCAAGAACCAACACGACTACGCCGACAAACGGGACGCGTGGATCAAACGATCGGGAGGCAGGTTTGACACTATCATCATGGACATGATCAAGGTCACTCCTGCCGGAAACATCGCCAAGGCCTACTTTCCTCTGTTCGCGCCCGTCAAGCGGTTGAAAATCCCAGTTGGGGACGACAAGGTGGTTCGACGCATTCTGGAAAAGTTCGAGGCCTCCTGCGAGAATCTGGAACACATCATCATATCTGGCTGCCAAGGTGACAGCCCTTCGCCATACCTTCCATTCCAATATCTCCATTGCGGGTTTGCAAAGACTTCGGCAACCGACAAGATTCAGTCAATCAGGCTTCGCAACATCGATTTCCGGCAACCTGCTCGATACCACAGGGCAATCTCTCCATCCTCGTACCCGGCGCTGAAGTACCTCGTGTCGGATGAGTGCGTGTATGATGAACTTCCCCGACAAGAGCTGTCCATCGAGGATCAGGAGTCGCTTCCGGTAATCGTACGCAGCGATCCCCTGCACCGTGCGCTTCGGACGGCTGTGAATCTCCGGTACCTAAAAGTCGTCTACGACGCTCCTTGGCGTTGGGAGGGAAATTCGAGAAGCCGTGATCTACCGCTCGTACCCGGGAAAAAGGTCAGGCTCACTCACCTCAAGACCGCCATTATTCCTCCGCCGACGTGCAAAATGCTGGATATTGTAGCACCCAATCTCACCGCGCTCAGCTACGAGGCCGACCATCAACTCCGCACGACAGGACAGCCGATGATCCCAACGGTTGAAGAGTCGCATGTGGAGTTTGCCACATTGTCGAAGTTGAAGTACGTCGGGTTCCAATGCACCAAAGACGATCCGCTCTCCCGCCTGGAGGAGTGGCTCCCGTATTTACCATCAGTGACGAGACTCGCCATCAGAGGCGGGAAAAAATCGTTCGGCAAGAACTTTGCTCCGGCGCAAGAAGATCAGAGCGTTCAGATGCGGTTGATCGAAGCATTGGCGGCACACCCTGAATGGCTACCAAAGTTATCGCACCTACAGCTCGCCAACTGCTACGCGCCCGAAGTCGTCCTGCGCGACTACCTCAAGCAACGAAGGAATTCAAAGACAGCCTCTTCGATTGCCAAAGTCGACTTGTATGGATGTTCGGATGTGCAAACGCGGATACGGCGGCAGATGGAGAAGGATACGAAGTGCAACTGGTATTCATGGTGTGATGGGGATTTGGAATTCGAGGAGAAGAGCATGAAGCACGTCTTTGATTGGTAATCATAAGGGGTATTCGCTCCTTTGTAATCGACTGCCTATCGGAAGGAATGTCACTGCTCACCCCAAATTGTCCGATACCCACGATGTGCAAAGCTATAGCTCTTTGTAACACATACGAGCTAGTCGTAAAACCACTTTGCCTTACTCCGCGTCGCAACCTGATGAATTGTAGTATCGGCTCAATGTCGACGACTGTCGTAGACGAAGCCGAGGACGAGATGTATCCTCTGACTCTGACACAAACGCAGACCGAAACTATCGAAGAAGTGCAACTACTCGTCGCTCTTGGTTGGGGATACAATCATGTCGATCTAGCAAATAAATGCAAAGCGGCGTCAAGGCAGTTCAATCATGATGCGGGCACGATACGAGGTGAGATAGACGAAGGATCCCGACTGACGATACCTCTCGATGTTTACTACAGGAAGCAATCGGATGCTTGGGATCTGGAAACGATTTCGCGAGAACTGTGGAAGCTGTACAAAGCATGCACCGCAGAAGCAAACGACGAAGAGTGACGTGTCGAAAGAATTCGTATGGTAAGCGCGTCCGCGTTGCAGCAAATGGGCAACATCTTGCTTGATGACCAGGAGTCCTCGCTTCGAGAGAGAGAGTCTATACCTGAGAGCGGCGTCAGGCATCCCGAAAGCGAATCCACAGCAGATAGTAGTATCGGTATGCAGAAATTTGTTTAGGCGACAGGTGAAGCTATATATACGTTCCACAGCCATCCATCAGTACCTCGAGACCATGTTAAATTGTTCTGAGACTGATATGTCCTCTACCACGCGCGGGACAGCTCTAGGGGCCCACTGAGAGGAAGGAAACCACACTGAATCCGGTTCCTGCTGGGTGACTAAGAACTCGAGAGGAGGTTTGCTTGTAAGCCTGCTTCAAGCCAATACATCATAGCAGTGCGCGAAATACATGATGATAATGAGCACGATACAGTCGCTTGAGTATGACGCAATGCAATATGGTACGGCACATTGTTCGTTTGTCTGTCTACCAGAATTCGATATGACAGAGTATACTGAGACCGACTGGAATATCTAGGATGTCTGTATCACCGGTGGTCAGATCGACCGCTGCAATACGGCCCCGCGACTGTCATCAGCGCGGTCACATGAGACCCCGGAGCAGGACGAACAGCTCGCATTCGGCCAGGATCTGCATGAATCGCCATCCCTCGCAAATCTTATGACCGCCGTCCTCCAGATCGTCCCGCCAACAGGCTTCCCCAGAGGGGCATCTTAAAGTGAGATGCAGAATGAGGCATCAGTGCACCCTGCGTCATGTCCCTCTAGGAGCGGGACCGTATCGTTGTTGCTGGATTGATCCATTAGCTCCTCGCCTTCAAGCGGAATTGAACGTCGAGAGGTGTGCGGTGTGACAAGAAGGTGACAGTTTACGACGGTATGATACATCAATGGGATGCTCCGGCACGATCTGTATGTGTCGACATATCCTTCAGCCGTTCCGCGGCCGCACGGTGAGATTTCATCCAGTTCCAACGTCATCCCCTGCGGTCTCATCTGGTGTCGATCCCAGCCGCTCCATGACCCGTCCTCGTACATCTGCCTCTCCCGGCGTGGTAGCGGTCGGTCCTCCATCCCACCGCAAGGCAAGAAGTAAACTTTCGAAATGACTGGACATGGAAGCATGTTTTTTTATCGCATTGAAGATCGATTTAAACCTGGAGAGGTACCGGCGCAAGGTCGGTGGCATACCAGGGTGGGGATGGCGCGGACCAGTAAGAAGCGCTTTGAAGGGCGTCAGCTGATAATCAGGGACTATTTCCTTTCGGGGTACTCCTTTATCTATGCGACTCCTGATCCATACAAAGGCTCCACTGAGAACCGCAGTGTACACGTGTATATAAGCAGCCTTAGGTCGCATTGGCATTTGAGACCGAGTTTGCATCCATGTCGCCTCCCGTCCATCCTGCTTCCTTTGGTTGTATACCGTGCAGAATACTCATGAGCGCACAATCTGAGGAGAACGACGGGACTTGGACAGTCTGGAGCACGTTTTCGAAAGAGGATCGAAATCGTCTCATCAAGATCCGCGCTATTCTCGACGTGGATGGCGAGCTTGATCTCGAGACGCTCAAGACCGAGTCCCGGGCTGCGGCAACCACCTTTCAGTCGGTCTGGGAAAATCGTAAGGATAGCAATTACGCCGGCATCCCGAATGCGCACCTTGTTCTCAGGGCCGTGTGTGCGAGCACATCTGGGATATCTCAGGCCGTCGGCAACAACGCCGGAGAGGTAGACATTGCCCATGCGAAATCGTTGATAAGTTATTGTGCGCTCATTGTGGGTGAAGAGGAATTCGGGCCGGCACAAAGTCCATCCAAGCCGAACAAATCGTCAGCAAGTGCCTCAGCGCCCTCCGCCCAGTCAGAGATTGTAACCGGGAACATCAATGATCCCTCGGTCACACACCCGTCGACTAAGTAGGAACGCCAAATGTAAATGCCAATCCGGACGTTTTACTCAAGATGCCCGATGGTTATTCGTTCGCACCAGGCTCTTATAGGATGAAGCAGCATTAGCCTGTACTATGGTACAGCCAACCATGGCATGCTTGTTAATGTTGTTGGTTCGCGCCATGACCTGCACGGACTCTATGCAGGAGATTGGATACATCTGAGAATGCGATGTAGACGTCCCCTGAAAGAGACGACGCAATGTGACCCGGCCTTCTCATTTGATGTTGAAATAGCTATTCGCTGAAGAGACTGTGAAGCTGACTGTGATATCCGCTGAAGAGACTGTGAAGCTGACTGTGATATCCTCCTTATATAAAAGGCGCCTTCTGCCTATACTTGCAACTGTAAGTCTGGGCCTGCAGGAATACCCTTCGGACCGGCTGGGCTATTTATCCGGTCGCCAATTCGTGCAAAAGTCAATGTCCTTGTCGAGAGGCCGAAAAGTCTCACATGGTCGTCGCTACATAAAGAGAAATGCGCAGCTGGAGACCAGCAATGCTTTTGGGGTAACTAATCTTAGTGGAAGGTATGAAAGAACATATCGCAACCTGGGATACTCGCGCCATACGTCGAGCTTGGCGAACAAGGACAAAGCCCTACAACCCTTTCGCTACCCCTCGGCAACAAGGGAATAGTTGCGCCTAATACTATCCCCCTTTAGCATAGCCTCAATCATCAGGCCTTCCACTCCTGGGCACACCAAGATTTCTCGCATATACACCAGCTGCAAAATTGATGGCAAGATGTCTGGCCGTCAGTTCTGCGTTACACAACTCTTTCGTCAGCCGTGATGAAGGTACCTCTTGCAAAGACCGCCGAAGATGCGCATTCCCTTTTGGAACTGTTGAAGCAAAAGGACTGAAACTTTGACGAAATATGGGCTATCGCCCCAAGGCCGGAGTTTAACATCAAGGCGGTGCCGGAGGTGCAGAGCAAAGTCGAACAGATATTTGAGGAACTTGGTCGGATCATGAATGCTTTGTTCGACGCATGCCAGAGTGCGCCTTCGGGAAGCGAGGAGTACCAATCCATATTGGATCCTGAGCGACTCAACGTGATATCCCTCCGTGGTGAGCTTCACCCGGTCTATACTGCGTGTAGGCATGCATGGCCGGGTGGGACCGATGAAGTGTGCGACATGATGACAAACGCGAAGACGACAGTGGAGAAGATAGTTGGGCATGACTCAGCTGTTCCCAAGCCAAGCATGGCTTCCGATACTGAGAATCCCCCCAGCTCCAGTGAGTCGGGCCCTGTGCCTGATGGTTGCAGTGTTCTTACTAGGCAGACTGGCGACTCCAGTTGGGAAGAGAAGCCACAGTCGCAGGTGCACGGGCGGTAGATGCTATCGAGAGAGTTGTTGGCTTCTTGGAACTATGTGTTAGTACTCTGCATTGTATAGACTTCGATACGAGCTTGGAGACGATGAAACGTGTCATGGCGCAGTTGACCCCATACTCTTGGAGCTCAGTCGCACATCGGGCACTGGAGGAATCTTCAGGTCAACTGCGCTTCTGCAGAAGGTGACACAAGCTCATAGGTGTTTGAGCCTCTAGCTGACGGTAGCAACATTTGCCTCTCACTGTGGCCCTGGACGCGGCCTGTAACTCCCACAAGCGCTTCTGCAAATTCAAGGCGAATTAATGAGATCCTCAAGACGTATCCTTGATCGAAAGTCATCTCTCCCTTACATGATTATTCTAGAGCATAGTCATGAGAAGGCTCACGCTCATGCAATTCCGAAGCTGAGGTACAGGTTGTCGCTCACTTGGTGCGCTGGATGCGAAGAACCAGGTCTTGAGTGATGTATGGAACAAGAGTACCGCCTCCAGAGAAGCTGTTGCTGGCCCTCTTTTGCATCAGGTCACTACTGGGTGTGTGTGATCGGACTATCGAGTGGTTGCGAAGGACACCTTCGTTGAAGGGGAAACTATGACACGAAAGGGTAGGCATAGTGAAATAGCGTTTCGCAAGGCGGATACTTGCGTCATATGTCGTGCTTGACAAACAAGGCGGAGGTAAACAGCCGCTTGCATTCTCTAACGGACAACGGAAAAGATCTGCCTGAAGTGACTCTCCTTTCTGATGACGCCTGATCCGCAGCGCTTCCTCTGCTTCGCGCGTAAATCGCCCCAGTACATGTAGCAGTGGCAAGAACCATGAGACCAAGTCTCCCTTCGCCTGCTGTATAACGCAATCCCTCTCGGCAGACACGATATCATGAACGCACCTTCTGAAGAAACTAGCGACGCTCCGCTCGTGCTCAAGCCTCTGACGGATGCCCAGGAGACAAGCCTGGCCGCAATCTGGGCCATCATCAACTCGCCGGAGGATTTTGATATCCAGGCGCTGTTTGACAAAGTTGATGAGCTGTGTATTGAGCTCTTCCGCATCGCAACTCGTTCGCCCAGTGCATCTCAAAATGCCACCGGGAAGGCAAGGAATACGATGACATGATGTCAAAGACGGATGCTGTCTACAAGATCTGTGACCAGCTCGCGAGCATTCGCGGAGCGTGGACACGTGCGCTTGAGGGGGAACTCACCCTAGAGGGATTGCGCGAAGCGGGAAAAGACGCGAAGAAAGAGGTGGACAAGATACTGGGGCCAGGTCCCGGTCTACCTGGTCGAAGCAACGCACCCAGTTCGCGGGATTTCCGCCTCCTTCAATTTGTCAGGCGTTGCGCCTGATGGTAGCAGTGGTCTGACTGAGCAGACTGGCGACTCCAAGTAAATAGCTGAGCGAGATTTGCTGTCTGCGCGAGGGGTAGATGGTAATCTAGGAAGTCCTGAACTCTTGAGATTATGTGTTAGTAGCCTGCATTGTAGTAATCTCGGCCAGCTTACAACAATTGGAAATATCATGGCAGTTCCATATTGTCCCACAGAGTAGATGCACGTGAGCTGGGGGCGGCTGAATGGCAAAGTGCATGTCTCGAGAGAGATCGAGCGCAATGCTTCAGTCGTCGAACTCGACCATAACGCCGCAGTGGCGCAGTGATGGAAAAGCCGAAAGTCTGGACAAGCTGTAGGTCACCTAGGTGCATTCAGCTGGAAAGAGCAACCAATGCTTCGCACCATCTTCCTTCATTGAACCAGCTGGGAATCTCGAAAGCGCTTCTGATCGACAAGTCAAGGCGGATTAACATATCAGGTCCTTAGGACGTATTGTCGATCCTGATGGCATCGATCTCTCTCATAATGCCTGCCATACGGAACATTCCTGAGGTGGCGCATGCTTATACTATTACTGAGCTGGATTATAAGCAGTTATCCGCTCATTGCGCTTGAGACGAAGAATCAGTCAGCGACTGGTTTGACGACCTCAAATGCCACCGCCTCCAACAAACCCATTGCAGGCTCTCGTCCAGACCAGATTCCTGCGAGGTATGATAAATCAGTCGGCAGATCATCAGAGGTCGAGACCAACGATGTTGGTGGAAATTGGGGCAGTAAAGGGTGGTGAATAGCGTATCACCAGTCGCAGCACTCGCGCCAGACGTCGTGCTTGAGAAACAAGGCGAAGTGCTTATAACCCCTAAACACCCCTACTGAACAACGGAAGAGTCTCACTTGATACGATCATCCTTTATGCTGTCCCCTGATCGGTAGCTCGTCGACACCGGTTCACAAAGCAGAGCCTCCTAGCATATATAGTCAGTCGCAAGATCCATGGCGCTACGTCTGCCCTCACCTGTTGTCTCTCACATCCCCTTTCGACAGCCACGATGAACGCACCTTCGGCGCGAACCGACGACACTCCGCTAACACTCAAGCTTCTAACAGATGATCAGGAGAACCGCCTGCGGACATCTTCGCTATGCTCGATCCCGACCTGGGGCCCGATTTCCGTCGCACAGAGCTGCAGGATAAAGTCAAGAAGCTGTGTAATGAGCTCGATGATACCCAGTATAACTTGTTTCGTACTTGGGTCGGTCCACAGGAAGGCAAGGAGTATGACGCCATGAAGGCAAAGCAAAAGGCTCTGGAGACTATCGAAAGACTGCTCTCGAAAATCTATCAAGCATGTTACCTTGTTTCAAAGGCGAAAATCTCTCTGAAGGAAGTGCGCGAGCGGGGCAAGGCCGTAGAGGAGGAGGTGGATAAGATACTGGGGCGCGATCCGGCTCTGCCGGAGCCAAGCATCGCTCCCAGTTCGGAGGATCCCGCCTCGTCCACTTCGTCAGGCGCTGCGCCTGATCGTAGTAGTGTTCGGACTGGGCAGACTGGCGACTCCAAGTGAATAGCGGAGCGAGATTTGCTGTCTGCGCGAGGGTAGATGGTAATCTAGAAAGTCCTGAGCTCTTGAAATTATGTGTTAGTAGCCTGCATTGTAGTAATCTCCCGTAACGAGCTTGAAGACGATGAACATGTCATGGCGCAGTCGACCCCTTGTATCGGAGAAGTAGCAAGTCTTGTACCGAAGATACCTGAAAGGCTGCTTCTCTCGAGAGAAAACGGTCGAGACGAGTCGGTCGCCCAGTCGACCTCTGCTATGCCTCGCAGTCGATGCACTGTCCAGGACGTCTATGTCGTAACGCCGACCTTGCGCAGTGCGGAGAGACTGAATGTCTTGAAATGTGAGGTCTGGATGCCTAACCGACCCCGGATGCGATAAGGTTCGACGATGATTTTGGCGAAGGGGAGAACTATCGTGCAGCAAAGAGGTGAGACAGTGCTTCGAATCGGACTTGCCTGGTCATGACCAGCAAGATATCATCCCATGCTGTAATCAAGGCTGATACCGTGCGCGGTATGCGGATGAGGTATTCGTTTCTCGTCACGTACTCGGAATTTGTGTGCAAAAGACATCACCGTACACTTCATGCCGTCCTCTGATAGTAGTCGTCGATTTGCAGCGCAGGGGATGACATATCGCTGAATTGAGGTACTCATCGCTACCAGAAGGACGGTTCAAGCGGTACGATTTGACGATTGAATGTTCCCCGTCGATGAAGGTATGATACATTCATTCCATGTTCGGCATGATTTGTCTTGCTTCGATACATCCGTCCGGTGCCGAGTCCGTCACCCTCCCTCCGCCCTCATCCTTCGGCCACATAGCCCCGCATCTTCCGCCAAGGCAGACCGCTTGCGAAGCCGTCGTCCGTGATGTGATCTTGATCCGTAATCGAGACGTTTAGAATCCCGGCACGAGGATGCCGCCAAAGTTGCGCACAGCAAACACGCCAACAGCAAAGGTAGTCACTCCGAGGAGAATGCTACGCCCCAAAATCAGCCCACACAGACAACAGGAGAAAGAAGAGAGACGTACTTGAGGTTTCCTGCACGGTATTCCGGGTTGACGACCTGGTTCTTCCAGAACGCGGTGAGCGGGTTCGTGGGTGCGTCGGATCCGGGGAGACCGATGTATCGGGGTTGAACGGGACGGCCTGACATTGTGTGTGGCGTAGTGTGTTGTGGTGGATGATAGATGCGGAGAGGATGTTGAGATGAAGTTGCCTTTGAATTGAAGTCGTCTTTTTCTGTCAAGGCTCGATCGAGGGTTACGTAATGAGGGTCCACCATGTCATGATATCATTCTCGTCCTCTATCTCTTCCCGTCCATCTCTTCTTCTACCCAAGCTCACCATGGACCGCCCACGCCCCCCTCCCATCCGTAAGGGACTCCCGGCAACAGGATTTCGCCCCCCACGCGCCGGTCGACCGGTATTCCCGCCTACCCAGCAACAAGACATCGCGCCGATCTACCTCTACCTCTCGTTGATACCGATACTGGTGCTCGTTGGAGTTGGACTGGCTGTACTTGGGTTGGGGAGGTTGAGGAAGAGGAATGAAGAGCGGAAGAAGAAGTTGCTGCAGAGATTTGGATGGAAGGAAGAGGTCTCTGCGGCAGAAGAGCAGGAAGAGCCGAGAGAGGGCATGAGGAATCGGAAACAGCGGACGGCTGCGGTGAAGCAGCCGCAGGATAAACCACTCATCGTCGGGTTCTGGCATCCATACTGGTGAGCACCTTCCCCCCATTCCGCTCTGCCAGGCTGACATCGATACGGACAGCAACGCCGGCGGAGGCGGTGAACGAGTCCTGTGGACCGCCATTGCGTGGGTCCAATCCACTCATCCGCAAGGGCGTGTTCTTTCCGTCGTCTACACCGGAGACTATCCTGAATCATCAAAAGAAGAGATCCTTCATAAAGTCAAGGTGAGCACGATCCCATTCGTTCTTCACTTCACAATCTAACGCTCGTGTTCAGGCACGATTCGATATCTCCCTCGACCCTTCCTCGATACACTTTATCGCCCTTCCCTCTCGCCACGTCATCTCGGACTCGTATTGGCGTCGGTTCACGCTCCTCGGCCAGAGCGCGGGAAGCGTACGGCTGGCAATGCAGGGATTGGTAACGGGGAAGGATGCGTTGTGGCCGGATATCTTTATCGGTGCGTTTTCCCAAGACGTTCCAAATTGGGAAGAGCTTGAGAGCTTACGTCGATGTGTAGATACGATGGGGTACGCATTCACTTTACCCCTCGTTTCCGTCTTATCCGGAAACTCGGTCCCGCTGGGATCGTATATCCATTATCCGGTCATCTCGACCGACATGTTGCGACGTGTGAAAGAACGGAAAGTCGAGGGAACCAACCAGCAGGGGATCAGTGCAAGTCGGTGGCGCACGTGGGGAAAGCTTTTGTGAGTTGACCTTTCGGAAGCGTGATAGGAGGTCGTAAGCTGATTCGGTTTTGGATAGGTACTACCGCATCTTTACCCAGTTCTACGCTGTAGCACTCATGTTCTCCAACGTCACCATGACCAACTCCTCATGGACCCAGAACCACATCTCCAACCTCCTCCAACTCGGCCGACGATCATACCTCAGCAGCCTACTCAACTTTGACCGTCGTCCGTCCTCGCCGACGGCGGACTCCTCCGCAGTGCTCGACGATCGCGGAGCATTTGTGCACGACGCGCCACGCATCGTTTACCCGCCATGCGACACGGACGAATTCCTCCGTCTCGGGAACTTGGACGCGCGCAAACCCGTCATGGTCTCTCTTGCCCAGTTCCGGCCGGAAAAGGACCACGCGAAGCAGATCGAGGCGTTGGGGCTGTTGTTTGAGCGGCATTCGGAGTGGAGGGGGAGGGGCGTGAAGTTGGTGTTGATGGGGAGTTGTCGGAATGAGGAGGATGAGAAAAGGATCAGGGGGTTGGAGGAGTTGGCGGAGAAGTTGGGCGTCAGAGTAAGTTGCGTTCAAGGTTCTGCTGGAGCGGCACTGATGCTTTCTTGTGCATGCAGGAATACACGGAGTTCATCGTCAACGCGCCTTTCTCAGAAATCGTTCAACGGCTGGGAGAGGCGTCGATCGGGTTGAATACGATGGTCGACGAGCATTTTGGAATCAGTGTTGTCGAATTCATGGTATGTCGCGGCCCCTTCGCCAGTGGTGTATGTCGCTAACCCTTACTTCGTCACAGGCAGCAGGACTCATACCCCTCGCACATGCCTCGGCCGGCCCATTGCTGGATATCATCACCCCAACAACCTCCGGCGCACGAACAGGCTTCCACGGCACCGACGCTTCCTCGTTTGCGGATCGGATGCACGAGATCTTGAGCCTTCCGCCAAAGGAGCAGGAGGCGATCCGGAGGGCGGCGAGGGAAAAGGCGCAGGAGGCGTTTGCGAGGGATGTGTTTGAGCGGGGATGGAAGGAGGCGTGGGTGAGGTTGGTCGAGATGAAGGTGCGCAGACGATAGCGATGATGTTAGACTAGATAGATTGTAAGTTTGTGGCAGCATAGGCATGCCATGGTTGAGGCAAATCAACGAAATGACAAAAAGGTCAAAAATACCGTGCGATGGGGCATACACGGTGGGTCAAACCCGTTGAAGGACCAAGTACATTTCTGTTGCCAAATTGGCTTAGATCATGTGTAGTATCTGTTCTTAATACTCTGACGAGTATTACGGGTCCACTGGACCCTATTTCGTCAAGTAATTTGTTCCGCCTGATCTAGACCGCTGGGCTTGCCCATGTCTGATCGCGTTGTCCTTGGCTAAGCACTACCGCCTTGTGACGACAGGGCTCACCCCCTCTTTTTGCAGACGTCACCTTACCTTTTGCCAGGGAATTCTCATAGCAATCATGATGGTCACCGAACAATGATTGAACCAGCTCTCCTTGGTCCCCCTAGGACAAGAGAAGACAGACTACAGGAAGAAAGCGATGTTACGAGAACGACAACTTCGGTGAAAAGACCCAGCAGGCGCAAATCGTAACCTTCGCCGCGGCACCATCGCCGCAAGCTTGGAAGTTCAGCCTGACGTAGCGTAATTGGGCTTGGTGACAGCACCGGTCAAAGAAGGTGATGGTCTGTCGCCGCACTGACGTCTGAAACCATCCAAAACGCTAGCTGAGATCCAGCTTGTCGCCGAGAGGCCGTGAGCGGACTGAGCATTCATGACAGAGGCAGTCGTTTGCGAGTACGAGTCTTGCAGCGAAGAGTCACTATCTCGCACAGGAAATCCGCCGAGTTCACGTGGGCACATCGCAGAAATAAGGCTTTATACATGCGCCTGTCTCGCGGCACGTGAGTCATGCACCTGTCCTCTTTCGACGTCGTGGCGATGCACCAGTCCTGGATCCAGCTAAACGACTTAGAGCTGGTAGGAACGCTCTGTCAAGGACTCGCCTTGAATGACGGCGCAAATGACTAAGTGGGGGTCAAAAGCCCAACTGCCCAAGTCGGGAAGATCGGGCTTTCGAGCCTGTCGTGTATATAAGAGAGCGAGAGCGTTCGCATCCCCTCTTCTTCTTGATACAACGTCCATCTAAACCAGAGACATCGACAGATAACATGTCAGCCATGCTCAAACAGATGTTGCCTTCATACGAGGAATCTTCTCCCACGCCGCCACGTAAGTCAGGTACAAGTGCAATGGGTAATGGAGAGCGCTGAAGTGTAACCCTCTATAGAACAAGTGGCAAAGCGTCTCGAGCGAGGTCAGCTGATCGTAGCGAGGAATGGTTGGGGTCTTCACGTGTGCGGTGCCGCCTATGACGTTGAGGTCTTTGCCGCGCAGAAGGCTTACGAAGTGACAGCCAAGGTCTTTATGGCTATGGAACTGTACGATAGCTGTGAGTCGTTTACCCAGCGCGCCGAGACTTTTCTGCTCTGAACTGATCACTACCCTTCTTTGCAGTCGAAGCAGGTCGCCGCGTGAGCTGCGGCTGGGATGACCCTGAGGCAGGAAAGATCGACTTCAGCCGAGACTATTTCAGCCGAGACTTTCACGACGTGCGCTCGCCCCGGATCATGGACATTCAGAAGGTAGAGTGGCTCCGTACCGATCAATACGGAGACAGATTTCCGCGGCCAGACATAGGCGGGTACTACTTGGAAATTCGAAAACGCTTCGACATCGAGGATGGCAAGCCGATGCGCAGGACAATTCCCATGTGTCTTTGGGCCAAGGAAACACCACCGGGCTTGAAAGGCCGATTCGTAAAGTGGTGGCGACACATGTATCCGAAGACGAAGCTGCTCAAGGATATAAGCCAACGTATCACACAAGAGATCCGACCCGATATCATTGCTTTGGTAAAGTCGCGTTTGGGGGAGCGAGGGGAATAATTTGGCGTAACGGCCAACGGGGAGACGTGTTGTAAACCTTGAAGAAGCAGTGTCAATAGCGATTTTATGCGTAGCGATGTCTTTGTTGACGGAATGGTATCACTGCAACTTAAGGGATCTGACACGCATGTGAAAACATTCCACATAGGAAGGCAAATGGTATGGTCACATATAGTCACAACCTGTAGCGCGACACGTAGTCCGCAACCTCTCGCAGTCCGGATCCCCCAACAGTTTTCGATGCAGATTCTTTCGCCCGTGGGTGAAAGTGTGCGTCGATATTGCTTCTGCAGGTGAAGCGCCAGGAGCAAATAGCGTGAAAGCTGGCTGAGATTTCCAGGGATGGGTAGGTCAAGGACCTTAGCATGGAAGTTACAACTTGACAGAAGCGACGAAGCAATACCTCCCGGATATCAAGGGCACACCATCCATCGGACCGGTTAGTTCTCAGTCGCGTTCCAGTCACTATCTCTACGACACTCTATGACGGCCCCTCGCATTTCAAGTTGCTCGCTCGTAGGCCCAGACTTTACTTCGACCCTGTAAGGGGAAAGGGAAGTTAACAGATGATGACGGGTGCGCAGGATCAACGGGTAAGATAACAAATAACTATAATCACTATATAACTGTCGGGCGACTTTGAAGCGTTGTGCAATTGCAGTCTCTAGCTTCAAGTGTTACTATCGTCAATTACCATACAAATTCCGGCAAGATACAGTAATCGCAGAGGCCGATCGCGGGTGCTATCAAACTACATTCGCCCATGGAGACCCCAACTCTTCGAAGCAGCTTGCATGTTCCTGAAGGAACGCTTGTTCTTTCACGAACTCAATATCGTCCGCCAACTGTTGGCCAGCCTCCTGTGGTGGAGTACGAAACAACGGCGATAATGACAGCAGGGCAAGACGAAAGCAGACAGCTAGCGATGGCCCTGCTGTTTCACGAGCCATTGCAGCAAGCGGAAAGGGCGAGCGATCCAGGAGGCGCGGACCAGGCGGACTCGAGTAGGATTGGTCCGGAAGCAAGTAAGGAAAGGAAGTGGGCGACACACGAGACCGCTCGTGACAGCCAGCTTCACAGTCATACACAAGCGGAAGCCTCCCTAGACCAACTTCTCCGAACGTTGCTGCTCGCCACAGGACGGCCGACTGTCTCATTCGCTACGGACAACGATATCAGTCGCCTTCAACCGGTACACGAGCGAGGTGTGGCAGGTCGTAAAGGGCAAGTCCCGACGACCCCGACCTGCTCGGCTGATCTTATCGCACAATGTAAGTGCACGATGCCATACACTCGCGCATGATGTCTGAGCAGTCACTCTACAGATGAGACGATTTCTTCGAAGATTCTGCAACGGCCACTTATCGAGAGGTCACACATACCCGGCCTCTTCAAGTGTAAGTCGATCTGATCTATGCATGTCTTCCTTGAGCATGTGCTAAGGTTTCTCATACCGACAAAGATAGATTGACGCCCGGAGCGCATATGATGTCAGTCGGGGGATGCTGCGTGTTCCTTGCTGGTGTGGCGTTCAAGCCAGACCTCAAGTGCAGACCGACTGCCCGGGGAAACCCATACTCCATGATCGCTGAAGTCGCGCTGGCGTTTCAGCCTTCGAACACGATCGCAAATAGTATGTGTGAGCTTTCGGTCCATGTTCATCGTCGCTAATTGCAAGGGCATGCTATGCACAGACAAGGCGTCCTTCAGCCTACACGTTGTCGATGACGACCCCCTGACAAGTGGAAAACGTCTTTCCGTCGAAGAAGGTGGTCTATTCCTATGCCACATATTTTTCCGCAAGAACCCGTGGCCCCGACATTCTCGAATTCTCGGAGAAGGCAGGAAGATGAATATCACGTTGCCGTGTCATGATGAGTCCGGCGACTCGAGTTCCTATTGGGTGGTCTTGCAAATCGAGAAACGCTTCTATCCCGAGGGCGTTCCGAGGCGAACCTCATTCCCTTTCCACTTCGAGGGAACGACTACTCGACGCCTAGGATCCATCGATCGGCTTTTCCAACGTTGCAACCCCGTCATCGGCAATATGATCACTGGACCAGTGAGACCACAGGCTGTCGATCTCGCGAATCAATATCCGTATCTTTGCCAATGATATCGCAGGACCGCAACAGAGAAGCGAGGACAGCGCATTGTGATAGTATCGCTGGACCTCGGCGACGTACCCCTAGTCTGGGGTACCCGTCAAGATGCTGTGTTAGGGGAATCAGCCTTTGGCATTCAAGTTGTATCAAGATTTCTGTCACTTGTATCTCAGCTGTATATAAATGCAGGCGCATTTGCATGTCGCATACGCGCAGTAACGATGTTCAGCCTACAACATATCCCATACAAACTCATGCTACCTGTGCGCCCAAGATACAACGCTCACTGTTTTGAGTCCCTATCCGCCCCGTCGTCTGAGAGTGTCCAATAACCTCCCTGCTCATGGCCCTGCGACAACATGATCCAATTCTCCTCCGGATGTTGCTCAGGAATTGCCAAGAACCAATCTTCGACCAGTTGTTCAACAACATATCTCCCGCCTCATCAGAAAGACAGACTCACCCTTTTTCTTCTCCTCCTGCCAATGCAGATATAGCCACTCCTCCATCACGTCCGGCCTGTCCTCCGCCCTCCGCACGGGCTCCAATCGCTCCTGCACCTTCCCGTCCAGACGATATACGTAGGTCAAATAATCGTCGTTCCGGAAAGTCGGGTGGCCGTCCCCGTAGGTCGGCTCGTAATGTGTCGCATGCCGAGGGTGAAACCAAAGAGCGCCGGCGGGGTACTTTCCCTGAATGAGGGTGATTTCCCGTACCTTGCCTTCCTCGGAGAACGTCGATAAGTTCGAAGTCGTTCCGGATTCCTCCTTGTCGCCGGCAATCCGCTGCGCAACGAACGCGGCACGCTTCGGATCCTCTAGCCCATCCTGCAGCGAATATACCCCACTTGACGCCATCAGAAGGTAGTGCTTCATCGGTAATGCATCGAAGGTGAGGAAATTGATATCCGGGTTGTTGACGATGTAGCTCGAGTACGAGGCTTCCTTGGGGGAACAACCGATGGTCCTGAGCTTGCGACATCCTGCAGTGAAGGATGAGCGATAGGTGAGGCAGCGACAGGGATTGAGATTACCTAGCTTGTGGTGGAAATTCTTCATGCTGAGCCAACCCCCCTTCGTCGCAAAGTCCGGATGCCCAGTGATCTTCTCCGCCGCTTGTGGCGTATTGCGGAAGAACGTGAGGTGACCTCTACGACGGCGGTATATCAGCGGGAAATCCAGGCGATGAGACGATGAAGAGACGAACCGCATGAACAGCA
Organism: Naganishia kalamii; assembly: GCA_022813745.1. Classification (NCBI taxonomy): domain Eukaryota; kingdom Fungi; phylum Basidiomycota; class Tremellomycetes; order Filobasidiales; family Filobasidiaceae; genus Naganishia; species Naganishia kalamii. Next base: position 6,423 of record JAKLLX010000039.1, on the reverse strand, counting down.
GGCGTTTCGTATCGGTATTACGGTGGGCAGGGAGGAGGACGTCGTAGTCTTGTGCGATGTCCCATGGAACTACGAGGTTGCGCTGGATTACTTTTCGGTATCTGAACCGCCACGCGAAGACTTGCATTTGCGTTTGAAGCTATTCCGAAATACACGGCATCAGCTGAGGGCCTTGCCTAGAAGTACTGCCAGCGACTTACCTTCCCATCACCGTATCAAAGTCACACCATCCCCACCACTCCGAGCCGGGGTGTGTGTACGCCTTGAACACCTCTCCCCGCAGTATCGACAGCCCGTGACTTTGCTATCACACCGTATCAGCGAGAGCATCTGGCACTTCAGGTGTACTGACAGGATCGTATTTGCCTAAGTCTCTGAGATGTCGATCGATCCGCCGTCGGTCACGCTCGTTGCAGCCCCAGCGTCGGCAGAGGTAGTCCCTGTGCAGGTTCCAGTCTAGAGAGACGGAATGAGTGCTTCCCCGTACAAGCGAACTACAGGCGTACTCACACCGATCATCTGACATCTTGACTACCCTGATATTCCCCGCGTTCGCAACGACATCCCCTCCGAACCTGCCGAGATTCCGTCCTCGTTGCACGACAACCAGCTCCACCTCCTCCGGTTGCCGCGCGATACTCTCCAGAAACCAACGCAGATAATTCGGCTCTTCATTCCCGGTCCACACACCGATCAGAGAGATCTTTGGCTGATACGCCACATCCCTCGGTGACGGGAAACCATACTGGACTTCCTCGTCGAATAGTAGTTGTCGGACAGAGGAGAAGGATTGAACGCGTGCGAGTAGAAAGACGACTGCGATTGCGATGAGAGTTTTGAGGATTGTTTTGCCAACTGGACGACGTGAGGGGCGCGCAAGGAGCATAGGATTGGTGAGGATGCGGAGATAGCGTGAGGAGTTGGGCTGAAACCTCCGACAGCGGTAGGCTCGGTTAGTGACCTTGAAACGCGAGTGACTACCCATCCGAAAAGCGCGGGCGCCGTCGGTCTAGCTTCGGACCGCCGAAGAGATCATGCTTGCGCCTGTGTCAAGGCAGGATAGCTGTCTGATAACTGACGATACGACGACATCGACTGGGCACCAGCCAGGTCGTCATGTTGCCTACACTTGACGCCGCCTTTGACGAGAAGATTCCGGCTTAGACGTTACTTGACCCCTATGAAATCTTGAAATCCATCGTTATTCGGCGTTCTACCAGTCCGGTCCGCGGTCTACTGCTGTGACCACTGGCCGCTACGAGAAGTCGTTGACCTTCCTCCCTTCAGCAACCGTCGCCGCTCCGAATGCCCGTGGTACCGAAAGAGCTGAATCTCGCAAATATTCCATAGCCGCAACGGTGTCGCTCTCGTCGTGCAATCGATCCCCCTCTTTACAGACGCGCTTCACACCTACCTTCCTCGCGGAGCTCAACAGTTTGACCCGGGGGTCAGTCTTCAAGGGATGATGGTTCTTCGACTGTTTCCGCACCACCCCCTCGGCGACGTCTCATTTTGATCCTCCGCCGAGGCCGATGCGACTTGTCTCGCCTCCTGTCTCGCCTGTATACTAAAACCCATCTTTGATCAAAGGAAAAGACGTTTCATGAGTGTCATCTCAAGGACCGGTTGCATGTAACCGTCAACAGCCGGCTCGCGCAGGTAGTCCTTTGTGTTGCGGTGGTTGTGGAACGGCAGGAATGGCACGCGAACGGAAACGCTGGCCGGAAACGCCGTGAAGGATATCGAGCTGTCTGCAAATCAAGGGAAGAAATTGGTGGGCGTGAGAACTGAAGTGGACTTATAAAGGACAGGTAACATTATGATCACTCTGTCAATCGGTCCGCTGCCTCGGGTTTCCCTCTCCCATTCTCCAGTGTTCCATTACCATGTCGTCTCGTTCCTCAGCAAGTGATGAATGTTTCGATGAAACGCCTCTCTCACAGAGGGGTATGCCAAAAGAGGAGCGCGAGGAGATAGCTAACCAGATTGCAGCATTATCGCCGTAAGAGACTTCAGTCCAGAACGAGTCTCCCATGGAAGCTGATTCGGTACCCTGACGCGTGACCACTCTGTTCTCGATTTAACAACATTGGTTTCTTCGCCTTGCTGGACAGTAGGAGAAGCGAGACTGAAAACATGCAGGAAATGACTCGCCGCGCGGTTCATACTTCAATCCGCCATCTTCTCATTTGCACTGTCGAAGACCTTACCAGGAGTCCGCGAGAGGAAGCCCAGGGGAAGTTTGATGAGGCTCTACGCATTATCGCCTGTTTGTCAGCTTGTGAATATCAAGATCCTGAACCCGAGAACGACATCGGGCTGATGAATGCTTTAACGAATCTACAAAACCTCGCAGAGCTGCCGGAAGACACGCCTGGACCCGCTCAGGCGCGTGCCTCAGCGTCGGGTTCTATCGATGAAACAGTATCCTCAGATGTCACCGAGTCAGAAGGTCGCCGCAGTGTTTCTGCTTCCTCAGATGGAAGACACAAGCGTACTTTCTCGTCGTGCTCTTCCGTGGCGTCAAACTCCGATATCAGTTCTGGCTGAACAGCTGTGCCTTCTCCACGATGCAACAAGAAGAAGACCAGATGTCTAAAACGAACGTCGCTGAAGCAACAGGAGGGATGGATAGGGCAGCATTCCAGGCTGGAAACATGTAAAATCGAAGATAGAGATGCTATGCTATTCAGCAGTCTTGGCTACGAATCGATGACAGATAGACAGCGACTTCAGAACCCATCAGTCAGTAGAACTTACTGCCTGGTTTTGTTTGACACATATGCCTTGAATATATGCTTCACCAGCTCAACACATTTCCCCGCCTGGGCGTCCTCAGATACAAAACGAAATAGCAATCCGCCAGTCAGGTACCGACGAAGCGGATACAGCACCTCCTACACAGGCCTGGGCTCCCGCGATTGTCTCGACCATCCTAAGTCACGCGCAAGTCGCCTTACTGCCCATGACTCAGCTCGCAGAAGGACTGACTCCCAGATACCGGAAATGAAATAGTCCGACGCTCCAAAGGCTTCAATGAAGACATAGAACGAAGCATCCCTCAGTTCTCTCCAGTCTTTTTGTGACTCGCGCGTCGAGTCACGCCCGATCACCTAGCGTAATCACTGCAAATCACTGCCCCGCTCCGCGAGCACCCCCGCTTTCCTGCATACAGTCACAGCATTCAGTCACTGACGCTGTTAGGCAGCCAAAAGCTCTCAGTCACCGGGTTTCCTTGGGTTTCCTTAGGCATGGAGCTCTCTCCGCCGGGGTGGTACATAAAACCGCGTCTTTCGCGCCTTTCCCAGAATTGACTTTACGAACAAATGATGGCCTATATCCTCAGCTTACTGCATAAGAGTGCTCTAGGCTACTGCAGTGGATGAGTGATCGAACAGAGCAGATGAGACGCTGTTTGACAGCTCAAACGCTTGCTCCGTTGCTGCCTCTCCTATACTATTACGTCTGCCTATCGCCGCCAGATCTTGCTCGCCTATCTCGCCCTATCCCACTGTCCCGCCACATCCCCCTCCGTCGCATCTATCAGCTCGACAGTCGACGCGGCGGTACCTTCGATTGCGCGGCGCGGCATCACCGGTTTCAGTACCGTTTTAACGTGCGGCGCCGGCAGCGTCTCTCAGATCGAGTCTGCTGTTGTACCAATAGGGAACAGAGGATGGTGAACGGGGACGAGTGGGTCATGTTATGGAATATGGTTCAGGGTCCTAGAAAGCCTGCCATGGAGAAGCGAAGCGGCCGGAAGTGAGTTATATGCATCGTTTCCCACCCAGTCCATCGTGTTATCGCGTCTGCTGTGGCAAGTCTTGTTGGTCAGGCGCTCTGGTTCTGCTGAAGCGTTATCATGCACCATTTATGCGTTCTATTTGCATAGATATCTCGGAAGCGGCTGCTCGTCGGTCCCAACTTCCCGTCCGCCCGCGAACATATCGTCAAATCTATGACCTGGGCGATCGCTCCTGCACGATTCCATGAGGAGCATCCAACATGCGTATGACTATAGCCGTAAGCCCCTGTCCAAGCTACTTTCTACGCCTCCATATCACTTCCCCCTTCCGCGCGCCCGTTTGCGTCATGGTCTATGTGCAGATGTATGCGATACGTTGCCTGTCGGCCAAGTGACTTGGCTATTATCGAACATCATCTGCTATCCACAACTGACATACCACTGCCCCCGCTTAGACATTGTCCATCCCCACGCGACCACCAACCGACTCATAGCTGTGTCCGGCCTGTCACTGCGATACCATCAACCGTACCGTCACCCCGCCCGTATGTTGACGAGGGCATTGCCTGCACTTGTACCTCATAGGGACTAGCGGCCATGATCCGATGATACTATGTCATATACATGGAAGCGCACCAAGTGACACCCCTTTCGCTGCGCATACTGTGAGTAATGTCTAGCGATAATCTTACCTCCGTGTGCCCCTGGCTTTGCGACTGCTCTGGGCCGCTCCGGCCGCTCCGATGCTCATGTCCAGTCGCTTTACCGGTTTAAGGCGCTGCGTGTATACCAAGGGCAGCGACGGCGCCATCCCCCCGTCTTTGACCACAATTCGATTCTGCCTTTCGCGTCAATGCTAGGAGGTCGTTATACTGTACTCCCTCCCGGAAACTCCACGCCCCGTTTCCTGATACAGCGACTGCCATGAGTATGCATCGCTGCGTTATAGGCGAGACGTACGCGCACTCTTCGTCGGCAATTGTACTCTCGTGACCACCTTTGTGCTCGGCGAGGTGCGACACTCACAAGTCGACCTCAACTTTGCGACGCAGATCTAAGTGCGCGTAACTGTTTCCCGCGATCTGTTGGAGATGACAATCGTTCGGCATGTCTCCAACGCATACTATCACCACGGCGAGACGCTTGTAGCTACCAGGGGGTTGCGCTCACCCTAGATAGCGTCCCCTTGCTGGGCTCCAGGACTTGGCAGACCTGCATATCTTGTAGAAATCGTCTACCTTACGGGAAGCGACTCAGGCATCGCAGTAGTGATAGCGACGACAGTCGCGCTACGTCGTCCTATGTATTATGTCCAAGGCATCCCACCTGTGAGTCAGTATTCTTGTATGAGTTCGAGTTTCACGCTACAGGCGGCGCTCGTGCGACACCGTCACTGTCACTGTCATCGCATGTCACAAATGCGTACTACTTTCCCCCCCCGGACAGACGAGCGCATGACCTTTCCTGTGATGTGCTGGCGACCCGAACTGCTTCAACTCTAAACATGACGGACTCGTGACCAAGGCAGCTTCTCATCCACCGCTTGCAAGGGTTATGCACTTGCGGGGCGGAGACAACATAGCACTGAGGATACGGGTGCTGTGGCAAACATTGGCGAGTGTGTCTTCCTGGAAGCCTACTGTAGGCGTTACCTTGACTGGTAGATAGTGCTCACCTACAAACGTCGACTCGCTCCGGCAATGCCTACTGCCATGACAGCGCGCATATCACCCATGGCAGCTTGCGCTCGAAGCAGCAAGTGCGTTGGTCGCGAGCGGCCAGCCATAGCAAGCAAATATCACCACCGTGACACGATCGTCCCCTCTGCCGGGGTCTCCACCTGATGCACAGTTGCCGAGTGCTTTGGACATGACGGTACAGGCGCATGTCATGTTGTACACGACGGGTTCGTCGCTGTATCGAAAGGATCGTTGTCTACGAACACTGAAATAGCACTGACTGGTTATAGAACAATAACAACGCTCTCGTACAATCAGCTATTCACATGGTATGTCGTGGCAAATCCACAACCTTCTATACATCGCTGGGTACCATCCCACATTTTCTGATCACATTCCTATGATACCTAAGATTATGTAGACGAGGTTAGGGAATCAGTGCGGCCCATTCATCGTTCCAGGAGAGTAGCTCACATCACCCACGAACTAGATTATCTATTCCGTCTACTCACGCTTCGAATCGCCGCCTTTCTGCCGTCTATCCTCACCTCGCTCCGTACCCCTTCCTGAAAGACGACGAGTCAATACTGAGAGAATAGCAAGCGTGTCAGGCACGATCTACGGCGACATCTCCAAAATGATACAAGGACACTGACGTACTCTGATAGCTCGCGCTCAATGGGCACTCACGTTGATGGGCCAGACAGATGATAGGTGGGCTGAGTCGTGACGAAGAATGACTGATCAGCGCGAGGACAGGAAGCCTTGACGAGGGACTTAATCACATGTTCCGCCTAACTATCGTTCCGCACTGACTGACACGGGATACGAATGACTGATCAGCGCGAGGACAGGGAAGCCTTGACGAGGGACTTACTCACATGTCCCGCCTAACTATCGTTCAGCACTGACTGACACAAGATGTAGTGAGACTGTAAGCATCTCACTCGTCGAATCGCCAAAGGTCAAACGCTGACCTTGCGCCAACGATCGATCGCG
>JAKLLX010000038.1:0-190774 GCA_022813745.1 Naganishia kalamii | reverse complement strand
ACTACAACAGGTGAGTTGTAGACTGGATAGACTGTTATCGGAGAGAATATTCCAAGTTAATCTCTGACTACAACAGGACCTTTACAAAAGCTTTCAGAGAAGCCTTCAAGAACAGGCGAAAGATTCGTCGGTCAAGATTTCTCTATCGAGCACGCGTTACGTCGGTCCGGAATATGCGTACGGTTTCGACCCCTACATCTATCTCCCGAACTTGAAGACCGCCGTTGTTCCGCCTTTCAACTACTGGCCTGTCGGATTCACGGCACCGAATCTCGAGAATCTCACCTTTACGGCGCAAGATCGACGTGGCAGGCCGAACCGGCAACATATCGGTCCGCCTTTGATCAGCACCGCCTGGCAGTTTCTCGCAAACCAGGACAGATTCAGCAAACTCAAACATCTCGGAATCGTCTGTTGTTCGGGAGATCCTCTGGCCGCAACCGACCATTGGTTTGCGCACATGAACAACTTGAAATCGCTCTCGGTCATATGCATTCCTTCGCACACCGAGCTGGATTCGCAACTGATAGACGACAATATGGTGTTTTGGCACCTCGTGACGGGGCTGGTGGACGTTCTCGGATTCTATACCGATTGGAACCCAAATCTGGAAACCGTCTCGATGGATGGCATGTTGTTCAAACCGGGCGAACTCGTCAAGATGGTCGAAAGGCAAGAGCGGCACCGCGTGCCGTTGAAGCAGTTGCACGTCAGGTGTCCTCGCATGGCTGCCGAAGAGTGCAAGGCGTTGAAGACGGGCGCACTGCAATTCAACCACATCCGCACCCATCAACCGTCTCACAAGCTTGAATCCGAAGGGTGCGACTGCCCTTGCGACTGTGCGGAAGGATGCTGCCCGGAACGCAGCTGGCGAGGTACGTCCAGTTGTTGGCTGATGCATTGTGGCTAACAGACCACGCCCTATCAGCATCCGACCTCAACCCCGCTCCACTCCTGATGAGAGCCTGTGCGATTTATGTGAATGACGACATAACCCAGAAGAGGCTCTTCTCTGTAACCGGACGACTTCAACAGCGCAGCCTGCGCCAGCGTGTAAGTCCGACGCGACTTGTAGCGTATCATGCGGCACCGAACCCCCACGACTTGGTGATATGTAGTCCTCTTCTGACAACCTATCCATGACGATATGTGTCACATTGCTGCTTTTGCGGGCCATGTGACCAGAGCTATTGTGCCGCGGCGAATGCGACTGATGAGGAGAACTCACAGTTGCGCTCGTCTGAAAATGTCGCACATGATCTGTCGAACCTTCCTCTCTTCGCGGGCAAGGAATGTAGCCCTGGTCGTTGGGCTGGCGCAGAGACCTGGCACAACGTGGGATACCTCTGGTGAAGTATTCTGAAGTCGGAAGTCAAGTACAGGCTATATGTCGTCCTGCACCCTTTTCCCGTTTATTTGCTGGCCTTCAAGCCCAAAACGCGCAGTCCTGCTGTCTAGCTTTGGCCATCTTGCTCGTCCAGTCTGCGAGGACTTGCTTGTCCGCTTAGTCGTTCCTCTACTTCATCATGATCGGCAGCAACCGTGACCTGTCTCCGTCCCCGTCATCGCTCACTCCTCGACGTCATCTGACTCACACAAGTATCCAATCACCCCATGTGATGCCTCCGTTACCGCAATTAATATATATATACTTTTCAACAAGGTCCCATGGGGGACTTGACGCGCTACCCTCTACATCGACGAAGTAAAATGGACGGACAACCGCTCTTTCCGAGAGAAGGGTTAATTAATGCAGGGGTCATACCCGTCGGCCTTGATCCCTGGGAAATAACGGGACCTCCGAGCTTGATAAGCAAAATGGAGTACTTCGAACAGCACGGGGATTTGGATGGGTTTGTCGGTGGAGAGGACCCTGAGGAGGATCGTCAGGAGGACGACACAAACGACGCAGAGTATCAGGGCCATCAGTTCACCCTGCCAGAGCCAAAGGTCAGCAGCGGGATCGAGCCCAACGCAAATCAAGGCGGTGCTATCAACGAGGACAAAGTCGAGCTCAACATCCAAGTTTCTAAAGGATACGTTGTCAAGAGTTCGGAATCGAACGGGACCGTCAGCACGGATGGAAGCGGAGCGGGATTGTCCATAATCAGCAGTGATGAGTCGGGTAAAGGCACGCCGGGTACGAGTATCGATCTGTTGAAGAGCGTAGTCAAGCCGAAGCTCGGTAAGTGTGCGGTCTTTGGTTTGTGGTGTCCTTCCTGACTCGCCTACGTCGCACACAGATGAGGGTGACAGCAAGATGGACGGCGAGCCTGTTCCGCGCGCTTTCCCCTACGTCACCTCGCTGACGGTGGAAATCACCGCTCCCGATACTCTCGTCAACGTCGCCGGACGAAAGCCTCAGGACGGTCGCAGCGTCTTTTTAAAGGCCCTGGAGGATCAAGACGGACAGTCTACGGTCAGGGTGCTGCTATTGGATATGTGTGACATCGGCGCGACAGCCGCATACGAGCCCGGCAATGTCGACCAACCTCATTTCTCTGCCGAACTTGAAAACTGCAATACTTCCGCCTCTCTGCCTCTGGGAAGTCCCGTTCAATGCGCCGCACCTCGAGGATGTCACGATCGTGGCGCCGGATCGATGTCACGTCCCCGATCTGGCGCACTCCGGCCCGCCTTTGATCAGCAATGCATCGTGCAACCCGGCAATCTCCTACGTACTCGGCAAGCTCAAGCGTTTCGACACCGTTTGCTGTTCGAAAGATGGCTTGTCCGATTTCGAATATTGGATGAGGCATATGCCCGAACTGGAATCACTCTCGGTCAAGTGCATCCACATCCACACCAAGCTCGACTCGCGACTGACACGGCAAGCCGACAATTATGTTTGGTTATTGCTCGTCACGGATGCGGTGGAGTCTCTTGCGTTCAACATCGGTAGGAATCCAAAGCTGAAGGACGTCTACATGGATGGCATCCTATTCAAGCCTGGTCAACTCCTCGCGATGGTCGAAAGGCGACATCGACTGCGCGCGCCCCTGAGGAAGTTGCGGGTCAGATGTGCCAAGATGGATGCCACGGAGTGCAAGGCCTTGAAGCAAGCGCTGTACTTCGAACACGTCCGAACTCATCAGAGTGGCTATGAAATCAGGACGGAGGGATGTGACTGCCCGTGCGATTGTGAGCGAGGATCCTGCCCTGGAAGCGACCGGCAAGGTGGGTGGACTGGGAGCCTTTGACCGAAGTGGACGTGACTGATTCTCATGCTCTCCCAGTGTCCGATCTCGATTCCGCGCGATCGTCGACGAGTGGTTGTGCGATCATGTGAACGAGTGTCGCTCCGCACTACTTGAACTGCGCTGTCGCCTGTCGGTGCGATTTTGCGACTATGCGAATATGCGAATCATGCGGGATTGGGGGCTTAACTTAGCTCATGTACATGTAAGAGTCACGAGTCGGCATCTCTGTAATATGGTATGAACATGCTATGCGCTGTGCTGTCGCCAGAGCGCCAGGATATACAACCCTGGACGCTGTGACTGATACCAACCGTTCCCGGATTCGCTGGCATCTAGTGACCTCGTCGTTCGAAACGGTCTTTCGATACGGTCCGCCGGAGCGCTCCTGTGGGTGATCATGCCGGGTCAAGTCAGGAGGAGTCGATGTACCAGTATCAATAATGCAATGTAGGCTTCGTCGACTTGCACATATCCAGCTACGTATCCGCATGCATGCCGGAAGCCATGTCTCTTCGAGCTCCACTCGACGACCTCCATAAAGCGCGCCGATCACTTGAGATGACGCAAGAGCTTGAGTTCATTCAGAAAGTTGAGAAGTGAAACATGTGCAGTATTCGTTGAACACGATCTGCCACTTTGCAACCACGATCATTCACGATGTCAGTAGACGACGATAGGAAGATCCCAGTCACCCTACTCACGGGGTTTCTTGGGTCAGGAAAGACCACCTTGCTCCAGTGAGATCGCCGTTATATCTTCCTCGCACAAGCATCTGACATTGTTACCTTCCAGGTACATCCTCACAGCCAACCATGGATACAAGATCGCTGTATGCATGAACGACTTCGGAGACAGCACTGATATCGAATGTGAGTCACGCCACATCGACTAGGCAGGATGCACAGCTGAGCTCGAGATCTTTCCAGCGACCGCAATGTCATTCTCGGCGGAACAGGAAAAGGAAGCACAAACCTCGTTCTTGTCACTTCCCAACGGTTGCCTCTGTTGCTCGATCTTGGAACCAGGCATCACAGCCATCGAAAACATGGTTGCGGAACGTCCCGACGGGGACAAGGTGGATTGGGTAGTGGTGGAACTTACCGGCGTGGCAGATCCTGGTGAGTTATTAAGCATTGCTCTCAGGCGGAAGAGCTTTGATGCTGATACCGTTGTGATGTCAGCGGAGATTGCTCGTTCCTTTTGGACGAATGAGGAGATGGGAGGGAAGCTGCGGTTGGATGGTGTGGTCTGCGTGGTGGACTCGAAGAATATCTTGCAGGTACGCTCCTCCAGCCGTCAACATATTTGGGTGGCATTTGACTAAGCTCTTCTGCAGCAACTGGAGGAAGACGACAATGCAGAGAGCGGTAACGAGTGCTCAAGGTGAGGTTCTTGCCATCCTGGTGTCGGACCCTGCCTAAAGCGCACTGCTCAGACAAATAGCGGCATCTGATGTCATTCTGCTGAACAAGACGGATCTCGTGCAAGACGAGTCTTCGTTCAGCGAGATCGAAGACAGAATAGCGTGAGTTTTCCGTCAACGCCCGAATTCGTGCCTCTCATTCTTCATTGTCATATCAGAGAAATCAACCCAACGTCCCTTTTCAAACGGACCCACCGTTCTGCGGTAGACCTCGGCAACATATTCAACATCGGAGGATACTCTGCCGCAACTGCGTCCGAAGATGGCAAAGCAAAAGCGAGGCTACCTGCGAGTCTACAGGCGATACAACGGCAGCATGAAGCCGGGCATAGCCACGACCATGACCACGACAAGGCTGCGAGGAAACACCTGAACGGCATCAGCTCCTATGTCTTCGATCTTCCGGTACTCTCGAACACTCAGCTACAAGGCGTCGAGTCCTTCCTACAGTCGCTACATTGGGAAAACCGTATAGAGGGAGTAGTAGCAGGACAGCCAAGAGACGAAAGCGGGGATGACAAAAAGCTTGTCGTCTTACGGTCGAAAGGCTTGTTCATCACGACCGAGGGTAGCGTGCATATCCTGCAAGGTGTCAGGGACATCTACGAGTTGAATCGACTCGATGCAAAGGCCGACGACTTGGAGGAAAGTCAAACGGGGAGCAAGTTGGTTGTGATCGGTAGGAATCTAGGGGAGCGGAGTTTGTGGCTGGAGGGGTTACAAAAGACATGTAGTCTATGATGTAACGGGTCTTCTAGATATACTGTCATGCATGATAGCAACCAAGAAGGAATCCATGACCGATGCCGCATTCCAGTCCCAAAACAGAGAGCCGCCGCATGTCCATAATTTCCGTTTGTCGTACATTGTTACGCTCATGCAGCCTTTCCCGCTCGAAGTTTCCTCTTCCTCGATTCTTTCCACATCACATTCCCAATGAACAATGCGACCACTGCTCCACCCAAGACAAGAAGCGACGCCGGTAGACGCACTGCGTACTCCCGTGGCGGGAAGTAGTCATGTATCGGGGAGCTTGGGTCCAGGAACGGCTGAGCAACGGAAGGAAGAGCAGTCAGTCAACGTGTTCTTGGCTGTGCAACGTGGGCTGTGTCTTACTGTCAAAAGCGCCCATACGGTGTAGTAAGAGAAGACGAAGATTGCCACGAAGAGCATAATTGATCCGAGAAGCTTGTCACTCGTCGCCTAAGGACAGTATGTCAGGATTGCTTTGGCATAAGCGGATGCGTACATACCATCTTGTTTTCCTGTTCTCTGCAGTTCTAGATTGCGATGAGGGTTCGATACCGGGCAGCTTCGTCTGAGCTGGCGAAAGGCTGATACCGAAGTAGTGGACAGGGGGATGAGATACAGGACGTTCTACTATAATATGACTACGGACAACCTCCACAGCTTCATGATATCAGGAACGTCGGAAGTGATCGATGAGCGATCGAGCAGGCGACGACCGATGATATTTTATGAATTCTCGTTGCGATCTGGCAGAATTGACAGGAGTGACAGCGCAGCGTCTCAAGCACACTCAGCCAACCTTAACAGCTACAGACCCTCCAGAAGGAGAATCCACAGGTGGCAGCTTTTCGGCAGCTAGCACCTTGTCAACGACGATCAACCTGTTGGACCGCAGTTTCCGTGCCGGTTTCCGCGCCATCGTATCGGCGCTACCAACAGCTCGTAATAGTATACGGTCAACGCGGGGGGTCCAGACAGAAGCGAAACAACATAGGAGACCTCCTCTCAGGAGGAAAATCGCTGTACCGGACACGGGCAAGATGTCGTGGGATGTTAGAGTGTTGACAGCTCCTTCGCTTGACACGGAGCTGTGTCTGCTAGTGACTTTCGACAATGCCAAGTACCTCATCAATTGCGGAGAAGGGACTCAGAGGAACTTTGTGCAAAAGAAGATCAGTCTGCGGAAGTTGGATGGCGTGTTCTTGACAAATGGATCTGCGGCGTGTATCGGCGGTCTGCCAGGTAAGTCTTTACTTTTGTAGTCACATACCACCTACTGATAATCATTCCCTATACATAGGAGTAATGATGACGTTGGCTGATGGAGGAAGCGGATCAAACACCTTGAAAGTCGCCGGACCTGAGAGTGTCCCTCAGTACCTCGCTTCATGCCGAACGTTCGTGCAAAGGTAAGTCTATCGTATGTGATCATGCGGCGAGCGCTACTGATATTTCCGCCATATATCAGAGAGAGCCTGCCTCTTAGTATATTGGACATTCCCGCGTCCCCCGAACGACCAGTGTACCAAACGAATCAACTCTCGGTCCGGGCAATAACCCTTCGTCCAGACGGACAAAATCAAAGCAAGGCTATCGGGGCCGATGCGGATGAGGAATCAAACTTCGAATGGAAAGACACGCCTCGACAGCTCAAGAATCTCACAACGCCTCAACTCCGATGGTGGAGACGTGCTATCTTGAAGGGGATCTTCAAAGACCCCAATCCGGCTGCTTCCGCTGCGCTCGCCTCTAAACCGCCAGTTGCTGAAGCTGGGGTGGCGCCGGAGTCGCCTGCAGCGATCCAAACGGAGGAAGAGCTGAACGCGGTGGGAACCGCTGAAGAACTCGCTGCCGTCCCGATGACAGTCGACGAGCCAACAGAGTTATCGGCCCCGGCCGATAGATCACAGCTAGACGCGATCCCTGTCGTCGACGAGAAGACATCCGTTGTCTCTGAAGCAGTAACACCCGACGTCTCGGCCCAGACGCCAGACGTCCCGAACAGATGGCGCGGCGTGCAACAGTTGTCCCGAAGTTACATACCCCAGCCTATCCCGCTCGAAGGATCGGACTCGCAAACCACTTCTCAGCCCCACCTGCTGGAGGACATCCGGATAGCGTACATTCTGCAGGCACCAATGATCCGCGGCAAATTCGACAGCCAAAAGGCCAAGCTGTTGGGAGTACCCAATGGTCCGATTCGAGGCAAGCTTACGGCCGGACAGGCGATCGAGATCGATGATCCTAAGAATCCCGGTCAGAAGAAGACGATCAAGCCGGCAGACGTGGTCGGAGCGCCTCAAGATGGTGGTGTATGTGGTTACTTCAACATGACAAACCGTTCATCTCTTACATCTTGCGTGATAGGCTGCCATCATTATTGACGTAGACGTCGGACATGTCACAAGCTTGGTCGAATCGCCGGTGCTGCGCGAGTATCAGATGGGGGGCGACAAACACGCCAATCTGGTTGTCCACAGAGTTACCGCGGCTGTCACTCGGGATTCTCGATATGTGGAGTGGGCGAGCAAATTTGACGAGAAAACAGAGGTGAGAACGATTGCGCGTTCGATTTACTCCACCTTACCATGCTTTTTGGTCCGCTATAGCAAGTCGTCTCCATCATTGATGAAATCGACGATGCTATTACATACACTTCAAGTGCTTGGAATCTTCTTCGACTCAACATGCTCGACAAGGACATTTTCAAGCCGCAGGTCGTCGAAAAGCTGGAGAAGGAAAGGTCTTCTGCCTGTAGGTACTTTGCCGCGGGTGTGTCGATCCTCACTCATATAATTTTCCATGATAAAGTCGAGCGAGCGAAGCCAGTTCAAGCATATCAGACCATCAAGATGTATCCTCCCGCTCCTCTGCGCGTTCTCACACACAGCGGTGCCGATCCCAACTATCCGGAATCTGCGGCTGGCCAGGAAGCGTCACAACAGGGAGTTTTGGAACAGATGCCCAGATATGCAGACGCTTTGCGAACTCTAGAATCGGCATCTGCGCCAGCTCTCGAACTTCAACCTGAAGATTACGGAATCACAGTGACCCCTTTCGGGACAGGGAGTGCAATCCCTTCCAAGTACAGGAATGGTGAGTCGCTAGCAGAATACACGGAACAGCTCTGATATTCGCATATCTGCAGTGTCCTCCACCTTGTTGGAAATTCCTGGACTTGGAGGTGTGCTACTAGATGCCGGGGAAGGCACGCTGGGTCAGATGCGACGTAGATTTGGCACTGCCGGCATGGCAGAACAAATCTACCCTAATCTCAAGATGATATTTATCAGCCACATGCACGCGGACCATCATCTAGGTCTGCGCCTTGTGCTGGAAGATCGCCTCAAGGTATGTGAAAGATGAGATCCGAGTTGAAACGCCCCAGTTTTGACTTGTCGTTGATAACGTATCTACAGCACAATCCTCAACAACTATTGTACATCGTCGCGCCTTCGTATATCCTCCTTCATTTGGTGGAAAATGGAATGAGAATTGGGGATCCATTCGGCAAGACGCGATTTGTGGATATCATCGCATACGAAGAATGGATCAAACGTGGATCGCCGGCGCTCAGGGACAGGCCTCCGGCGTGGCAAAAGCCGGGAAGACAGTCCTCGCCATCGCGATCGGAAGCATCTCGAGATTACATGTTTTACACGCCGCATTATTCTCATCGCAGAGAACTGTGAGTAGCATGCTCATTCTACGGCCATTGCCGCTCACCCTGAAACTTCTGCTACATAGCGCCATGCAGACTGTCAAGGCGTTACAGGCGGATCTGGGCTTGACGTCCTTCCTGACGCCAGAGGTCAACCATCGTGGAAAGGCATATGGTCTAGTCATGCAGCATGAAACTGGCTGGAAGATCTCGTGAGTAGATCTACGCCTAGAACCGCTCCAGCCTGAATAACAAAGTCGGATTGAACAGGTACTCTGGAGATACCATGCCATGCGAGAGGCTGATCGAGACGGGTCGAGACTCGACACTTCTCATTCACGAGGCGACTTTGGAAGACACAGCGGTCGACATGGCTTTAGCGAAGGGCCATAGCACATTCGGTCAAGCTATCGAAGTTGGATCCAAGTGAGTTTTGCGAGACCTCTCGCCTCTTCAGGGAGTTCCGAACTCATTGCCTGGTCCTCGCAGGATGAATGCCAAATACCTGTTGCTGAATCACTTTTCACAACGATACCCAAAGCTACCTCGCATTCAACCATTTGACCCAACATCAGAAAATAAGCGGCCGATCATCGCTTTGGCTTTTGACCTCATGAGCTTGCCCCTGAAAGCATTCCCGGCCATGGAGACCTACAACGATGCTCTGGAGGCACTGTTCGAGGAGATGGCGGAAGCCGAACCGGAGTCCGACGCGGAGGAGGAGGCAGAGCAGATCTCCTCCAAGAAGCCCGCGGATAAAAAGAACGGCAAACAACCGAAAGCAGTCAAGAACAAATCTTCGAGACCGCCGCTCTATACCGCAGCGGAGGCCATGGAGGTCGAGGAGAAGCTAAGCATCCGACAGCGGAAGAGACTGGAACGCCAAGAGGCATTACAGGCGGAGCGCGCGAGCGCAAGTGGTACGGCAACGGAAGAAGCAGAAAACTCTGTGCCCAGTGCTGCGGCCCTCAATGGTGGCGGCAAGAGACGCTTGTCCAATGCTGCGAAAGATGGTGGATCACCGAAAAGGGGTCTGAAGAGGAGCAAAAGTGATGCGGACGACAAGCTGTCGAAGGCGCTAGATAACATGAACCCATTGTAGATAGGAGATAGCACGATGTCTATGAAACCTTCCGTACAGTGTAATAGCCTCGCAATCTAGTCGTCCCTCATCTCCTGCATCACGCCCTCTAAATACCGCTCGACTTCATCATCGTCGATATCTCCGCCCGCGATCTCAGCTGCCATCGCATCCTCGTCCATCTCTTCGCCCTTTCCCTTGCCCTTCGTGGTGCCCGACCGATCGCCCTTGGCCTGTTTCTTGCTGCGTTTCCCTCTTGCGCGCGCTCCTTGAGCCAAGACATCATCTTCCTCCTCTCCCTCTTCGGTACGCTGGTCACTCTTGCGTTTCTTCCCGTTGCGTTTGGACGCGGTCGCTGGTACATCGTCTGATTGCTGTCGCGCTTTGCCGCGAGGTGCTGTGTGCGGAATATCATCGTAATTTGACGGACGGAGGAACCCCTGTCGCGAGGACCGTGCCGAAGTTGTCGATGTGCCCTTTTCGTTCGTTTCTCGTGACGGATGCGGTTCTCGAGTTGGTCGTCTCTGTTCCGTTCGACTTTCACTTCTCCGTGAGCGTTCATCGTCATCTCCTTTCCGCCGAGACGACGACGAAGAAGCGTTCTCGCCAGTCGAGGCAAAGACGGAGAACCGATCTGCGCTTGTTGTGATTGCTTTTGCGTGGGACATTTTGTCGCGACCGTCGACTATCGAAGTGTCGAGCTAAAGGACGAAAAATGGAAGATCAGCAAGCGCACAGCCGCATGACAAACCCCGCGTTGTCATGGGAAATACTGACAGTCTCCTTCGCTGGTAAAGTTCCAAATGTCAGGCGCCCATTTGCTATCACTGCTCCACCCTTCATGTCATCATCATCCGATTCTGGATCCTCCTGCGTCTTGGCATGCGCATCTGCCCCGACGAAGGCGAGGTATGACGGCTCGTTGACGACGATCACGCGCGGTCTTGCGGAACTCTTTTGCGAAGAGGAGTTCGGCGGTGGCTTCCCTTTGCCCTTCGAGGCGCGTGAGCGGAAAGGTAGAACCCATTGCTCCTCTTCCTCTTTGACTGACGAGTCTGCACCTGGGGTTTGCGTTGTTCGTACCGGAGTTTGAGCCGAGGGTGTCACTGTGTTCGCGGATGAAGCTTGTGCAGCAGCGGGAGTCGACGGATTTGGCGGCAGCTGCTTGCCTCTTTGCATAAACTTGAGGTTACGTGTTCCTGCACTGATCGAAGCCATGATAGCAGATGTCTCGATGTCTGTTGAACGTTTAGAAAGGAGAGGATGAAGATATGCATCTTCGCTATTGAAGCTGTTGAAACTCGCACAAATAATTTCGGCGGCCGTTCCGAGAGGCGACCGAATCGTCATCATCCGACTCATCCTCCTTATCGTTGCTTGACCCCATACAACAGCAACGGAGCAGTGCACGGCGTTCTCGCACCGTGACAGACCGTCACATGGACACACCAAACAATTCCACCTATTTCGAGCGGGAACCGGTCGTTCCGCAGTCGACGGCGCCGTTCCCGTCGTTCCGCGCACGTTCCACCAGTTCTTCAACCATGAATGCGAACGGAGGAACGGCAGTCGTCGCCAATCCTGCACCGGTCAACGGCGGTGGCATCACTTCTCCGGGATGGCTCAATGCGCTCTCGGATGGATTGAGCTGGATCGAATCCTCGAAAGCAGCGGAAAAGGCAGCTAAGGGCGCTGTGGGGATCGCAGGGATCGGGATGGGCGTCGGAGAAAGTATAAGGGACGGATTATCAGCACGGTTGGCAGCAGCGGGGGGAGGAGGAGAGGCAAGGCGTCCGCTCAGCTTTACGGGATGGGGGACCCAGGTGCCGGGAGCTGGATCAACAGCGAGCGGAGGAGAAAGTGCAGCAGGATCAACCGGACGGCCGTCGATAGATGAATCGACACACCCAGGAACAAGCGGATTCTCCCTGCCCCCGGAAAACCAGGATCACCTCCAACCACCTCGTCAAGCACGTAATCATCGTCCTTCCTCATTTCTGGAGTACATTCGACCGAGTCCACCAACACCGCCGCCCAAAAGAGTATCCGTCTCAGGCGCCATTGGCACTCCGGATGTTCACTCCGACGTCGACGCAGCTCCTACAACTCCAAGAGCGGAAAACGTGCCAAAACGACCTCTCGCGACCTCGGCTTCCTCTCCCGCTTCAGCCGGTACGATTCCTAAACCGCAACGCAGACGTCTCGGTCCGCCCCAACCTGCAAACATGTCTCGCTTGGGTTCTACCCAATCCATCGATAGCGATCTATCATTCGTCGCCGCCAATGGCGCTACACCCGCGCCGGTCGCTCAGCGATTCTTACGTGGCAATACACACAAATCCGCTCAGAGTCTTTCGTACTCGGGCACTGGAAACGCGAATCCGATCTCGGGATCATCCGCGGCGGGGCTCGCTTCACTCCCTCGGTCAGCGTCGAGCTCGACGTATTCCTTGCAAGAACAAGCGAGAGGTTCCGTAAACAACGCAGGTGGAAACGGAGGTGTCGATCTCACCAGAAGCGCATCGTCGGGGCTTAATCACACGCTTCACCCGCCGGCGCCGACTACGTCCGGAGCCTCGACTCCGCTAAATAGGATGCCAAGTCAGAGATCTCGATCTCATTCGTTGATGCAAGTTCAGACACTGGTTCAACCACAGAAAGCTGCATCAGGATCGCGGACATCGCTCGCCTCGGTTCAAACGCCATATCGTCCCGGGTTTCAGCCTGCCGGCGTCAAGACATATCGAACGGAAGAGTTTCTTGAGGTGCGGAATCGGAAGCTGGTGGAGATCAGTAAAGAGGAGGGCAGATTAGGTAGACGGTGGGGCAAGGTCAGCAGAAGTCGCGCGAAAGTCAAGCTGAGAGCTAACTTTCTGCCCATCTTCCCTTTATCCAGCTAATCGACCTACATTTCAATCCTCGTTCTCTCGTTGATCCTTCAACCCTGAAATCCGACGATACAAATGGCTCTTCTCCTGCCATGCTACCAGGCAAACTGCCGCGGTCATCGTCAACGAAATCCAACCTGTCGCTATCTTCCCTTTCGCCGTCCCGTGTGGGACGTTCGACATCCTTCCTCTCGATGGACGCTCTTTCGTCGCAACTGGACAACGTCAAGCCGAGAGATGTCTGGAGGGGGATTCGAAATGTTAGCGGTGTCGGTGTGGAACAGGTTGAGGCGGAGAAGAAAAGGGAAGCAGAGATGGGGATTGTCAAGTGGGAGGAAGACAAGGATGTCAAGCGATGTAGGATCTGCCAGTACGTCAACCGCTTACCGTTTGGCTCAGTGGGGACGTTGAACATGAATCTTCCGACATTAGGTCCTCCTTCTCCTTGACAAATAGGAAACACCACTGTCGACTCTGCGGCCGAATTATATGCTCTCTTCCTCCGACTTCGCCTACTATACTTGCCCAAACACAGCCAGTGCCAGTCGCGGGATCGCTAGAAGACGGCAGATCTTCGCCTACTGCAAGCGGAAGCGATGGCCGGAAAAACTTGCTGCAACCTAGCACCGGTCTACCGGTCGGTATGCGCCGGGCCAAATGCTCGCTCTTGCTCGTCGCGGACTGGAAGACTGGCAGAGGTCAAGAAGTGGAAGAGGGTTTCGTCGGCTGGCTGAAGGTTGACGATGAAAGCTCCGCTGCCGGTGGGATAAAGGCAAAGGCGACACCCCAAGGCCGGAAATCCGCGGGCGGAAAAGACGAGGAAGGCGTGAAAGAGGTTATCATCAAAGGTGTGAGAGTATGCAGAGAGTGTTGGCAGACCGTATCGTGAGTATCGCGGACACCGTGTAAGCTGTTACAGCTTTTTTTGACTTCGGAATCCTCGGACAGGCGCAAGCAGCAGATGCAGGATCGTGCCAAGATCACTGGATTTTCCAGGCTGTATGAGGTGGGTGGTGCAGCATACCCAATGCGAAACTGAGACAAGGATGCTAATTCGTATCCACATGCGTTCTTCAGGCTTTGAAAGCTGTCGAAACCGAGATCGCAGATGCCCTACCGGAATTTCAAGAAATGATCATGCAGCTACAGTCAGTATTCATATCGGCCGGCTTCTGCCTTTCGGTCTGGGATTGCAGCTAACTCCACGGAATCACGCTATAGGTCCGACCATTTTCCACCTATGGAAATTTCGCCGGATACCCTTGCGTTACATGAACAACTCGTCGAGCTGTTCCAGGACTATGAACAGCTTACAAAACGTATACGCGATCAGCCGTGTGAGGAGGGTTCGGGGCAGTGGAAACTGCAACAGGCTATTGCGAGAGCTTCCGGATTGTTCATTAGCAAAGAAGCTGGAATCATTCAAGTAAGTCGCGCTTCCCATAGTTCTGGAAATGGATGTGGAAGCTCATTCTCCCTTTCCGGTGTACAATAGATGCTGCCGCGTATTCAACGTCAGAGGCATAAACGGGCAACATCGTCCATTGCATCAGCGTCTTCGACACCTGCATTGTCGGACATCGGCTCAGGTCGGCCCATGTCGCCGCTCGCTATAGCGGGGAACACAAACACGGGAGGAGGAAGCGACGACATAGCGATGATGATACAGCCTCTATTAGAGCAAGAAGCGCAAATAGAGTCAGTTCTGGCTTCGTTCTCTTGTCCCCGTACTGTTGACTCACGCGATTTCCCAACTCGATCAGGGAGTATATCAAGGAGGCAAATGCTCAACGGAAGTTCGACGACGCAAAGACACTGAAGATCAGCTTGGAAGAGATTCAACAGGAAATCGCCAGATTGGCAGCAATGAGCTGATACCCTTTTGGTGGCATTGTACAAGGTATATCTGGAGCGGAAAGGGACTTCACGACCCTCATGGTGGCATACGGATAGTTTGGGCTCAAGTTGTACGTCGGTCGGTATCGTTAAGGTTGTACATTGAATATGATCAATCTTTTGGAGAAGCAAGATTCAGAGGACAAGCGGATGAGGCGGATGCTTCGGGGCAACGGGGCAATCGGTTTTTAATACGCGTTTCAGAGTGAGACAGATTAGACAGCTTTGGGAGACGAAGCCATCATCACATCGAGGCCATAATACGCGATCACAAACGTGTTGTCAATCCCACGCCATCCGTGTCTCCAACCTCGACCTCCGCAGGATCCACCACGGTCATGTCGCGTCCTCGAGGAACGCACCCATCAATATCGACACCGCATGGCGTTCAAAACAGCGTAATTTCGCGTGATCTCCTATTCGAAAACCTTCGTCCCGCACCCACGCCTCCAAGAATCCGTACCCAAGACGACCGTCAAACAGCTCGGATCAGTACTGGGAACAACTTGACGGCAGGAGGATATGCGGATCGCCGGCTAAATTCGAGCACAGGAGTTCAGCGAATGGAAGGCTTGAACGGTAAGGGATCTGCAATATCGACAACTATTGCGCGGCGCTGACGATCTTTCCTCTTCACTTTCTTTGTACACCTTCTACCCTTCCTATACTGATTCAGATTCGCCGCATTCAGAAGTATTGTCAACAAACAAGAGCCACAGAAGTTTCTTCGAGTTTGGGAGGAAGGGCAACGATGGACGTCGTCGATTTGCGGAATCGCTGCAGCGCTCGCTGTTCAAATTTGACAAGAGAGAAGGAGGGCACGACGTTGCAGAGAGTCAGAATCCCGAATCTGGAAACCACAGTCACAAACAATTTTCCGGGACGAGCTCCGCGCACAGCTTCATCGTGAATCGATCGCTCAAATCTCTTCCACGAACGCCGTCAAAGTTGGATCAAGCATTTCCGCCACGCAAATATCAACAGGGAAGCAGTAGCGTGCCGCGTCCTGTACTCGACTCGTCACAAACGAAATCATCTGGAACAAAGACACCAAAGACGGGAACGCAGAAAGATTCTGGATCTGGGGGAAAGAAGGCGTTTGCGAGAGGCATTCGCAACAGCTTTCTAGGCCTTCTCGGGCGCAGCAGAGGAGTGGACCAGGATGATTCTTTCGGAACGCCAACCAAGGGTCACGAGGATAAAACGCGCAAGCGTCATATTCGGTCAATGGGGTTATCCTACGAATCGTTGAAGGAAGGAGACGGCAGAAGCGCGATCATGACGGGAAGGAGGAGAAACGCAAGCATGATTGAACTGAAGATTGGGAATCCGTGAGTACCTCTCCGTTACTGTGAAATGCTTTCTCAGCGAGCTGACGATGATTTTTTCGACAGTGAACTCGTCGATCCGCCTAGTTGCAAGAAGCTCGTTCCTCTCGATGTCGCGCAAAAAGACCCCTTGATCCGCCAAAGAAGTCAAGCGGATCTACGGTCCAACAGACGATCGCAACCTCCTCCTTGCCCTTTTCCAGCCAAGTCTCTCCGAGAAACAGCCGATAGCAACGAGCTAAGGCTATGGGTACTTGAAACACTAGAACCGTTGAGCTCGGATTCGTCGAATCGATCAAAGCGGAGCAGGGAGTCAAACGTCGCCCGAGATAAAGCTCCGACTCCCTCACAAGAGATCGTCCAGCAAATGAAGGCAACGTGGGAGGATCAGAATCGCACAAGCAGGAATCTAGAGCAAACGTTCTCGTTACCGCTCGATATCGCTTATGACACACGGCAGACCCAGAAACGCGGACTCGCACCTGCCAAATCTTTAAAGAACACACGCATGTCTTCGCGTTCACTTTGGTCCGACCTCGAAGCAGCAAGCAGCACAGACAGAACGTCTCGATCTTCCAAACAGTCGACGATGTTGACTCAAAAGCTTTCACCGGAACGTCAAACTAGAACCTTTTCCGGCATCTCCAGCAACAGGCAATCAACCGCCCATGAGTCGAAAGCCAACGCAAGCGGAACATCACAGCGACTTCAGGCGATATTAGGGGTCGACGGCAAACGTCTTAGCAGGAGCAGAATCGAAACCGAGAAACGTTTGACCTCGAGCGCACCGCTTCAAAGAAACTCTCCGAAATCACCGACCAGGAACTCTAGCCTTTTGCCTATATATGATCGCAGAGAATCGTCGGTCTACGGTTTTGGCGGACCGATGACGCCACCTCCAACTAGTCCGCTGCCATCCATTCCGGTATCGGACTCACAACACACGTTTCGCACTTCGTCAACCACTCCGCTTGTCCTATGCACGCCCGTCAGCCCTGCCGCAACAGTCAGTACTTCTGGGAATCATTGGTCCTGGCGTCTGGGACCGGACTCTCCTGGAAGTCAATTGTTGAACGATATGAAGACCGCCACCGATGTCTCTAGGACTCGTCGAACCGGCGACAACGTGCTTCCGACAAAGCGCCACATCCACCAGCGATCCATTTCGTCCTCCTTGGCGTCTGGGACCATGCTCGAAACCACAGTCGAAGAGGATTCAGTGCGCGCTCGTGTCGCAGATGTGGGTCGAAGAAGCAGGAAAGGACTTGACGATATCGATACCGCCACATGGCCAAGTGCTCGAAAGTCGTCGCGTCAATCAGAGACAGGCAAGCTTTCGGAAAACAAGCCGATGACATCCCATGAGGAGTCCTCTCCGTCCGCCACCAATGTAACCAGCGATGATCAACCAGATCCAAATGGTTCGACCAATTCTGCAGGTTCCCCTTCATCGATCATCAAGCTCTACATGAGTCGATCGCAGCAAAGCATTGTCCCGGCAGGGACTTCCACTTGAAATTCTCAACGCTGGTATAGGCAACACTCTGCAAGGACAACAAGAACGACAATACACAGATTAGCCCAATCCCGCAGGCGCAAGATTGCTGGAATTTTGTCCGATTTCGGGGACGCAACATGCCTTCGGTCCACTGACACCAAGAAGTACAGATTCGATATTAAGGATTACAAAGCGGGCCAAAGAACGATCGCTAGTACAAGGAGCGCTCGCGATGCCATGTCCGTATTGATGAGGTGGTAATTGTATGCACCTATGCGGATGAGTCATTGCTATATATACATGCATTCCTTTCCTTTCCTTGACCTTCCTCAATCTTGCGATCCCATTATACGCTGATCATGACCAAACCTGTCGAAAGTGTATCAGCCACCGCACCTGGTACCAAACTTTGATCAAGACTCACCTTCAGAACGCTATCCCAACTGCCCGTGCATAACGCCATTCCGTCCGCACTGACCCCTAGACAACTGACTCGGTTCTCGTGACCTGCCAAAACACCGACTCGTTCACCCTTGAGCACATCCCATACATTCACGTTGTAGTCTTCGTAGCCTGCGAACAAGAGTCGCCCGGAGCCGGAAAAGGCGACGGACGTAACCCCGCAGAGGATGTTGTTGTTGGCGTAGATGTTCATCTCTCGGTCGGCGCGCATGTCAAACAAACGGCAGGAAGCGTCGTCGGATCCAGTTGCGAATGCGTTGCCGTCGGGGAAGAATCTGAAAGCGCGGAAGGTAAGATTAGCGACAGAGAATGCGGACTGTCCTCTATTGACATACTGAACTGCATTGATGTCACTCTCGTGTCCGGTGAAAGTCTGCACCGCTTTGCCCGATCGGATATCCCATATCTTTGCAGTTGCGTCACATGCGCCGGATACGAAAAGGTTTTGGTTCGGGGAGAGGGATACGCTGAAAAGGTCCCACGATTAGTATATCCTCCGTGTTGGAATAACGAAGATTGCTCACCTCATGACATCTCCAGTGTGATCGCTAAACTCCATTGTTCTGACGCCAGCTTCAATGTCCCAAAGCATGCAAGTCATGTCTCCCGAACTGGTTACGATCTGGCGATCGTTGATGAATCGACAGCAACTGAGGTATCCAGAATGCGCGCTCAATTCCCTCGAGGGTTTGGTGACTTGACTCGAAGGTGCGCCTGATCCGCCACCGCCGATTCCACTGTTCCTCAGCGAGTAGATTGAGCAGATGTTGTCGAGACCACCACAGGCGACGAATTGACCACTCGGAGAGTAGGCGCAGGTCATCACCCATGACGAACGGAGGGGAATGGCGTGTACTTTGTTGGTCGTGTAGGCATCCCACACGATGAGTTTGCCGTCTTGGGATGCGGAGACGAGATGTCGGTTGTCAAGGGACCAGTGCATGGCGTAGATTTTAGCAAGATGTCCTTTGAGAGTGCGGCGGGGCCGCATGACGACGCGCGATAGAGGTTCCACATCCTGTGACATGGCTCTCACTGGATATCAACAATAGTCAGTGTCTGAAACGCAGCATGTGGCGAAAGGACGACTTACGACTTGTATCTGCCGTCTGATCCCTCTTCTGCCTGATCTTCTCCTTCAGCTGATCGGCTTCCCGACGGGCCGCCGAGATCTTTTCCTGTATTTCCGCTTGCGAGGACATGTTGATGAGATGTATGTGGGGAGGTCGAGTCTTGAACGATATGACAGTAGGTCAGGAAACTGTCCCAGGCGGGGTCAAGTCGTCGAGAGTGCGCAATATCAACGGATGCGTGAGCACCAGTTGCTTTTAGTGTGTTGAATGAAGGGGCTGCCGAACGGCGATGAGGACGATAGAGGATTACGACTGTGATTGTTGTATGATGCCGTCTGATGAGATTGCGTGAGTTCCCTGTTCCCTGATGTCGCGTGCTCCCAACGTGAGGTCAAAGGCCGGATGTCGTTTGTTTCTAGACTCTGTCTCCAGTATGTTGATGTTGTGACGCTGGTAGAGTCCTTGGAGGTGCGATTGTTCCCGAAGGATGCGATAGGAACAGGTAGTATCCAGCGTCGATGCAAAGGCCGGAAAGGGATTCAAAGTTTTCTGGAGAGATCAGCGAGCAGCATCAACAAAACAAAAAGCAGCCATTGGCTTACAGTTTTCGATTGATTGACCAAGTGATGGGTTGATGCCCCGACCGAAATGGAAACGTGACCACCGATTGCGAATATGACGTTGTCGATTCCTCCTTTGGTCTGTTCTCTGTTCCTCTACTATCCGTTCCTGTTGTGATTGCTATACCTCCGTGCTTACACTCTTGGTGCCGCGTCGATTCTAGCTGCCTCTAGGGTGCGTGGCCAGCAACGCGATGTTGAGTCCGAGGTCGACACGTGGAGATTGTGTAGATGAGGTCGAGCGACAAACAGTCTCTGACCCGAGCTGTCGATCCGTTCGTATGAGGGGTGATACTTGACGAGTTCGTCTGTCGCTTGACTGCCAACGGTGAACCGATACGTCCAAACAGTGCTCGAAGTCGAAGGTGAATCCGACGATAGGTAAGGTAAGTCGAGCGATCCGAAGGCCGGAGATAAGCGTGGGCTTCAATCCGAGGTCCAGCTTAGCAGGAGCTTAGCGGTTGACAAGTCCTATGGAGTACAAGATATTGCGTGTTGCAGTAGTCGATTGTGGAGGTATGGACTGTCACCGGCGTCTGGGACACAGCGCGATTCAGTTTCTGCTCTTAGCTACGCTTTGCCGAGATACTGACAAGCACATGGATCGATGTACGATGTTTCTATCCAAGCAAGTCGAGGCTATGCCGTACTCAACGTCCAGGCCACAAACACATCCGCGTTTGCTTTCTGTCGGACCTGCTTGCCCAGCTTGCGACCCGTCGATGTTGCTCCGAGTGACGCGCTCCGCCTGCGAAAGTGGCAGGTCTAACGGGATATCGGCCGGCTTTGGAAGCTAACAGGACAGCTGAGCACGCTGCTTAGAATGCTAATCCTCAAGTTGTCGCTTTTGCTATTGTTCGTCGACTTCGCTTGGACGATCTGGAAATGCAAATGAGACATGCGCGATCGAAACGCAAATCTCGGACTTTATTTCTGAATACGGGGTATCAAGCTGTATAGGCATGACCAGCTACATGCCCATGGATAGCCAGACTCTTCCGCCCAAGCAATCTGAAGAGCTTGACTGGCAGCTATCGGCCCGAAGAAGTGGTCGGGGCAGCACAGCTGGCAGCACCTAGAGCTCTCGAGCGCGAATCACGTGCCGACGGAAGAAGACCCTTGAACCGCATCCTTGACGCAACGTCTGAATGTAATAGTGCGACGCGCAAAGAGTTCGTGGAGACCAGCAAGAGATGGTATATGCGGAAAATCGAACATGCGGCTGTTTGACATGGTCATCGTACCGCGATGCGCGCCCTCTATCTGACTTCTATCACACGGGTAGCCTCATCCGCCTTCAGAGCGTCCTCCAGTGCCTTTGTCATATCTCTCACTCTCTCCACACCCAAACGGACGACCCGCATCAGCTCGTGCGGGGCGAGCGGTGTCCCTCCTGCTTTACTCAGGACGCAAAGCTCGCGCTGGGCGTTGATCGTTAATGTTAAAGTCCCAGTTGCGATTGCGGATTCAAGGTGTGACGGATCGAGGACGAGGTTCGTACTGGAGAAAACGCCAGGTCAGAACATGAGAGGAGGGCGTACTATAGAGCGATCTCGACTTACTCATCCAGGTAAGCAAATGTCACACATAGCGGCGTGTGGTGGATAGCTAGTGGGACCGGAGCTCTCTCTGTAGCTTTATGCTGCAAACAGAAGATCAAGAGAGTGTCAGCCCTTTTGGACGATCGGACGGCCATATTCCGCGCCCACATACCACAGTGACCTCGTCTCCTCGCACCTCAACTTCCTCCTTTTTGAAATGTCGCAGAGCAGCCATGGCGGCCATACATGCGCAATCCAGCAAGTTCCCGTCGTCCGAGAGGTAATGTAGCGTTATCCTGATTGCCCAGACCTATACAGGCGATGATGTGTCAACTGATACTTCCGAGGAGCTTGTCGCCGGGAGTACTTGTATGCTCTGACGATGCAGGGGTTGCGAATGCTCACCTTTTCTCCCGCCAGGATACACAGCGATTCACGATCCACCGCTTCGCTTTTTCTTATGGCCTTTTCGATGAGCCGCGTTGTCAGAATCTCTTCTTCCGTCGAGCTGAGCAACCAAGGAGAATATCCATCGCACGATTCAGATAGGGTTCCGTCTGTCCTCTGACGAAGTCACTCACCGGCCTTCCACGTAAGACTGACTTGTCATGGTTGACATTTCCGATGTGATGTATATCAGACCCTCATACGGCCTGTCCTCCCGTGGCTTCACGATTGAAGCTGAAATGTTGGCTATCACTCTGCGAATGAGATGTTAGAGTGCGCACTACAGAAATGCGGTGTGAGACAACGTTTCGTATTACTCACCTCGTCTTTCCTAGTCTGACATCGACCTTTCCTAATCCCGCACTCGCGGTACCGCTATCTCCAGCGGAATTACTCTCATCATAGTCATCTTCGGGCTGAGCATAGAAACTGATCTTCCACGGACGTTGATCGAGCGGTTTCCGGCCATCGAGACGGGTCTGGTGGTGCTCCAAGGCATCTAGCACGAATGTCTTGTTGATGAGGGGGATTTGTGTCGGTCGCGGCATAGTGTATGATGCTCGCGATAAGATTATCGATATGGGGCCTGTTGAGCTTCGGAAGGAGATGATGGTGGAAATTTGAGCTGCGGTATCGAAACAGCTATCAGGAATCCAGAGCAGATCTCAGACAAACTTGGTCGATATTTCGATCGGCTTTGAGGAGTCATTAGCTAAGCATTTCCCTCTTCATGTGACGACTTCGCGTGTGAGAAGTCGCGCTGCCGGCGCGTTGACCAGGACGAGGATTGATGCAAGTCTGCAATCTGAACTGCCACTTGCCCATCTTACACGATTGAAGAACTTCACCACAGTTACCCATCCACTTCAGAGAGCTATCACCAAATCCGTATCTCTCGTCAAAATCCGCAAAAATGGACTCCAACCCTTACTACGCCGCCGGAGGTTTCGTGAACGCAGCGGGAGGCAGTCCATACGGTGCAAGCAGTCAGTCGCCGGGTGGCAAGGTAAGTCCCAGCATCAGCAACGTCCAAGCTTTTGTAAGCTAATGCGTGCGTGCTTCATCTCACAGGGAAAGGGCGGACAGCAGACTATCAGGCCATTGACGATCAAGCAGGTTCTGGAAGCTAGTCAACCTCATGCAGATGCAGACTTTCTGGTGGATGGTGTCGAGCTTGGAAACGTACGTGAGCTCTGATGCAGTTGACGAATTTATACTGACTCATTCTTTCAACAGATCAAGCTCATCGGCGTGGTACGAAATATCTCGACAACGGCGACCAACGTATCGTATCAAGTGGAAGACGGAACCGGAACAGTGGATTGCAGACTTTGGCTGGACACGTCAAACGATGATAATGGCAAGACGGATGGTATCGAGTGAGTATTCTATAACAGTATGGCATGGACTCAAAAACTAACCTTTCATTCTGCTATCAGGCAAGACGTCTACGTCGCAATTGTAGGATCGATCAAATCATTCAACCAGAAGCGTCACGTCTCCGCAACAACAGTTCGCCCCATCACCGACATGAACGAGGTACACTATCATTTCCTTGAATGTGTCTACGTCAGTCTGAGCGCACGAAACCCAGGCATGGTAAGCGATGTCAGATTTTTCCATCTCGACATCGAAAACTCATCGTGTCTTGCGTCTTCAACAGCAAACGTCCGGTGGCGGTGCTGCACCTCAGAACGGAAACGCAAGCAACTCGTACGCACCCGGCGCAGGCCAGCAGCAAGCCGGAAACGACCGATGGGCCGAGTTTGGTCCTGTCGCCAAGAGTATCATGGAGGTCGTCAGTGCTGAGGGTGCGCAGAATGATGAAGGGTTACATGTTGCGGAGATTGCCAGGCGTGTTGGAAGTTCAGGGGATGAGATGATGTGAGTTTGTCGTTTTGTCCTGATTTGTCCCCATGAAGGGGGTCATGTACAAGATCCCATGACTGATCATCTTGCGATCGATACAGGCAAGCCATTGAAGACTTGATTTCCGATGGAATGCTATATACGACGATTGACGAATTCGTAAGTGACAACTGCATTCGAGCTTGATTTACACCTATTGAATATCAAGTACCTCTTAGCACGTTAAAACCACGTAGACCTAAGGTAGATATTCGCCTTGTCAGGTTTGGGCCTCGCGTCGCTCAAGTGATTACATCCATAGAGCATACCATCGTTGTAAATTCCACATTTGTAGGTATCTCAAGCTAAGGCTCGGTAACATGCATGTCACAACGCAATCTCGCCCGTATATGCTTCCTCCGCACAATCGCTGAAATACTGCGCGCTTTTCGACCTGGTCCTTCAATCCTATGCAAGGCTATTGGTTCATGTGTGAGAGCTACAAAGAGGACAACAAGCAAACGGCGCCGTCAGTATGGCGGTTATTCCAAAATCGCATAATGGTACTCACGCGAAAAGGCTTGGGCGACTTGTTTCCAGCTTCCTCAATCGCCTTAATCTGTGCGCCTGACAGATTCCCAAGTTCGGTGAAAGCCTTCATGTGCTCCTCCAACCTCTCCGGCTTGCTCGAGGTGGTCACGATGGGGCCACCATGGGTGACCTGATGGGCCCACCTCAACAGGACTTGACCCTCACTCGCGCCGACTTCGCGAGCGATGTCACTGACAACACTGTCGACTGGTCCATCGGGATATCTGAAGAGCGATGCCAGTGAGCCGTAGCCTTCGACGGTGACGCCACTGGTTTCGCAGAGATCGATCAAGGGTTTGACTTTTTCGTAAACGTAGGGGTGGACCTCGATCTAGCAAATTTGTTGAGGTGAGGACGTTAGAAGGACCGTGGCCCCGCAAGATTATACTTACTTGATTCACGGACGGTTTGACCTATGAAATCATTCGACAGAGTCAGCGAGAACGATATGGCACGGCGGCAGCAACTGGCGAACCTTGGCAACTTTCAACAATTCTTGCATATCAGAAATCCGGAAATTGGAGACACCGATAGATTTGACCTTTCCCTCCTTCTGAAGCGCCTCCATGGTTGCCCATGCCTTGCTCATGCCGATATTCCTCACAAACTATCGCGCAACAGGAGAAGTAACGTTACTCGTTGACCATTGCAGCGGGAGCTCCAGGGAACAAGAATGGGTTCGAGAACCTGACTCACCATCGGACTGTGAAGCAAGTACAGGTCCACGTAGGATACGCTGAGCTAGATCAACCAAACGTACTTTAGTGACGCTCTTCCTGGTGCGGGTGTCAATAGAACCGTACTAATTCAAGAGATCGCTTCAAAGATTCCCGGGGATCGGTGAAACCGTCGACCGGGTCGTCACCGCCTGTACGACCGCGAAGTTTGGGTGAGTATGCTATCATGGGCGCCGCGATGTGTTCTGGATCAGGCTTACACTTGGTAGTGATGAATATCTCTTCCCGTTTGACAGCAAGTTCCCGCAAGACTGTACCGACATCTCCTTCATTCCTATACCATTCCGCACAGTCCAAGTGTCGCATATGCGCCTTGGCATACGCCATCCTGACCCCGTCCTTGCAGCTCTTCTGGTAGGTCGCAGATCCGGTTTCAAAGGCGAGAACGGGGACCTGAAGACCATCATTCAGTTTCACCTTGAGTAATTTGATGGGCGGCATAGCGGCGAGGCACTGTAGGTAGTTAACTTAGATGATGATCTGATTGCGAGATGAGGGTCGGCGCTGGCAGAGTGAAGTGGAGATATGTCTATCAGTTTGTCTATCCATCGAATCTGATCTGTCATCAGTCGTGAAGCTTGCCTCATTGCGTGATCGAGATGAACAATGAGCTGAACAATGGATGGAAGAACTGATGGAAGAAACCGCGCTAACACGCCAAAGGAGGTCTGTGAAACGTTTCAAGGTGAGACAAAGGATGCGCTTTTCTTTTGCGCATACTCGTCATCAGTCTCTTCAGTCAAGTACCTTTCGCTCTTTCCCTCTAATTATATCTCCTCGACTCTCGCCTCCAGAGTATCTTTTGTCTTCCCACACCTGGACAATCCTCATCAGCGCCGGCAAACGATTCCCATGGCAACTCTCTCGCCGTTCCCTGGCAACAGCTTTTTGGACCATTCCGAGTTTCACCAGCAGACGTAAGTGAGCAACCTTAAGCGCACATCCAGATACTTATCTGACTCGCATCTGCTTACTTCAGTCCTCCCGAAACCGCCTTTGCGCTACTCGCCCTCAATGGAACATCTCGAATACGCGGATTCCACTTTCCGTCGGAACTGTATTCTCGGCTGGTAACGTGCATCAAGCGGACATGGCCTGAAGGCATGGAATGGGCAACGTTGCAGAGCGATGATGGATGGGATTGTTTGTTGAGAGGTACTCCGTGGAAGAAGAAGGGATCCGAGGAAGTCGAGTGAGTCCTCCAGTGACTTTCACACGAGTTGCACCCGTTGACCGTGGAACGAATATTGTATCGTCATACAGATCAATTAGGCTTATTCTTGCGCTCCTTGAAACGCTATCGGAGGAAGGATGGAATCTCGTGCAAGATGTCAACGTCGGGTCAGCAAAAAAGGATGTTCACAATTTCGTCTTCCGCCATGACGGCATTCACGATGTGGCCGACAAGTTCTTCGCTATCACGTTTCCGCGTGAGTTGTTCGTACTATGTCAGTGTATATCGCTTACGAATCGAACATTTCTGGCGGATCTACAGTCCCCAGCCGCATTTCACTGGTCGATCCGTCCTCTACCTGCACACCTGCACTCATCTCCTCGATCCGTACAGCTATTCTTGAACCCGATCAAGCTCCCGACATTCTTCAAAGCCCAAAAGCAATGAAGACGGATCATTCTTCCCCCAAGTCGGCCTTCGCCAACACCAACGTGGATGATTCTGCTGGCGCGCAAGGGACGGCTAGAACACAGGCGTCGTTCAGGAACTCTATGATGGGGAAAAGCAGCGGGAAACGGGACGTATCGTCGCCAAAATCGGACAAGAAGCTGAAGATCAAGGAAGAGGGATGGGTCGGCACCGGTGTTTATGGGTTCGAATTGTCTGGATACTCGGTCTTTGCTGGAAAAGGGACGAGTGATTTCAAGTATGATACGTGAGTATTGGTATGGATGCCTTAATTCAACTGGTTCGAAGCGTCTGACGCCTTATCCCTCGCGGTTCTCGCACTTAGGCATCATCCATCTTTGCTTCTCGCCTTAATCTCGAATCTCAACCAACAATTCTCGCATCTGGTCACGTCTGTCAGACTGACTCCATTCAAATTACGACGAGACGTCCTCATCTTCACGGATCCCGCTCGCGAACATGGCCTTCACATCCTCCCGGATCTCGTCCTACCTCCGCGACTGAGTTTCCCCAGCGGTCCAGCTGGTCCCGACTTGACATCCCATGCAAATCGACCGAGGCGCAACTCTCGAAGGTCTATCCGTGTTCGACCAGCATCTTTGGCGTCAATGAATGGAGGTCCATTGCTGCCTTCGATTCCGGCTTCACCGTCATGGGAAGAGGACGGCCGCTTGCCTTCGGGTATACACCACCGCGTCCCCGTCACTGCTGGACCTCGTCTCGAGTTAGGCGAGAGATCTTACTTCCCTGGACCGTTCCCCACGGCGGAACGCAAGCACAAGAAGAGTTCGAGTATGCCAGGGAACGTCACAGCCGGTTGGAGATCAGCGGATCTTCCGCTACGGCCCAACGTTGACCCTCTCGGCATTTCAGAGATCTTGCGCGACTCTCCCGATAGAACGCAAACTCCACCGGAAGTATCTTCGTCTCAACAACCACAGTCGTCGGTCGGACCAAACAAGCGGTCTGCTGTGACATTCATTTCGAACGGAAACATCAAGGTGAAAGCAGTCACGGCGTCACATTCTGCCTCAGGCATAGGTTATGCGAAGCCCAATACCGCAGTTCGCGTTAGCGAGGTTCCCGAGCGAGGAACTATACTCGCTGAGCGTTTCCCGGGCAGCGGCTCAAGCAGTGAAAGCGGAAATCATACCGCCACTTCATCACTAAAGAAGGAACGCCGACCTGAAGAAGCGCAAGCGTCGAACAAACGTCGAGGGGGACTTAGATCCCTTCTCAAGGCCATGTTTTAGATGGGTTCCAGGCTTGTCGCCAGAATGTAGAATACTCAAGCGCTGACATGACACATCGCGGGAGCACGGTGTGGGATAAGAAAATTTCCGTTGTACCAGTGTTGTACCGTCAACATAGATGCTAGCTTGTTGAAAGCGGACTTGCGACAAACGGCAATGCCAAGCCGCAGGACAAGATCTAGTCGATCCGGGACGATCAGCTTCCTCTGCAGTGACATCAACTGCCATAGTTCCCAATGAAGCATTACCACAGGCAGCTCTGCGAGCGGCGCAGCTCCAGTTGGAGATATACTGAAAGCTTGAAAGCCATTATGAAAGGAGCGAACGAAATTGAGGTATGGCCGAGAAAGCCAATGCAAACAGAACCATGCATATGTAGAAAGCCAAAGTGTTCCTCATGGACAGCACGATACAACTCTGCAAGCCGCCTGCATATCACGATCCTGCCCCAAAGCCACGTAAAGGACCCAACAACAATATGAAAAGCACGCCGAGATACGACAGAACCGATTCACTTGCGCTGAGACGCTTAGGCGACCAAGGTGGAGGCGGTAGCGGCCTCGTACTTGAAGGTAGGAGGGAGCTGCTGCTTCTTGATGTAGTATCGCGCCAATCGGTGGATTCGGGATTCGATCAAAATGAGTCGGCTGAGAAGGGAGGTGTCAGTATGGAACGCGAGACAAGCGCGGGATCGGAGCGACGTACAACTTGGAGTCCTTGTCGGCTCGGTTTCGCTCCAAGTGCTTTCGGACGGAGACGGCCTTCTTGATCAAGTGGTACAAGTCTTCGGGGATGGAGGGGTTCAAACCTATAACAGACCTCGTGAGATGGGCTTCGGCGGAATGGGAAAAGTTGCTTACCGTTGGACTTCAAGATTCGCAAGATCTTGTTACCAGTGATGAACTTGACCTGGGGGACACCGTGCGAGTCTCGCAAGATGACACCGATCTGGGAGGGGCTCAAACCTCGTCGGGCAAGCTTGAAGATCTGGTCACAGACTTCCTCCGGGGTGGTCTTGGACCACGAGGGCTGCGACCTTCGGTAAGGAAGAGCGGAGGAGGCTGGTGGTACGGTTCGAGGCGAGGCGACGAGACGGGTACGGCGGAAGGAAGGGGAGGAAGGGAACACAAGGTCGGATGTCAGTGAGCTATGAAGCAACGCTAGACTCCCATGTGTTTGGCGGCTCACAAATTCCCTTTCCGGGAGCGTGCATTCTGCGAGGGTAAAGTCAGCATGGTTGTCTAGTGAGATTTTCGGAACGAGGTCTAGAGATCGAGTCTGGACAGCACACCGCCCGTTTCCGTCCTCCCAGCTCCGTGCATCTTCAACGTCTGGTCTTCCTCCCGCATCCTCCTGTGCTGTCCATCTCCGCAGCCTCGACCTCCTGATAGCACGACCAATGACTTGCTACTCACCGACCCATCTTGTTAGATTAAAGCTTGATGAAAAAGAATCCCAACGACGGTTTTGGCGGTTGCAATTCTGCTTGAGGTGATGGCTTGACGCTGGTGCTGCGGGGTCGTAGGATAGCAAACTGACCTGAAACAGAAGTGAATTCCTGTTGAGATTCGCAACGGTGACAGCAGAGAGCGAGGTGTCGAACGAGAGAGGAGGGAGTGAGTGCGTGGTAGACTGCAAAGTGTACAAAAAGAAAATCAAACAAGCGCGACTTCGCGCCTCTAATTGTCAAGCTCATTTTGCGGCTCCTTCCCTGCAGCCCCTGCGGCCAGAGTCGCGCCGCGGCTTGTCCGCCAATTCCGGCAGAGGGTCCTGACTGGCGACGACGCTGTGCGCACCAGTGACGGCGACGACATCCTTCACGCACGTCGACCCATTTACGTGTCTAAACGTCTCCGGTGCGGATTCAGGCCTGCTTCCTCTCAACCTCAAGATCGCCCAGCAGTGAGTCTCGCAGGCACCTGGACTATCGACGTCGTTCCCGCTCGCTCGTTGCTGTCAAGATGGAAAGGATCGGACGAGAGAGGAGGAGAGACGGAATTTGGTGGATGGAGAGAAATTGGAAAATGGAGCACAAAGGGCGGCAGGACGGGACAGCAGCAACGAGCCGGCGGGGATTGACGGAGAAGCAGGGTAATCGCCTGGACGGTATACTGATGGGCTCCTTTCCGTCCTACAGTGAAGTTGAACATCGCCAACCCCGCCACCGGCGCTCAAAAGCTCATCGACCTCGAGGATGACAGGAGGTCGTAAGTAGGAGTGGGCAATTAGGCAAGGCCTCGGTGCTGATCACGCTCTTTGGGGAATCAGCCGAGTCTTCATCGAAAAGAGGATGTCCCAGGAGGTTCCCGCCGACTCCATCGGAGACGAGTGGAAGGGATACGTCTTCAGGATCACCGGTGGTAACGACAAGCAAGGTGCGTAGACATCAGGAAATATCGCTGGAATCAAGCTGACTTGCTTCCTGCAGGTTTCCCCATGAAGCAGGGTGTTCTCCTTCCCCACCGAACCCGACTCCTCTTGGCCGACGGTCACTCGTGCTACCGAGCCCGACGATCCGGTGAACGAAAGCGAAAGTCGGTTCGAGGTTGCATCGTCAACTCCGACATCGCCGTCTTGTCCGTCGTCATCGTCAAGCAGGGTGAACAGGAAATCCCCGGATTGACCGACACCGTCTTGCCCAAGCGATTGGGTCCCAAGCGAGCCACCAAGATCCGACGATTCTTCAACTTGTCCAAGGAAGACGACGTCCGAAAGTTCGTTGTCCGACGAGAGGTTCAGTCCAAGAAGGAAGGTGCCAAGCCCTACACCAAGGCCCCCAAGATCCAGCGATTGGTCACCCCCATGCGATTGCAGCGACGAAGGCACTTGCAGAGCTTGAAGAAGAGGAAGACTTTGGCCCAGAAGGAGACCATTGCCGAGTACAACACCCTCGTCGCCAAGCGACAGGGCGAGAAGAAGGTTGCCGCCACCGCTGCCAAAGCCGCCAAGAAGTGAGTTGGCTCGTGTCGTTGTGCTGAGCAGTTCATGTGCTAATCAAATGATCTCAGGGCTCACGCTTAAATCAATTCACGCAACTTCATGTTGTAGGCATTGACAAAAGGGCTTTCTTGAGGATGTTGGTCGTTGACGGGCGCTTTCCGCTCGACATTCTCTGGTTCTTCACGGAAGGTTGTATATAGCGGGAATGGTATATGCATGATCTGTGGAGAGCGCGCACCAGAGCCCTTCTTAGAGCGGAGCGATCGTCTGCGATGGATACGATCCTTCATCGTGATGCTTCAAGCCACCGACGCTTCTCAACGTGTGTGCAGCGGAGCGGTATCCCCAGTGCATTCCGCATAACCATGCATGCGGCATGCCCAGCGGGCACAGCTCTTCGCACAGATCTGGAGTCTTTCGAAGTCTCGCTGGCCCTTCATCACCATAGAAGTTCCTCCCTCCGATGTAGATGACCCGCCACCGATCATGACCGCAGCTGCGCTACCTGAACACATTGGACTGAGCTTCGACAGTGCTTCGACCTCCTATAGCTAGCTGATAGCAGATAGACTTTCCAACTTGGAATTCAAGTATGCGTCGATCAAATTGTAGGAGAACGCCGTCTTCGCGCTCGCGTATCAGTCGGAGGCACATCTTTGGATCTTCCTTCTACCTTCTACCTTGATGCGCGTAGTGCATGCTTTCAGTCGACCACGCCAGCTCCATGTCGTGGTAGAGGCCTGGCATTAGCACACACACCGACTTGAATAGCTGCACGGACAGCTGGTCTCGCTGCAACATGGCCCGATATTCCAATCAACCGTTCAACTCCTGGCTATAATGACGCACGACAGTAGACTCGGTTCGCCCATCAATATGGAGCAGATCTCACGGCATCCTTCAACATCGTCACTCCCCTCCAAGACTGGCGATGATGCACAGTTGGCATTCGGCATACAGGACGTAGTGCAGCATAGCGTAGACGGCGATGAAGAGGATTTCGTCAAGCACGTACTCCTGGCCGAGTTCGATATCGATCAAGG
This sequence comes from Naganishia kalamii, assembly GCA_022813745.1. Classification (NCBI taxonomy): domain Eukaryota; kingdom Fungi; phylum Basidiomycota; class Tremellomycetes; order Filobasidiales; family Filobasidiaceae; genus Naganishia; species Naganishia kalamii. The sequence goes on along the minus strand of JAKLLX010000038.1, from coordinate 158,852 downwards.
TGCTACCTTGTCCCTTCAGTACCCGTCACCGACTGGGACAGATGAACAGTAAGTACTCTGGTTGGCGATTCGCACGGATTATATTGACGTTGGGCCCACGCACAGTACTCTGGCGGAGCTCATGCTTCCAGATGGAGCTCATTTGCGATCCGAAGACTGGACGATCTTTTATCTCAACCAGACCGGCCAACATGCTCAACCTCGCCACGACAACGAGAAGGAGTTCGTAGCAGGAAACCAATTGGGCGAAACGTTGTTCGTGATGAATTGCGTCAAAATGAAGGAGGACAAGAGCGTTCGTCGGTATGTAGTGATTCTCGGCCCAATGCAGCAGCAGCTTATAGACGTTTCATTCAGGGGCGCAATGGTCAAGGCTTTGGCAGTCTGTACCACCAGGCCTTATGTTCAGATATTCAAGGTATTTGAAAAGGAAGGTGTGCCATATACCTTGCGCTGATTTACTGAACGACAGCCATTGCTGAGTATGGCTCTGGACGAATATTACCACAACCCGTCTCCTAGCGTTCTTGCAAAGCTTTTCGACAGTATCAATGCCATATCGATGCGAGGGTGCCCTCTCTTATCCCAGGCTGAAAGGTTGATCTTGCGGTATTCCGAGAGAAGAGACCTCTTCAAGGAGAAATTTCCCGCTGAAATTTGCGGGATCGTCAAACAGGACGAGAGGCCGACATCAACAGGAGAAGAACTGAGCCTGAAAGGAGAGTATGCTTTGGCGCCGACATCAAAGACGACTGCCGACATTGTGCTTCCCGCTTCAAGCACAAAGCGATCTATCAAGGGAACTTTGGATAGGTTCAGCAACCCCGGCATCAGACGCATGCGGAAGTCGAGCAGGTCGTCGATGCGGGATATGTCCGACCTCGTGGGTAGCCAAAGCCTTTCACCTATTGATTCGTCACCACCCGGAATGACGTCCGGATCCAGTCATTCATCTTTGAAAAGCCGTCGCAGTACTCAAGGCGCACCTATCAAAGATACACATTTCTTCGAAACGACAGCGCTGTACAATGGCTTGACCGTCCCAATCAGAGTCCCTTTGGCGTCTTCGACGGAAGAAGTTGGCGAGGTGCGTGATTCCCGTAATGTCATAGCGCAATAAGCTCATCGTGCCTTCCCCTTATCGAAATAGTATTCCGTGATCGCATTAGTGCAGAAATTCTCGGCGCCAACACCAGTACCCTTTCCAGCGCCGTTTCATCCTCATCTTCACACCAGCGGTGCCTCCACTCACCCCATCACCCTTTTGCTGAACGCGCTGTTGACGGAGAAGCGTATTCTTTTTCTGGGACATGGACAACCAGCAAGCACCGTTGTCAACTTCGTCCTCGCCGCATGCTCACTGTCGGGCCACATCCTCCGCGGATTTACCGAGAGGGCTTTCCCTTACTCCAATCTGGCTGGATTGGATACGCTTGAGGCGACTCCGGGATATATTGCTGGAGTGATCAATCCTCGTTTCGAGGACCTGCAGCAAACGTGGGATATCCTTTGCAATATCGAGACCGGCCGGATCACGGTTTCAAAACACTTGGAGCATGATGCGACTGCGTCGGAACCGGTTTTCAAAGCGTTGTCGCCTAGTCTCTCGCACGATGAGGCCATTAGTACCGCCACATACTTCATGGGCGGAGAGGGTCGCTCGATTTCGCAAGAAGCACCCGGCAACGGCGAATCTCACGATAGCCAGTTTATACAAGATGTATGTTCTCGTTTGTTTACCTTTGTAAGCTGTTTGGCTGAAACAGCTTTTCGTCCAGATTCTTTCTGCGATAGCGTCCCGCAGCAGCGAGACTGCCATTCGAGCAAGATTTTCCGAATACGTGCATAGATTCGTCAGAATGGCATCGCGATACGAAGAGGAAACCCTTGGCCGGACAGCAATAGGGTTTCCATCGAAAAAGCCTAGCAATCAGCAGTTGGGCAGTGGGTATACCTTCGCAAACGAGGCAGCCAAGACGAGGGAACTGGCGTTCAATGCTTCAAGAATAGAGGGTTGGCGGAGGACCAGGAGCTATCAGTATTGGAAAGAGGTGCGCATTACTCTTCTTCTGCAAGTGATGCCATAACGCAGGCGATGCTGATAATGCAAGGGTGTAGGACTTCTATGGCATTCTGAAGATCAAGACGATCAAAGACATCGATCTGCACTATCAGCTGTCGCGTCTCAGATACGCTCAATCGATGACAGAGGACGAGGTGATCTCGCTGTTCAGTCGGCTTGAAGAGCTGGTCCAGAGCCACGTTGTGGAGGTTCGTATCTGGATATAACTTGAACCTGAAATACGAGTGCTGACGGCGCTTCCCTCTTCGACAGTTCCTTGCCTACGTCGCGCCTTTCTCCGGAGGGCTATCATCCATCGCTGTTGGATTGTTCCATCCCAGTTCCACCGTCCGGAAGTCTGCTGGCCAGCTCCTAAGTCATCTCGAGGAGTTTTCGGTAAGTGACCCCCTCCGCAAACATTTCGACGAGGCTGATGGTTTTGGTTCCACTCTTCCGCAGATTGGAGCCTCAATCATATCCGGCCTCAACGCATTCCAGAAGTTGGCTTATACCCGTATCAGGGCGGAAGCCGAAGGGGAAGAAGTCTGAAGTGCTCTCATAAAGCAAGCATATCAGCATTGCGTCTGGTTTTCAATCTCGGCTGTGACCGCGGCTTCATGGTCGCGTCCAGGCGAACCACCTTGTCTGGCATGTCTGAAGGCAACTGCGACGCATCAGCGGATGGCGGCAGCGACCGTTGCCGGTCTAGCAGACGTTATTCCGCGTGTGGGCGCACACAAGCATACTTTTACAGTCTTGAGCTGGTGGCCCAGTCACTGTAGCAGACCGGAAGAACTAGCCAAGAATTCCCTTGAGAGAGAAGCAAGAGTGCTCGGGAAGGCGGCGAGAGCGAAGTCCCAGTAGTCCGAGCCCGGGAGTCCGGTAGGAACGTCGGGATGTGATTCGTGACGTGTATTTTTGCCATTATTTCTGCTTCCAAGCATAATGTGTCCGAGACAGCTAGACAGGCCTGAGACCCAAGGGAACAAGGAAAGAAGGAAGACTTGTATCTATGCTGACATGCAGATAGGGGATTACCTTCGCCCTACGTGACCCTCACCGCTCAACGCTGTGCGACAACGGGCTATATCTGACCCTGCCCGCACCTTCCCACTGGTATCTTTCACTTCAGCATTTCGCAATTTAGATTTCAAGATCATTACGCGGCAAGTCGCCTTCTTGTCAACCAGTGAGTACGGACGTTTCACAAATGAGCTTGATACTGCCGCATGCCTACAACGATGCTCATCTCTGCCGCTGTGATGGCTCACGTAGTGAATCGCACCTCGAACACGAATGTCGGCAGGTTGATGTACCCCGATCCCGGAGACTTCTACTCGGCTGCAATGGATTACAGGGGCACCAAGCTGGAAGGCTCGTACAATTACTCCGAGTGGCGACGCGATATGCTTCGACACCTCACCATGTTCTCGGTGGATCATATTGTTCGAAGGAGCAAAGCCTTGCGGACAAGTCGAGCAGCAAATCATGCGCAATCGACGGAGCTTCACGAACAGCTCGGTGCCCTAGCTCTGGACAGCGACGACGACTTCAATGATACATATGGCGAATCTGAAGACGCACGATCATCAAGCCTGGCCCAAGGGATCATGTACTCATCGCTGTCTGACGGTCTGTCGACGTCACTCATGCGACGATTCCCCTTCAAGAATGCTGCGGTCTTCTGGGATCATCTTTACGACGCACATGGTAAACCCGGCCCGGCTGACATCATGGATGCGCATCGAACGTTGTTCCCAAGAGGAAATTGGCCAGAGGATTGCGACGTCATGGCGAAAATACGCAAGCAAAGACATGCCGCCGACATCTTATCCGCTGCTGGAATGCCAATCGACGAGAAGCTGGTCACCTATTCGCATCTGCAATATCTGCCCCAGTCCTTCTATGAGTGTCATGCCATTCTATCTCTCCATATGCTACCGCTCGAGGAGCTCGAGTCACAGGAGATTTTCCGCACCATTTCCGCTTGGGTCCGGCTTCGTACACGCCAGAAGCAATGCTACTACCACAACACAATCAGCCATGACATCGTTGACTGTCGTGTCGTCAGACAACTCCTCAAACAGGAGAGGAGAGCTAAAGGCAAACCTCGGCAAGCCAAGCAAGACGAAGAACAATCGGTCACCAAGATCTTCAAACGGATTCCGGAATGCGATTGGTATTGCGAACGGCACGAAACCAAAAATCACGACGATAAGTTCTGTGTTGAGCAACTGCAGGAACGCATTCAGTCGCGATGACGATACCAGTATCCTACCAACAAGTTGTATCATCTTCGCTCGATTGTCATAGATGCCTTCCACCGCACTCGCATACGCTTTCGATCAAGTCCTGGGCTCTGGCTTTGAATACTACCTAGGCATTGAAGGCCTATGAAAAAGGCACGCTGACGACATGCAGTACATAGACAATAGCGTTCCTTTCAGCTTTCACCTTCGACTAGCGTTACGGACATTTGAAGGGAAAACGTTATTATATATAGAGTGACTCAGGGGATCGACCCGGTCAAACAGGTGAACGTTGATCCACACCTAGCGTCGCGAACACAACTAGTTTCTGGAAGATATTCAATCACAGTATACACATCGGCAAGTCCATCGTGTGAGTCACAAGGGCTTTGGCTTGTCGGAGACTATACATTCAAGCTGACCAGGCGGAAACGCCCCCCTCGCAAGCTTCTTCCCGCTAGAAGCCTTACAAGCATTTTCGGCATGACTGTTACACCTATCGTTGCCCCGTACGGCACTTGGTCGAGTCCTCTGCAGGGCGCGACTGTCTACCAAAGTGCTTCGACAATCTATGATCTGCTGACCGACGAGCATGGAAAGCTTTATCACATCGAGGTGCATAGTCTTTGTGACAATCTTCCGATGAAGCTACGCTGACACGCTGTGATAGTCCTGTCATGCCGAAGCTGGCAGGTTCGTACTTTTCGAAACAAAGTTCCCAGCAGACAGTGTCAACTCGCGCATCCGGGCATATAGCAACCGAATCGTTCCACGGCATAGCGATGTACGCTCGAAGGTTCATGAGTACGGTGGAGGCGCCGCGAAGATTCACCATGGCTTTGTATACTGGAGTGAACTCCAAGACGGACGTATTTACCGGCGCCACTTGAGCTCCTCGGCCCATGAACCAGGCGAAGCCGTCACCCCAGGTATGCGGCAGGAAAAACGAACTGAGCGTACTTGTAGCGCTGACCAGAATCGTCTGTGCCCCTTAACAGAGTCTTCCGTTGATCGCTACGCAGATTTCGACTTTCATCCCGTTGCTCGCCACCTTCTTATCTGCGTCAGAGAGGACCATACTATTCCTTCGAAGGTGAAAAACAGCATCATCCTCATCAATACAGTTGATAAGACAGTAGACGAGCTTTGCCCTGCCCGCGCCGACGGATTCTACGCCTTTCCCCGCTTCTCGGGGCATCACGGTACGAAGGTGGCTTGGATCGAGGTGAGGGCAATATCGGCTCGAGCGCACGATCACTGCTGACATGACTCTGACGGTACTTGCAGTGGCGACATCCGGACATGCCTTGGGATGGCACCGAACTCTTTTACGCAGAATTCGACAGTTCTGCTGACTACAAGGACTATGCAACGCTTCAGCCAAGGAAGATAGCTGGGGCGCATAGTAGCGTTTCTATCAATGACGTGAAATGGGACGTTTTCCGGACGGACAAGCTTTATTATCTATCTGATGAGACTGGGTATACCAACCTGTGGTCAATAGATCTGGCGGAAACCCACCCCAGGCCAAAGCTCGTTATGGACCCCATACCAAACGACCTCAGTGAACCGCTGTGGCGCCTTGCTCCCTCCTGGTATGCCATCCTCTCCGCCAACACTGCGCTCATCGCCCCAAACATCGGAGGCGTTCGTAAACTTTGCCGTCTCGATCTCGATACCGGCAGATTGACCCAGATCGAAAATGAATACCGCGATGTCACCGGACTCTGTCGCCTGTCTGAGAATCGCGCGGCCTTTCTGGCCGGGAAGTGGGACGAACCCACAAAGATAGTGATAATCACTCTGGGATCACGCGCAGACACTGCAACTTTCAGCGAGCTGGAATTCGCTAAAGAGTCAAGGTTGCCCGGTGCATATATTTCGAAAGGAGAATGCATGAGCCTCCCAATCATTCCGGAGATCGAGGGCGTCGAATCCTCGAACGACAAGTCACGGGACATACACGTTGTGTTGTACCCGCCGACGAACCCCGACTATGAGCCCCTGAAAGGCGAGTTGCCTCCATCAATAGTGATGGTTCATGGGGGCCCAACAGCACGAGCGCCGCCAGTTTTCACCATCTTCCACCAGTATTTCACAACTCGAGGATTCGCTGTAATTGATGTCAACTATGGCGGATCGTCTGGCTATGGCAGAGCATACCACCGACGGCTGTATGGAGGGTGGGGTGTAGTCGATGAGCAAGACACAATCCGAGCCGTAGAAGAATTGGGCAACCTGGGCAAGCTCGACTCAAAGCGTGTCTGTATCAGAGGTAGCTCGGCAGGTAAGAAATCTCTTACTCGCAGGCTGTGCGAGCTGATACCATGTGATCATCTATCCCCACAGGTGGCTTCACGACTCTCGCATGCTTGGCGACTAGCGAAGTCTTCAAGGGAGCAGTCTTGCTGTACGCGATTTCGGATGTGATACTGTTGGCCGGAGATTCCTCGAAGGTAGGCTTCATAATCCCATGACGGTACCTCTGAAGGCTCATTGCATTGCATCTGCTTGTTCTCTTCTTGTCCGGGTGCTCTAGTTCGAGGTAAGTTTCTTGACACTTCAAGCATGGCGCCGAGCTCTGAACCGTTCTTACACCCGCTGCGACCAATGATCAGTCTCGTTACGCGTCTACTGTAAGCTCTCGTTCAAGCGCGTGACTTCTGGAGAACACGCTAAGTCACCGCGACGTTTACGAAGCTAATGGGGGGAGCTTTGGAAGAAGTAAGCCTTCAAGCCGCAGGTGTTGAGTCGGTCTCATGCCTAACCCCCTTGATAGATCCCCGAGCTTTACGATGAGCGATCACCCGTGAACAAGGCGGACCGCATCAAGGCAAAACTGCTGATATTTCAAGGACTGAAAGACAACGTGAGCAGTGAGCAAGTCCCGCTGCGGAGCCTTGCATATACCGTGGCTCATGTGCCTTCTATCCAGGTCGTAAATCCTGAACGGAGTAAGTCCTCACCTTTCCATATGCAACAGCATCCGTCGATTCATTGATCGGAAACTCTCCCAATACAGCGCGAGACTTGGCTCGAAAGATCGAAATAGCCGGAGGTCAGGTTGAGACTGTATTTTATGAAGGTGAGACGCCGCAAATCCCCATTGTTTTCGTAGCGAGTATTGTTCACTCATAAAGTTGGCGCGATAGACGAGGGGCATAAGATCCGGAAGGTGAGTACTCCGCGTGGATCATCACTCCACTCGCCCACTTGATCAGGATTGTCGCCTCCTATAGTTCGAGAATCTCACGGACAGCCTTTTGAAAACTGAGGCTTTTCTATTGAGAGCCTTCGAAATTGAACGGAACTGAGGAGCTTTTCGGATTGACGTGAGAGGAATTTCCATCTTGTATACTGCCTCTATCACGACATAAGAAGCTGTACATCTAGCGATATGAAGCATGTTGTACGATATAGCGCGACCGAATTGTTTTGGTGTTTCAGCGGTCATGTATAACGTACTTCACTCTGGGGTCGTCAGCGGACCCTCAACGGTCATCGGAGGGATCCGAGGAGCTAGACTCCAAAAATGTAGCCAGAGCGTCTCTGGCAGTTCGTAAATACTAAAGTATGATGATTGATCCTGCCAGTAAGACTTGATGATCACCCCACAAAGAGTTGCGCAGCGAGGGTTGCGCATCGTGGGCGCTGCGCCTTCGTTCAAGGATACTTTGCTGTAGATGACCGTTCTCCAGCCCCGTGTGTGCTTGCTTGAAGCAGATGGAAGTACCTTCCGGTGTGGAGTGATAGATTCGTTGTACATGAATACAACCATTTGGTTACCGTGATACGGAGCCTCAACCTTGGCAAACTGCGAGATATGATATTCTAAGCGACATATGTATCATCGGTGGACCGATGTCGGGGCTCTTTCGCCTACAAGTCCTCGATGTTGGGTGTAGGACCAACGGGAACGATACGCGTAGGGTTGATCTGCGGGTGCGACCAGTAGTAGTGCTCCTTGATGTGGGCAAAGTCGGTCGTGTCCTTGAAGGCAGGGTAGTTCCAGTAAAGGTTCTTGAGCCATCGGTTCAAGTGGGGGTAAGTGTGTCGCACTAGAATCAAGGCAAGTTAGCCCTTGCCGACGATCAAGGCCTAAGGAGAGAGCATACCGAGACCAAAGTTGCACTTGAAGCTATAGGGTAACACGACGGCGTAAGTGCTTGCGCGACGTGAATTAAGGAGACCGCTTACTGGTTGTGGTAGACGGGATCGTATCGAACGATCGTAGTGTACAGTCTAGAACGAATATGGCAATCAGAACTCTACTGTAAGACCAGCAATCACCTGCACATACCGAATATCCGCCTCGGTCAACTTGCCACCGACCAAAAAGTCCCTGCCGTCACTCAAGATCTTCTCCAACCTCTGCATGCTCTCCCCCAAGGGCTTGACGGCCTTTTCATATGCCTCCTGCGTCGTCGCAAATCCAGACTTGTAGACCCCGTTGTTGACGGTATCATACACCCATTCATTGAGCTCATCAATCTCCTTTCGCAATTCCGTGGGGTAAAAGTCCAGCTCGGCCTTGTCCTTGGGCAAGAACTCGTCGAACGCGTGGTTGAGGAATCGGATGATCTCGCTCGACTCGTTGGAGACGATGGTTTCGTTCTTCTTGTCCCAGACGACGGGGACGGTGAATCGCGCTCCGTATCCGGGTTCGGCCTTGAAGTACAGGTCACGGATTCGCTCGACACCGTATAGCTTGTCCTCGGTTGCCGCGGGGAAGGTTTCGTCTGCCGTTCCATTGAATCGCCATCCCTTGTCGTCCATGTGAGGGTGAACGGTGGAGACGTCTATCAACAATGTCAGTTGTCAACCACGCGAACCGGTGACCTCTCCGTTTTACCGCTTACCGAAGAACTCCTCGAGACCCTTGAGCTTTCGCACGATCAAGGTTCGGTGGGCCCATGGGCTATATTGAAGACGTCAGTCAACTATAACACTCTCTTTCAAGGGAAACATACCAAGCGAGACTGACGTAAAGGTGATATCGGCCTAACGGGAGAGTCGATAAGATACCCTCCCTTCACTAAGGTCGAGAACTCACCCTTCTCAGGTTCAAACTTTCCTCCCTTTTCAATTGAATCTCTGAAGCTACTGGTCTGTCGCTTGAAGCTACCATCGTTGGAAGCCCAGTTGGTGATTTTGCTCTTCTGTTCTGGTGTAGACATGGCGATGGATCGGTGTTGGGCGAAGCGGGTTGGTAAGTTGTTTAGAGCAGCTGCTGGAAAGATTGCGGTGCGTAACAGAGTAGTCGAACGGGTCAGACTTCTTGTAGTAGTCGAGAGTAGGGACATGAACAGCGCAACAACAGCGTCGACACCAGGGGCTTGCCTCGAGAGCTATATACCGATCCATCGACAGCTGCTATGCCGTCATTGCGCATCTCATCATGTGTTCGATTAGTAATGGCGGCGTGTTTACTTTGTCAAAAAACGTGGCTTGTGAAATAGCGGGACGTCGCTCAATGTGAAACGCTGGCATTCTTGAACGCAATTGCTAAGTTCTCCCACCACTGAATTGCAGACGTAGACAGCTCTTGCAAATCATGGACACGCATGGAACGCGCCATCGGGACCCCATCATCTTCGACACCCTGGTCCTCCTCGCGATACAGGGCGGGTTCTACGTCCTTTCCCGCAAATTCCTCCTTCACGCGCTCCCAACGTTGCGCAACATCTCCAAGCAAGGGACTCTACCGGACAGCGCAGCGGAACAGAAAGACGAGTATGCCATGAAGTCGCTAGGGGGAAGAGTTGATGGAAACGACGAAGACGACGACTTTGACGAGGAAGAAAGTAATCGACTCTTGAATGCCTCGGGGGGATATTCGGACATCGAGGCAGGTTCTCAGAAGAACGGACCATCAAGATCTGCTCAACGATGGAGAAGAGACGTCGAGTCGGACTCGGAGGATGGGATGAGCGACGCAAGTCGGTCATATGCTGGATCTCCATCGCCATCCCCGGCAATCGACCTCGTAAACGAAACGGACAATCGTCGAATGAGCGGGATCTCAACACGGTCGCTCCTCAAGCAGGAAACGGGAGCGGCAAGCTCGATACATTCTCCGACGATACGAACGCCAGGAATGCCGAGTATATCATCGGTTCCCATGTCTCCGAGCAGAAGACAGTCATCGCAAGTCATTCGGCTTTTCGGTTCCAAGGATACCTCGAGTGGCGGAAGAGCGGTTTCGAAAGACAAGGAGAAGCCTGGAGCGACAAGGGGATTGGGGTTCCTGGCGCGGTGAGTAACTTGAAGTGGCTCGAATGTTGAATCTGTGCTCAAACTTCTACAGCAATCTCTTCTCCCTATGTTTTGCAGAGAGCTTGACGCTGCTCTTGCTTGTGATGTTTCATTCTATTGGAATCTTGCATTCCAGGTGAGTCGAATATCGTACAATCGTTAAAATATCAACTTTGACGCCCGCTGTACCCGTTGATAGGTCGAGACACGTGCACTTTTCGATATCACTGCATGTCCTGTTGATGCTCATTCTCTTGGTGGTGCCCTGGGTGCAGTGTATGCAGTTGACGTATAGAGCCCGTGGTGAGTCGAACCCGCCATGGCATCCGCCACTAGAAACTGCATCTGAACTGACGTTCTCCTTCAAAAGACGCATCTGCCCAACAAAATCCTGGAAAACCAGCAACATCGACAAAACGGCGTCTTTCCATCACAAAACGCTTCCTAGTTTCTCTTGTTCCATTCGGGCTCTATGTCTTTCTGTTCACAAGAATACCGCCATATATCACGACAGTAGACTCGCCCCTCTCGCCTCACGACTTCGATGAGATTTTGCGATCTGGCAACTTCTCGGAAACCGTCAACGGCACGCGCAGAATCTCGAGTCAACGCTTGAAGGCCGCTTTCCCACAAATCGTCGAGCTCGGAGACCTCGACGAGTTGGAAGAATTCAACACAGTGATGAACGACACCGAAACAGATCAGCCCAATTCTGACGAGGACGAAGAAGCGTACGAGGATTACGAATACGCATTCGAGTACTACAGCCAGCAACAGATGTGGAGAAAAGGAGGATGGCTGGAACCGAGCCTGGGACGAGTGGTCGTGTGTGGTGTGGTGGTGCTCGGTGGACTGTCCGGACTAGGAGCTGTGCGGACGGCGTGGAATTTCGTAGAGAGCGGTGGGCTGGGCAGCGGGTACGTTCGCAAAAGTGGCGGGAATGCGGCGCGACGGTCTTCAACTGACACTCAACCCGTTTCATTTCTAGACGGATGGTCACGCGAGAAGACTTGATCAACGCTGAGCGGTCCTTGTACCGTATCCGAAACGACATGGTGTATCGTCGAGGAGAGTTATCGAGACGTCTAGGAGGAACGGAAAGTAGAGAAGGAAATGGCGAAGGCGGACAAGGCTGGATGGGCAGAGTATTTGCCAATACGCTTGGAAGAAACCAGGGTAGGTCCGGCATTCCCTTTCTAGGCCGCCAAAGCTGACATCCGGTTTCACGAAGAAACGAACGGGATGCGAAGAGAGATACAGGGACTGGAAGCTTTGGAACAACAGATTGCCAGAGGGCTAGAGGCTATGAAGCTCCGGCGGGTGAGTGTCTGTGTTACGGTGTCGCGTGTGCGTGCTGACGGACGAGTCTCCAGAAACGTCAACGATTCGCCAGCACGGTGCGAGGAAAACTCTTCAATCTCGTTGGCATGCTGTTCGCCGTATACTGTATCGCTCGAGTGATGATGGTAGGTCGGTCGGTCACCTTCCAGTCAGTCACGCGAAAACTGATTGTGCATCATCGGGAAGTGTTTCGTTTCCGTCGTGTTCCCTCCTTTAGCAACCAGCAAGATAGCCCAGAGTGAGATGGGCGACAGCGATGCGGCACAGGCCAAAGGCAATGTCAACGGCGACTGGATCAGTTATTCAATCGCTTGGAGTCTGAGTCGTTTGCCCACCGGGGTAGTCGATGTATCTGTGTGGAGTCGTGCTATCTCGTAAGTCTAAGGCGTGTGGTCAGAAGTGTCTGTATCCTCGCTAATTTACCCTCCGCATTTAGACTTCTCCTGACCGGTTTATTAATCCTATCGTCACTATTACAAGTCCTGCGATACGTATCCAAAGTGTTGCGGTTGAGCAGTAAAAGGATTGGGGCTGGATTCCTGCTGCTGACTTTGGGACAGCTCATGGTACGCATCATAACCAACCGACAGTCAAACTTGCTCACTCAATATCTACCCGCAGTCTACATACACGATATCACTATTGATACAGCTCCGGTCGTTCATTCCTCCATCAGCACCAGATTTCGACTTCATAGATACTGTCGGGGCGAATACGACAGAAATAGCTGCAGTTGCCAGCCAGTTCCAGTCACACGGCGAGACGTCCTTGCTAGCTAGTCTACCTGAATTCCGGGTATTCGGCAGGCTGTTCGACGTAGTATTCATTGTAGGAGCCATCATAGGAATGCTATACAGGTACTTGTCCCAAAGGATCAACGGCGTCGATGAGTATGCGCAAGTCTACCATTAGAGCGACCCGCCAGCGGTGATGGAACGGTTGTATTAGGGCAACATAGATCATATGCATTGATGAGCGGGCTCGATACGCGAGCTGCCATTTGACGATATCGTCTACGACTCCTGTCATATCTTGCCCTGGGCCTTGACGAACGATACGACCTCGGTCCAATCCCGCACTCGGTGTACACAGGCAGGCAAGGCCTGGCCAACATCTTCACCGGACCACATCAGCTTGCCTGCCAAAGCTTCTCCCTCGTCCGTATCGATTCCTCTGGCTATTCGCTCATCGTGGGCCGCTTTGTCGTACGGTGAATCCTGTTTCGTTACATGCCGGTTCCAGGGGTACGGACCGAAAAGCAAGACCGGTAGCGGATTAGGGTGATGGGTGGCGCAGTCGAGAGCATTCTCGATAGAATCGTCAATCAACATAAATGCGCCTATCTGATGTCCGATCTGCGCATTCGGTGATGAAAGTCATTACGGAGTTTGCATGGGTTTCATTCGGCACCAGTGACTTACGTCTGCCTTGCTCGCCTTCTTCTTTGGCGGAGCCATAGACGCCACCGTCTGCCCCGACTGTTCGGTTTGATGCATTGCGGCGAAGGCGCCGGTGTAGTACACGCCTTCGAAGACTGCAACGCCGGGAAACGTGAAGCGTCAGATTCGCGATGAAGGTGACCTTGAGGCTAGACGTACTGTCTGGGAGATACTTCGCCAACCACGCTTCCGTCTCCTCTCGCTGATTGTCGGATCTCGCTGTGACGACGACCAGTCTGGTGGTATGGCAAGTATATCGCGATAATCGCAGACCCATGGTCAGAAGTCGTACGATTCGTGATAGGAGGGCCCTTACCGATAACCCAGCTCTTTCAGAGCGGTCAATCCCTGCAAGGCGCCTTCGATTGGGGGCGACCTCATTAGAAGTCCACTTGCATACAGGTGCTGTTACAACAGAAGCATCAGTTCGAATCGTTGAGCGACCAAGGACCGTTGCTTACTCTGACTTTTCTGAGGGTCTCTACAGGAAAAGGGGTTCTCCAGGAGTCAGTGAACAGTGCAAACAAACCTTGAGGTCAAATCCTCACCTTCTGGAGTTCCCCATCCTCTGTTCTGCCAGTAGAGATAATGCTGGAAATCTTCCAGTGTCATATCTGTACCCCAGATCTCATTGTGCACTACGTGCAAGGGTATCAGTCAGGTGTGCTTCAGTGTGAGATGTGTACGACCATACTCACTTTCCGCGACAGTCGCGTTGGTCTGGCAAAGAACATCATCGCAGTCGACGGCGATCGTCCGCTTGTCCGATGCGAATGCTTCTGAGAAAGTGGCCATGTCGGAGGTATGTAAAGCGAGGACGTTGAATATTCCACCGACAGAGTTGATATCGATTGAAGCATTGAATAGTCCGGTCCACCAGCGAGGTCGGCAATTCCTATTCCGATTGTCTCGGATTGTGACGCGTCATATATCCTCGTTCAATTCATCAATTGAAGAGCTGTTGGTAACTCCACAGTCTGCTCAGTCTGCTTCACAGTCTGATCATCTGCCTCTGCAGAAGGACGCTCCAGTTCGCCAACATCCATCTGTATCCTCGCACGAGCAAAATCATAGCTCTGCTAGCTGCTCAGCTGAACGGAACGTCGGAAAGAAGGACCAAACAATGCTTTCCTCGCTAGTCGGATAGGGAAAACCATGAGGGGTGAGATTCTGTGCCGGATTTAGGCCATGCGTTGATCAGTATTGTTTGTATAGCTTGTTGCGCTCCGCTGAGCTGATTGCTGTCTCCTTAATTCGCCTTGAACAGCCTCGCGGACACGGTACAAAGTCACAGCTTCATCCTCGTCTTGCTGCTGTCGCCACGAATCGCCTCTTTCAATCACCATAGTCGACCTGAATCCACTCTCTCAATAACTAGTGCGAAACTGCGAACTCAACAACGATGGGTTTGCTTTCGCCCTCGATATCGACACTCGCTTTATGCTTCGGGCTCATCAACCTCGGTATCCTGTTCTATGCTGGAGTACCGGCACCTCCTGAACCGTATCTGTCACTGCTCGGGATATTCATCGTCAACTTCATACTGTTCGTCAAGGTCCCATCTATTCTCGGTATCCTCGCTGGCCGCCAGTCTAGTGATCGAGACCATGCTACTACTGGCAACTCTTCGCTCGACCTCGGACGCCGCGACTTTGTTGCGGAACACAAGAGACTCAACACCCTCTGCTGGACGCGATATATTGTGGCTTTCCAGACCTGGGCCACGCTTATCCTTAGAGCGAGCGTCAAAGACGGGCGGTACTCGATCAACGTGAATCGAGACTTGTATAAAACCGTAATCGCAGTCGGTGCAGGGGTACTCCTGCTCGCGGCCTTCTTCCGTAAGCCTGTTGGCCATACGCGCGTTGCGAAACGAAGCTGACTTGACAAACCGCGCCTCTCCTCTTCTGGCGATCCTTCAATGTCTGTTCCGAATAGTGACATTGATATTGAACGACGAGAGACGTCGAGCCGACGCGGCGCAGGCAACTGAGGATGCGAAGTTGCTACCGCTAACAACCTCTGAACAAGAAGGAAGAGAGAGTCAGAAGGAAAGTCTGAGCGCAGAGAAAGGAGCTGTCGACAAGTGAGAAAGGCTCTTGATGACTGGGCAACATCTTGGCAGTGGGCCATAAAGCTACTGACCGAGGCCAACTCGAGGCGTTTTTGTAATCATATTGCATAATAATATCACCCGAAGAAGGCAGCACTTATCTAGCTGATGGGTATCCAATTTGTTCCAGACGACCACAACGCCCTCGACGTGGACTGGATGACTACAACAACTTGGCTCTTGACCTTGGCGCCACTCTCTGAAAGTTACGCGAACCCGCGTTCTTTGACATGGCCTGTTCCCGTTGTATCGTACCATACACATTGAGGATATGCGCTGGTAGTAAAGGCACGGCCTGTGAAGCTGTCCGCGGAGGGAGTAGAGCTGCGATCCCCGTCGGGTTCTGTGCAGGTGCTGGCATCTTCGGCGAAATATGAGGCGGAGGCAGCGTTTTCGATGTATCGATTGTCGGTTTGTGACGTCCTCGTAAGTCACAGGCTTGATCCAAGAACCCACCCCGTCACTCCCTTCCTGCTTGCTGGTAGCTAGCTCCGCCTGATACTTGCAGACGAACGAGAGTCTGAACATACTGTCCGGAGATACTTTGCAACCACGCCTCGATCTCCTCCGCTGATTGTCCGATCTAGCTGTGACCACCACAAGTCTAATAGTTGTATGCGCAGAACACCGTAGCAGACGAGATGAGTCAGCTTCAAAGAGGTTTGACATCGAGGAGAGGACACTTACCGGTAGCCAAGCGCTTTCAGAGTGCTCAATCCCTGCAAGGCACCATCGATCCGCAGTGACTTCATGAGCAATCCACTTGCATACAGATGCTGCAGAATAGCGTTGCAGGTGAACTATCTACAAACCAAATGGAGATGCCTCTACTCACCCGGACTCTTCTGAGAGATTCTGCACGTTGATAGGAGTGCTCCGAGAGTCAGGGTCCAGCTTGAAGCCGTTGTTGCGGCAGACGGCTCACCTTCCGGACTTAGCCAACCCCTGTTCTCCCAATACAAATAGTGTGAAAGTGGTGTCATGTCTAAGCCCCAGATTTCATTGTGCACTAGCAGCATAGTGGTTTACTCAGTCATTCTGAGGTAGAGTCGCCAACAAGGTGCTCACTTTCTGAACAGTTTCGTTGGTTTGGCGGAGAACATCAACGCAGTCAACGGCGATTGTCCGCTTGTCCGATGCGAATGCTTCTGAGAAAGTGGCCATGTCAGAGGTAAGCAACAAGAAGACGTTGAATATTGCACCGACAGAGTTGATAGCGATTGTAGCATTGAATAGTCCGGTCCACTAGCGAGGTCGGCAATTCTATTCCGATTGTCTCGGATTGTGACGCGTCATATCCTCGTTCAATCGAATTGAAGCTTGAGCTAGGTTGGTTGGTAACTCCACAGTCTGAGCAGCTACCTCTCTCTGCCAGAGGATAATCCAATCCCCCACCATCCATCTAGATCCTCCCACGAGCAATATCATAGCTCTGCTGGACGCAACGTCGAAAAATACTTTCCTCGCTTGTCTGATAGGGAATTCCACGAGGGGTAAGATTTTGTGCTGGATTGAGGCCATGCGTACGTGTGTTGATCAGTATTGTTTGCATACAGTAGCCTCTTGAATTCTCCTTGACAGCTGCGAGAACACAGTATAGAGTCACAGACCCATCCTGGTCTTGCTGCTGTCGCCACGAACCGCCTCCTTGAATCACCATCGCCTTCAATCACCATAGTCCTTCAATCACCATAGGGATTCCCACGCTGAATAATCGAGTAGGCAGTGCGACCTCAAAGACGACGATGAATTTGCTTTCGCCTTCGATATCGACACTCGCTCTGTGCCTCGGGCTCATCAATCTCGGTATCTTGTATCATGCTGGGGTACCGGTACCTCCTGAACCGTATCTCTCTCTGCTCGGGATCTTGATCATGAACCTCATGTTGTTCGTCAAGATCCCATCCATTCTCGGCATCCTCGCCGACCGACAGTCTGGTAATCAAGGCCATACCACTGCTGGCGACCCTCCGCTCGATCTAGGACGTCGCGACTTTGTTGCGGAGTACAAGAGACTCAACACCCTCTGCTGGACGCGCTATATCGTGGCTCTTCAGACCTGGGCCACACTCATCCTCAAAGCAAGCGTCAAGGATGGACGATACTCGATAACCGTGAATCGAACCTTGTATGACTTCGTAATCGGTGTCGGAGCAGGGCTCCTCATGTTCTCGGCTTTCGTCCGTAAGTCTGTTGATGAGATGTGTGGAGCGGAAACGCAGCTGACTTGACAAACCGTGCCAACCCTCTTTCCGCGATCCTTGGATGCTGTTCCGAACAGTGACATTGGCTATGAACGACGAAAGACGTAAAGCCTGCTCCGCGCAAAGTGCCGAGGATGCGAAGTCGCTACCGCCAAAACCTTATACAGAAGAGGAAAGAGAAAGCCAGAAGGAGATTCTGGCCGCGGAGAAAGGCTCACAGAAGACTGAGCAACAGTAGATTTCTGGTCAGAAACCTATTGGTTATGCGTCATTCCGATACCAGGCCAGACTGAATACGTTCTTGTAATCATATTGCAGTAATATCATCACCTAAAGAACGCGGCAATTGCCTAACTGATGGGATCCATCGTTCTCGACGAAAGTAACAACCTCGACCGGGGCTGGGTCACTACAACAACTTTGCTCTTGATCTGGGTGCACCTCCCTGAAAATTGCGCAGACCAGCATTCTTCGTCATTGCCTGCTCCCGTTGTATCGTTCCATATGCGCCCAGGATATGCGCCGGTAGTAAGGGCACTGCCTGTGAAGCTGTCGGCGGCGGTAGTAGCGCTGCGATCCCTGTCAGCTTTTGTGCGGCCGTTTGCTTTGCAGGCTTTTTCGGGGATGTTTGTGGTGGGGGAGGGATTTTCGATGGGTCGTTTATCGGCTTTGTGAGATCCTCGTTGGTGACAGGCTTGATCGGAGACCCCAGCCTGTCGTGCCCTTCCTGCTTGACAGTGTCTTGCTCTGCTCCGGTCGTCGTGTCCATGGCATCACCAGCCTCTCCAATCTCGGTCGATCCTGGCGCTGGTTGCCCGAGTGCCGCTTTCTGTTCCTCTTCGCGTTTTAGGCGCTCCTGTTCTTCATCATGTCTGCGTTGATCTTCGATCTCCTTTTCCTGCCTCTCCCGCTCTCGCTCCTTCTCCTCGTTCTCTAGCCTCTCCGCTTCTTGTCTTTCCCTGAACGCCTTTTCCGCCTCGAGCCTCTCCCTCTCTAGGTCGGCTTTCGTTATCCCCGCGGCTTGATTCCGAAGGTGTAGTCCGGCCATGCAAAGCGTCCGGACCATTTCGAAAGCCAGGAATCCAAGGATGTCCATCACATCTTCGTTTGGTTTGACGTCGAGGAAGGCTGATGCATTGATGAAATCCTTGAATCGCTTAGCTGTGCAATGAACGGGAATACGCCGTTAGTACAAAAAGCTTCGCGCTGGGTTAGACTTACATTTCCTGTATGTAAAGGACGCTTGACGACATTCAGAGTAGAAGACATATTGCTCTTTCGTCATCCGCCTCGTGATCGCGTCGGCTTCCTATACGTAGGAGACACCGTAAGAGACGACAACAGCTTCGTCGGTGTCCAACATACCCTTAGACGCTGAATGCTATCCTCATACGCTTCAAGCTCCTCGTCATCGTCATCCTCGTCGTCCGGCATCCCCGTCGCCGATCGATTCGGCAAGTTTCTCAGCAAGTCTTGAAATGGGGTCATCAACTCCCACGGTAACTTGATGACTTGTTTCTTTGGCTGTTTCTTCTCTGTAAGTCAAGAGGACATGTTTGTCGTAAGACGCTTGACCGTCAATCGAATCCGAGGCTACTCACCAACGACGTCGTCCAAATCCTCCACCTCGATATCCGCTCCTCCTCGTGCAGCCTGGTCATCCTTTTTTGCATTCTTCCGCACTTCCTTCCAGCTGAGATATGTCCGCAGCCGATTTACTTTTGCACGGTCATCGCGGATCAGGAAAATCAGGTCTTCCGGTGCGAGGAATCGCGATGCGCGGAGATGGGATGTCAGACGCGCGCGTGTGATCTGTGCCAAGGGATGGAGGAGTCAGATTCTCGTGTTACGACAGGCTTTGGCTGATCTTACGAGTTCGATGAGCTGTCCTCGAACAATGTCTTCAATCAGGTGTACTGTTGCCGGGACCGGTTCTTGAATTTCGCAAAACACGTATATCTGAAAGGAAAAAATGTTATCCATGGATTGTTGAGAGAAACGGCGCTACGCACCATCTGCGAGATCTCCGTCGAGTAGCGGTAGTCCACGGCATGTCCAACGGTCAACAGATCCACACTAGCAGGATTCCATCCAGCTGCCTTTGCGCCACGCTTCCTTCCGCCCGTTGTCGTTGCTGCACCACCCGTCGCGGCAGTACTCGATCCAGTGGCATTACTGTTCTTGAGCAGAGGATTGGCCGCGGCGAGCGGCTCGTCCGGATCATCGTCGTCTGACCCTTGCGCCGCGTTCCCGTTGGAGATGGCAGAGTGTCTGCGCTTTCTTGCTGCTTGAGCGAGCTGCTGCTGTTGCTGTTTTGAAGGTGAAGGGCGATTCGTGGTAGAGGTGCTCATTTTGGGCCGCGCGCGTTGCCTGGGGGAAGGAGATGTGCTGCTGGTTTCTTATTCAGTTATCCAACCCTTTGAAGCGGATCATCAAGGCTGGAACGCTCACGGGAAGAGTGATCGGGGGAGGCCGAGCCGAGCCAACAAACTGCTTAATCAGCGCCTCGGAACAGCTCTCGGAACCGGGCTTTCTTTGGATGCCTCGTCATCTCGATGGGTTGTTGCAGCTGTTGTTGCTGTTTGCAGATGAACAGAAGGTTGAAGGTATTTCCGACTCTTGCAGAGGTCTAGCTGATACTTCTCCCGACAACCCCTGAGGAAACCCTCCACGAGACTCGTAGAAACAACTCGACATGTCTTCGATATCCGCGCAGACTACGGAAGAAACAGCGTTCGTAAAGCGATACCTCGATCGTCTGGCAGAACATCCTGTCAACTATGGTGATGATTTCGTGACGCCTGCAGAGAAGAGGCCTAGGCGAATGCCAAACCTGTCGGTGAGTACTTCCTTTCATTTCCGTTGACTATCCTTGGCCTCCCTTCTGACGCGCTCTCCTTTCGGTTTCGCCCTCGTGTAGCTGGATCTTGGCGAACCTCCTGCTGTGGAACGCATGGATGTAGATGCACCACAAGCCGGACCATCAAGCGGTATGTCAGGCTTGGTGACCCATTGCGGATGACACTGACAAGCAGCATGTCTGCATCCCCAGATATCATCTCAATCACCGTCAAGAGCTTGAAGCCGTCTCTTACCTTCCCCGTGAAAGCCCACATTACGGATTCAGTGGCCGACCTCAAACAACTCGTCTCCTCCTCCACCTCCTCTGCCCCACCAGCTTCAGCTCAAAGACTACTCCTCAAAGGCAAGGCCCTCGCCGATGCGAAATTGCTAAAGGAATACGACTTGCAAGACGGCGCCGTTGTCCACGTGATGCTCAAGCCGGGATGGGAAAAGGAGCAAGCACAGCAGATCCCAGGAGGTGATCCGACGCCAAAGAAGGAAGGAACATCTATCCCCTCTGAACCAAATCCGACACCAGGGAGTGTTCCAGCACTGACGATCTCGGACGCGGACCCTGCGACGGATAACACGACATCCGCCACGACTCTACCCGCTCGTCCAGTCACCGCGTTTGACATCTCCAACCCGCCACTCGGACCTGGTCCGGTGAACACATCCGCGCCGTTCCACGCAACCCTAGCGAAGCCCGAGTTTTGGGAAAAGGTTCATGGGCTGTGCAAGCAAGAGTTCGAGGATGAGAGGGATGCGGATGGTTGCTGGAAGGCGTTTTTGGACGGTATCAAGGGTAGACTGAGTGCAGGCGAGATTGCGAAAATCATCGACGTTGTCGGTGTTACCGGTAAGTTGCGTAGGCTATCCAGCGAACATCGAGATGCTCATCTGTGATGTTGTTAGGCATGGGCGGAAATGCGGTATAAGCTGTATTCCAGAAACGATTATGTACCTGCATGAAAGGCAAGGTTTTGTACGATACTCTGGATTATACGTAATATGCTACAACATGAGTTGTCTAAAACGATAGCCGAATCGCTGGCCTGTGTTGTCGAACCATACAACGGAATGCTTTGCGACTCCCTGCGTCGTTACTTGTCAAACCAGCCCTTCTTCCAACCGAATATTGACAAGCTGATGCCAATAGCCACCACGCCAAACACGAACAAGACAGGAAAAATATATGTTCCATAGCATTTGAACTCGCTACAGAGACTTCGTATCAGACAGTATGTGCTAGCAAGAAAATCGGCTACTTACGACCATAAACATTCCCGTGACAGCTTTGGTAACCCCGGTCTAGTTTCCCTCCTCGCTTCAAGATCCTCATTTTCGGTCCGCTGTGCCCCGGCTATGACATTGTTGGCGCTTCTGTTACGTGTCGGCGTTGGTCTATATCCGCTCGTCCGCAGATCGTATTCATCGGGGTCTTCTCCTGCATACAACGCTGATGTCGACGATGGCGGAAATGATATTCGATTCGGTCCCAGGCTGTATTTGCCTTGGGCTTTCGGTTTCGTCCGCTCAGCGTCCGATGGCGGAGGAGAAAGTAGTGGCTTCGCGTCTTCCGACATCTTGCAATTGGGGAGTGTATCTTGAACGACGTCGAGGGCTGCTGGCTAGCTGAATACTCTACCTCAAATTATTTCGATGACTTGACGGGCTGATGAGTAGCTAGGTCTCGGAACCAAAACGAAAGGCGATGACATCATGTATTATGCATGCAGGACATGCAATGTACCACCATCTCACTATAACGACAACACAGAAGTGAACGGAACACCAAGCACCAAGGGCGACACAGGAGAGCTCACAGGACTAAGATCACTCCATAGAAACAGAAATTATGAATGAATCGGTCAAACAATCACTAATACAGTAGTTCAGTCATGTCGTTCCGTGGACTCGAATCATCGAATCGCAACGTCTATATACTCGCTTCAAATCAAAATCCAGATTAACTCGCTTTCACCTTTCTCTTGTCACAGCTACCTCAACTGTCTGTCGTCGTCGTAAACACCTTGATTCTGCTGAGAGCCATGCTCCGCGTAGACGTCGTCGATTGGGGCGTCATGATGCGCATTGCCGTAGGCAGGCGGTGGCAGAGCAGCTCCAAGACCGAGCGATGGATCTACTCCAGAGTCATGATCATCGACGTGATTGTTGTGGGCAGCGTTAGACTGCTGACCAAAGGTATCGGTTGTGGGAAGCGGTACGGGAGTGTAACTCTGCTGCGCCGGCTGGGCAAAGCCATACTGTTCAACACGAGGCGAACCTGAAGGACTGCCGCTCGCGCCTGCCATTGCGTTGTTGTAAGTTGCCCCTGGCCCAGAAGCTATCGCGGGCGTCGGTTTATTTCTCCTGAATGCTCCCGCAGCAATCGTTCGTGGTCCATTCACGCCGTTCGATCCCACCGCTGGAGATCCCACTCTAGCAGGAGCAGAAATCATCGCAGGGGCTGTTTCGCTAGGGGTGTAGAAGGCTTCTCGGTCCACGCCCGGAGTCGGTAGGCCAGCTCCGAAGTTTTCGCGCTCACGAGCGACGGAGTCAGTGACTGGAGGGATTTCTCCAGAGCTCTTTTTGGAAGCACTCTTCGGCTCGCGGGGCATGGTGGTTGGCGAAGCTGCGTGGTTTCTCGCGAAATAGGCTGTTGCGACATGAGAATCAACACCCAAACTTGCTGGTATTGTAGAATCGCGCGCTTACCTGTAGTATCGTAGCCATAACTGTATCCGTTATCACTACCCGAATCATCTCCTCGGCGAGACACCCTGCCTCGGTTCATGATGCTCGGACGACTTGGTGAAGGGTAAGCGGCTTCTTGATGTTGAGAAGGCATCGGTGGCGAAGTCACGAAAGAAGGCTGCGCGGAACTGGCGGATGCCGGAGGTGTCTGAGCAATCACATCAGGAGCAGTTGCTGCATACGTGTCCGGACTACCCGAGTCGTCAGCGGCCAAAGTCTCGACAGCTTCACCAGATGCATTGGGCAAGATGAGCACCTCGGTTCGGACGCCCAATCCAGGCCAAGGCTTTTCGTTCGGCTGAGCGGAAGCGATAGGCATTGATGCGAGGACTTGGGTCACAAAGTTGGGGTCTGTCAGCGGCGTTAGATCGTCCGGGTTTTCGAGGCGCTAATAGGTAGAGACCGATATTTAGTAAAGAAAGCAGAAGCCGAATTTCTGGTGACGTACCGCTTTCACCTCTGCATAGCTGCATTCTCTGCCACAAACCTCCCTAATGACCTTGCCGCTGCCAAACTGGTGGAAGATCCGTGTGTCGAAGGTTCTGAAGAGGACACCATCCACCCGGAGGAACAGTCGAGCCAGAATGAAGAACGAGTGCGGCATGACCCGGATTCGTACATTCAGGATCGACTCTCCATTGTCGTGCAGCTCATCTTCGAACAGCGGAACGTCATCGTAAAACAGAATCTTGTCCAAGACTGGATCCTGGCGAGCCAACAGGTCCATCGGGATCTTATCGACGGTCGATAACTGGAAGTCGTATTCACCTGACCCGCCGAGAACATAGACATCACCGGCAAAGGTCGTAGAGTATGTCCAGTCGAATGGCTTAGCAGGAGCCTCGGGAATTGGCCCATCGCTGAGCATGGTCTTCTGTCCCGCTGCTCGTGCATTCGCTTGAGCGACTCCCCATGACTGAGCCATGGCAACTTGAACAGCTCCACCGGTGGCCGACTCCCATCCTGTGCCCTTCGGAATCGAGGACAATGCGAGAAGGGCATCGAAACGAAGGGATATGCCGGGGGCAGATGGAGAAGGCGTGTACTGCAGGGTGAGACTGTTGTTGCCAAATGTCATTTCCGGTAGGGGAATGTCGAGTTCGGCGGAAGCACTGATCGGACGCAATGAAGGACAATGGTAAGCGCTTGACAAATAGGAGTACTGGCAAACTTGCACTCACGAATCAATCTCAGGACCGTTCAATATCGGTTTCTTGACACTCTCGATCACCCAATCTTCAATCCGCAAAACCCTTCGCGCTCCGTCCTCCTTGAGATCGTGATCATAAGCCTTTGACAGCTGTTGAGGCGCCGCAGAAGCGGCAGGTTGCGAAGCGAACGCGGCCATGGGATGCGCCATAGTGTGTCCACCTAGCTGTCCTTGACTGCCGCCTCCTATACGAGAGGCTCGAGCGGATGTGGCGTGGGCGGCGTGAGCATGTTGCGCAGGCTGGACCACGGCTTCCGAAGCATACGAGGATAGGTACGTGCCCTCTCCTGCTCGTGAGACAGCCGAGAACGGTCCAGGCGAAGTAATCTGTTCGACCTGGTTCTCGTATCCTGCTTGACCGGATTCGGGGATACTGAGCGGCTGCAAGTGCGGTTGACCGGTGACGGAATCGGCCGCGGGCGGTATAATCGCTGAAGCAGCATTCGCGGCTGCCTGTTCGTACTCGTGACCATGCTCAGCTTCACCTCGGGAGCCAACAAAGGGCGGGCTGATGGGCGCATCAAACATAATTTTGTTCAATTGAGGCGCTCCCGCGGTTGGCGGGGTATGCATGTTGGTGTCCGCGCCGACCTGCGACTCTCCCTCGCTCTGGAATCGAGTGAATTTCGGTGCACCAGAGGCAGTCGTCGGATCATCGCCATACGCCTCTGCGTATCGCGCATATACGTCCGTCTGCCCTTGTCCGCCCCTAGCCGCGCCATCGTTGATGCCGAACTGATCCTGCGTAGGAGCAGCAGAGCCGGGTCCGAGTGGTGTCATTGGTTGGGTGTGCGGTAAGCCTGGGGGCCGAGCCGTCACTTCAGGTGGATGGAAGACGACTTGTGAGATACACTTTGCGGCTTCTCCGCTTAGTCTTTCCGTTGTCGCGTAACCGGTATAAGGCGCTCGTCCGTATCCCGGCGGGGTCTCTTCCAGCGGGATCTCCTCGATCAACAACTTGCCCAGTTCTCCGACAATGGTGAGATGTTCCGCGAGTTCGAGCAGACCGTTGAACTTGATCCCCAAAGCTTCCTTTGTCGCACGCCGTTTGAAATCCCCCAACTTGGCTTCCTCCATAACGATATCCGTATCCATGTGTCGGATCTGATCCCGTAGCGAACTCAACAGTTCCGTCTGCGCATGCAGATTCTTATTCTCCTGTCCCATCTTTGCGAGCTTTTTCTCCTCCTTTTCGGCACGCGCATAGGTATTTCGCCGACGCTTCTGCAACTCGTCGAGTTCTTCTTCTCGAGTCCTGACCGACTTCCAGAGCACTCGTTGGTCTGCTTGATGGCCTGAAAACTTGGTACATCCCGTCGACAGATGGGAAAGGATGATCGAGGCGTGCGTGGTGATATCTGCCAAATCGGAACCTTCGGTCTGGCCCCATACGGAGAGAGCCTGGCATGCTTTGGAAAAGTCGGTCGAGGTACGGTCGATGCTCTGCAGGACGGATTTCTCGGCGTGAATGAGGTCCTGAAGTTGGCGAAGTTCAGAGTTGCCAATGATGCTCGGCAGCTGCGGAAGCGCCGTCAGTTCTTGGCCACGAAACTTGAACGATGTGACCACTTACTATCGCCGTATGAGCCACCTTGCCCTTCAACAACGCCCCCGTCGAGAGCCTCCCTCCAAATCCAGAATTGCTACTCCCACTGACCACCCTCGACTCTCCCGCGCCCTGCGGCTCGCCTCCGCTGACATCTCGCTGTCCGTCTGCACGATCATCGGTGTTGGAGCGTTTGCCGAGTCCAAGGTGGAATCGACCGGAAGCTGACCTCATGGTGATGAGTTGTATGCAGAGTCAGCACTGATGAATGAGCAGGAAAGGGGGAATTTGTTCATGTTCCCTTCATTATGGCCGTTTCCGGCAAGGAAACCGCTTGAATTTCGATCGCACAGCCACGGACACGAAATGACGAATCGTTGAGAAATGCGATGCGGAGTGCTGCGATGCTATGCTAAGTCTGTAATATACAACGAGTGGTGCTATGCGTATCATTATAGGCCCAACCGCCTCTCCTCGGCGCCCAGCTTGACTCGAAGCCATGTCCATATTGATGGACCTACTTGGTAGTAGGCGAGACCGAACAATGCTCCTGCGAGATGGGCGACGTGGTCGAACATTCTGTGAAGCAGAGATACATCAGCTTCTCGGGGTATCAGATAACACCCAGAAAACTCACTTCCATCCCTTGACCATACCCAAAACATCCACGGCAATCATGCCCACCATTCCGGCGCCAATAGGAATCGGGAACCAGGGTACAAAGATCAGACTGACACTGGCATCCGGGAACGCCAATGCCGTCAGAGTCAAGGTTGCGTAGATTGCCCCGCTGGCACCGAGGGACGGCAAGACCGCTTGATTCGCCGCTAGAGCCGAGATGGATGATACTCTTGCGGGCGAGGACAAGTCACGCAGTAGTCGAGGTAGGCGAACGAGCACCGTCGACAGGTGTGACGAGAGCGAGGAGAAGAGTCCCGCGGTAAGGAAGAACGCCAAGAAATGATACGCCGTAGTGCTCGACGGCAAGACGATCTTCGACAAGGCCTCGTAATCCCTATCCGGATGTGCGAGGTACGCGTACGCCGCCGATCCAAACGAGTACAGAGCGAGCGAGTTGAACGCATAATGCGGCAAACTCTGATGCGAAAAGATGGCGGTCGCAAGTGTGACGACACGACTGTTGGCGCCGACGGGCCAGTGCATCCAGTATCGACGCATAGCGGGTTCTAGTCGAGGAATCTTCCATGCGAGAAAGACGAGACCGTTGAGGCCGATGATGGAGAGGCAGACGAGTTGCGCTGGAGGGGTGATCAGGTAGGACTCGGAGGCGGCGATGTAGATGCGCATGAGAGGGGTTTTGATACCCTCGGGGAGGAAGGAAAGTGCTGCGGGAAGTCGATCTAGGGTGTCTTGCAGGCGCTGCAAATCGACTTTGTCAGGGTTTGAAGGGTGAAAACGTGACACGGACTTACCTTTGCCGTCTGCAACGTCTTTGCCCGTTGGATCTCATCGTCCGTCGGCTGATCCGTTCCTCGTCTCCACCACGAGTTCGAGCCTAGTCGCTCCGACCACATATCCGTTTCCATGTTCGTATACGCCGCTGCGAGAACATATGCAGTAACGGACAAACCAGTGGCAAACTACCGAACCCCAATCAGCTCGGAACTCGACGCCCTCAATATGCGTACTCACCAAGATGGGCTTCCATACACTCTCGAACCTGTTGATCCTCGGTATCTGGACGACAATCCGCTTCGGCTCTATCCTCCCCAGCGCATTCCGCGGCGTCTGCCAAAACGTCGAGCCATGAAACCTCCTGCTTGGCGCTGCATCATTATGCTGCCAGAATCCACCCGTCCGACGAGTCCGGAATATTGACGATACAAGAGAAGACGGTGGTGGTGGCGTGCTTCTGCTTCGTATGCGTAGACTGTTTAGCTTGTCAATCGGGTTCGCGTGAGCTCTGCCGGTCGAGGCAAACCGGACGGATTGGCGGAATGAACTCGCGGTCTGGCAGCCGAGTATCTCAAGGAAGACGGCTGACATGGTGGAGGGCGCCACGGGAAGCTTGAACAAGTATAAATGAGGGAGTTGAGTCAAGTATGTATGTACTCGAACACATGAAGTCCTCTACCGCGTGAAGCTGATCATGATCGATCTCCTTGATTCTCGGCCCCCGGATCTCATCCGGCCGACTCTGGGCAATTCAAGCTGATTGGTCGTTGCGCTGGTCGCGCTGTACAAGTAGATCACCCTGTTGCTTCTCTCTATACCCTCCTGCTTCCCTCTGCTCAGGAACCTCAACGCGCAATACAAGGTATATCCCTCGCACAGCCTGCACATCACACCGCAAATTACTAAAGACATACCTCTTGGGAACCCGTTGACCGTCAGTCTCGTGCGTCTCGGTTTGCTTCTAGGTAAACGCGCACCTATTGCATACTCGTCTCGTATTGCGTCGCGCTTGTTCTCCTTCGCGCAAGACTCCCTAATCCACCAACAACGAGAAGCTCGGCCCAGCATGAGGGGAGACTCGTACAATCCCCCTCCTGCCGCCAACAACGGGTACATGAGTCGCGACATCTATGACACCGGACCTCCAGCCGCGTCTGGACCGGGATTCGGGTTCGATGATCCGCTTGGACAAGATTTCCGGAAACGACGGAGGACGCCATCGCCTCCGGGAGGAGGGAGACAAGGTGGGCGGTGGGATCCGAGGCCGAGGTATTTCCAGGGGCCGTCGGCGCCTGGAGGCCCTCCGCCGCCGTTTGATGATCGCGGAGGGTTCTATCGCGGTGGCTACGATGGACCGCCGAGAGGGGATTACCGTGATCGCGAACGGGACAGGGGAAGGGAACGTGATTTCCCCGGAGGAGGGTATACCGAACGCGGATACAATCCCAATTTCGGAGGACCGAGACGTTCAATGTCACCTCGACGCGGTTACGACGGGCATCCACCTCAACCGGGACCAGACGGGAGGTACCCCTATCCACCACCACGGAACGACGGCGAACGGCCACCAGACGCAGCGGCGGGAAGGCCAGGCGCGGATGGGGTCCTGTCACCGGATCAGAGGGAGGAGAGCGTACCGCCGAGGGAGTTTGCCGAGTGGTATAGGACGAATCATGCGGAAGAGGTGAGCTGCGACTCCCACAGAAAACCCCGATATCCGCTAATATCTTTCTGCAGCTGAAGGCCAAAGCCGAAAGCGGAGAACCGTTCAACGCAGATGCGCTGATAGAACAGAAATACGAAGAGTACAGAAAAGACTTTTTGGTGCGACAGGTATGTGCTCCCGCCCGCAATCCACGTTTTGTTGTTGAATCAAAGTCCTACAGAACTGGGCTCTGTACCTGGAGCATCGCGATAACACCTGGTTCATCGAAAAGTATGGCACAGAGGAGGCCATGCAGCAGCTTCGACTTCATGCGACGAGGCAAGGACGTGCCCCTGCCGCTCAGAAATATTTGGAGGAAGTGGAGAAGGGAATGTGGGATGAAGTGAATTACGATGCGAGTGGTACGTCCTCATTTCTTCAAGCGAAGGTGACGCCTCCTAACGCTTTCACAGTCAATCCCGCGGAGGTGAAGAAAATGAAGGACGGCAGGGAAGCCAATGGCGTCGGAACCACGCTCGCGCCATTCGAGGCAAAACTTGTTGAAGTACCCGCGCCGCCGAATCAGATCTTCATCAAGTCGATCCCGCCTACTATCGGCCGGCATGCGCTTGAAGCTGTGAGTCATTTGGTCCGCTGGAAAGGGAGCATTATTCTGATTGGTAATATTGCGACAGTTTTTACCGTCGCAACCTGGATTCGACCATTTGGCAATGAGCGAGCCGTTCCTGAAAAAGGGCTGTCATCGAGTCGGATACGTGCAGTTCAAGGAAGGTACCGATGTTCGAAATGTTTTGAACGCGATCGATCGAACCGAGGCGAGTATTCACCTTCCATACATGACACCGCGACTAACGCTTCCTCCTCATCACAGGTCAAGGAGGTCACGCTTCAGATGAGCCTCAACACTGTACCATTCTCCGGCAAAACTCGCGAAAATCCCGCCATGTCAAGTTCCATCGCGCGAATGAAGCACGACGCTGCTCAGGCCAAGGCTATGGCGCTCGCGCTCGAGAACCAGCTATTAATGACGGAAGAGGAACGGCAGACGGCGATAAACGAGGGAAAGACTCCCGAGGAAGTCGCCAAGAAGGAGTTCCGATTGCTAAGTCGCGGCAGCGACGTCGTTCAAGCTCGTATCGATACCTTGATCAAACAGCTAGAAGAGTTCAAGGCGGAAGAGAGCAAGACGGAAGACGCCAAAACGGAAGATACGAAGATGGAAGAGGTCAAGCCGGAAGAAACAAAACCGGAGGAGGCAAAGGAGGAAGACGCCAAGATGGACGAGGCCAAGTCGGAGGGGCTCAAGTCGGAAGAGGCAAACGTCGAAGGGTCAACATCGCAAGACGCCAAAATGGAAGACATGAAGACGGATGAGGCTAAGACGGGAGCGGCGATGACGGAAGCGCAGATGGAAAGAGAGAAGATTAGGATCGAGCTGGATCAGTGGGTTTCGTATTTGCGCAATGGTCTGAACAGGTGAGTGTTCTGGTTTCGGGTTCTCGACAGCAGCAGCTGACGCCTTTTCCCTAGCTGTTACTACTGCGTTGCCCCGATGGATTTCCCGGAAGAGCTATATTCGAAATGCTTGCGACATATCAGGAAGGTTGGCGAGGGTGTCGACGAAGAGCCGAAGGAAGAGGAGGAGGAAGATCACGACATGGAAGTCGAGGCCCGGCCCGTCGTCACGACAGACGTGGATGGCAAGCCGTTGGATATCAAGATGCGCCCTCGACCGAAATTCGTTAATCGTAAGTCTAGGGCTGGATTGGACCGAGATGACACATGACTGACCGGTGAATCTTTATTAGCCATCGAGAAATGGACATCGAGACTAGACAGCAAGATCAAGCTGATCATTCTACCGAGATCCGAGCTTGACGTCAAGGAGTTTTACGGAAAGGACCGAGAGGGGTACGTTACAGTTGCCGCTATTGCCGGACTCGTGCTCATGTGAACTTCAGGGAAATCAACAAGATTGCCAAGCCTCTGATCAAAATGGAAGAAACTAGCAAGTACCGGTGCAAGAACTGCAGCAAGCTCTTCAAAGCGCCAGAGTTCGTGCACAAGCATTTGACTACGAAACATCCTGAGCTGTTCGAACACTTGAACAATGTAAGCTCTTTCCTTTCCCACTCTGCCGCACGATCTGATTTCATGTGCTTGCAGGAATTGCCGATGTTTGACAACTTCATTCTCGATCCCAAGCATATCGTACCATTGATCGATCAGCCCGCCTCGGTCAACGACAAGCCGCCCACGAGCCGGCCGCTTCATCCACCTTACGATATGTCGTTTGGCATGTCCAGTCGCCGAGGCCGCAACGGCTTTGGCGATCGCGGTGGCCGAGGCGGACGAGGAGGTTCGAATCGTGCCGGCGACTTTGGTGGCAGGGGCGGGTTTGGTGGATTCAATTCACCTCGCGGAGGCTATCGAGGTTCTCGGGATGGCCCTCCGATGGGTTCCCCTCTGAACCTCACCCCCGGCAGGGAAGATCCCAGGGCGAAGAGGGGAAGAGTCAGCTATCGTGATCTGGACGCGGCTCCTCCTGCGAGCACGAATGCATCCGCCAACACTGAAGGTGGCGGTCTCGACTACTAGTCGCAGGAAAAGGATGTATAGGGCGGCAACCGTCACGACGAGCCAATGTACTAAGAGTACGAGAGGAATCTCGCTAATCGACTGACTAGACGTTAGCTGTATTGTCGCGCGCATTTGTTACAGTCTCTAGCCGCAAATGACATTGTTTAAACATGTATCAAAGCCACAAGAACCACATGAGTGACGGCACGGCGAGTGGAGAATGACAACGTGCCAACAAGCAATTTCCTCATCAACATGCTCGCGCTCGAGCGACACGACAGTGCGGAAATGACATCTCATCATGGCTACATGGTACAGCTGCTGGCTTGGGGAGCGTCAATAGGCCGCTATCATATATAGGCTGGGGTGGCAAAGGACCGGAAAGGAGCAAAAATGGGTTAGAGAAACAAGGCGTAAATCGGAAAGATTTCAGGAGGCTGATTTTTCGGTTATTACGGCGAGTTGTCGATCGCAAGCAGCACTCGCCGCTCGCCGTCGAATGTCGAATTATCTATCGAATTCTTCCACTTTCCGAGCTCTAGGCTCTACAGTCCCATCGTCTTGCTCAAAATCAACACTCTGCGCGCCGCCATCAGTCACGCTCCAACATGGCCCGTGACGTACAAAAGATCTTGGTAGACAGTAAGTCCATTTATGTGACATGCATACTCGCAGCTAGGATTAACCACTCTGGTACTCTGCGTAGCTGCCGTTTTTGCGGCATCTCAGGTGAGCCGGCCTGAGTTCGACGTCTCGGCGAATGTTGATCCGTTCTTCGAAGATCGCGCTCTTCTACGCCGTGAGATATGTCCTGTCCAGCCTCGACCCGCAGAAGACCGACCGCAAGAAGGCAGGAAAAAAGGGCAAGGAGGTCCTGTCGTCGCTGAATGCCGGCGGGGCAAGCATCAACTTCGACTCCCTCGAGCTCAACGAATACGAGCAGATCATTGCGGGAGAAATCGTCCCACCTTCAAGCATTACAACAACGTTTGACAGCATCGGTGGACTGGACGAAGTCATCGGTAGCTTGAGGGAGAGCGTCATTTACCCTTTGACGTTCCCGGAGCTGTTCAAGAATCAAAGCGGGCTCCTGGGAGCGCCGAAGGGAGTGCTGTTGTACGGCCATCCAGGATGTGGAAAGACGATGATTGCGAAAGCCCTCGCAAAGGAGAGCGGGGCAACGTTTATCAACCTTCCGTTGTCCAGCTTGTGAGTCCAAAGTTCCGGAAGCATGGACGGAAGCTGACCAATGATCAATAGGACGAACAAGTGGTTCGGTGAATCGAACAAGCTTGTCGCTGGATTGTTCTCCCTTGCAAAGAAGCTGCAACCAAGTATCGTATGTATCATTGAGTGTACCTGCTCTCACGATGACCTGATTCGTTTCGTTCCGCAGATTTTCATTGATGAAATCGACTCTCTATTCAGGAGTAGAAGCAACAACGACCATGAAGTCACCGGTATGATGAAGGCAGAGTTCATGACGTGAGTGTCAAGCTCGTGCTCGGGCCTCAGCCTCCGCGTGCGTCCTGACTTCTTGTCCGACCCGTAGATTATGGGACGGTCTGACGTCCGGCGATGAGACAAGGGTCATAGTCTTGGGGGCAACAAATAGACCAAACGAGTAAGCCGTCATGCGAATACTTTGAGCTTCCGCTAACCCGGGCCATAATCTCCGCAGCATCGATCCCGCTATCCTCCGTCGTATGCCCAAACGATTCGCCATCCGCTTGCCCAACCTGGAACAGCGTAAGAAAATCTTGGAGATCATGCTGGCGACGACGCAGCTTGAGCCGGGTTTCTCGTTGGACACGCTGGCGAGGAAGACAGATGGGCTGTCTGGCAGCGATCTGCGGGAGACA
Source organism: Naganishia kalamii (assembly GCA_022813745.1). Classification (NCBI taxonomy): domain Eukaryota; kingdom Fungi; phylum Basidiomycota; class Tremellomycetes; order Filobasidiales; family Filobasidiaceae; genus Naganishia; species Naganishia kalamii. Next base: position 125,308 of record JAKLLX010000038.1, on the reverse strand, counting down.
TGCAGGAACGCAGCGATGCGTCCGGTGAGGGAATTGATGCGGGAGAAGGGAGCTATGGGTATCCAGGGGATGGAGCAAGCGAAGAAGGAGGCGAGTCGAGCCCTTCACACCTTAAAGGATCTATGCCTAATCCGTCTCAACTTACCGCAGGGATTCAAGTTGAGGCCGCTGCAAATGTCCGACTTTATCGTCGTCGACTCGCATGCGTATTCGCACGTTGATCCGAGTGGTGGAGGCATGCCAGGTCGGTACTTTAATAGATCGGGAGGTGACGACCCGCTGGATGAGCCTGTAGACTAGTGCTATCTGGGTACCAGGCTATGCTTATCACAATCCACTGTCCAGGATATAATTGCGCTTTGCAATGAACTCGCTCCATAGAAGCAGCACCTGCGCAGCCGGGCACGTGGCCACTCTATGCAGTGGACTGTCGCTGCAGAACACGCGAAGGCTAACCAAGCGCACCGGGTTCTTATAACGCGTGCGTCCGAACGGAGATCACTCCCCCATGACGACTTCAGGAGCTACAGGAGAGGATCTGAGCTTGAAGAGGTCTCTGTATCTATGTGCGAGGCAGCCGAATAAAAGTGTTTCAGTTGACGTCACCTGAATTGAATGTCGGAATCCGATAGCTTTTCCGATCCCTTCATTCAGATCTACTATACCCGTAAGTGCTGGCGGACGCACTCACTCGTCAGCTCAGTATCACGTCTCCTAGCTGCCTATACAAGATCAGATCCGTTGGAAATGTCCGCCGGCAACACTCCGCCGCCAGAATTCCACGAAGCCTCGGTTTTGACAAACCGCTCTGGAGTTCAAGCTGCAAGCAGGACGCAAGATTCATCCCCGGGGCAGCAATTCGACAGAATCATCCCTGGGCATCCTGCACTCGACAAAGTTGGAGATGCTGTCGGTCCAAGGGAAGAGCTATACGAGCCAGGTAAGCAGGGTTATTGGTTGTCTCGAAATGCCGCGGTCAACATTGATCAGGCTGTAATCCGTAGAACTCGCTAGGGCTAACATCGCTGCGACGATTGAAGCTCCTGATGGTCAGTTCACCGGCGAGCTACCCCAACCACCCTGAGCAACTGAGCTCCGCGTATGCAGGAACGACCAAGGATAATTGGGCGGAAAAGTACAAGCAGTATAGCGTGCTAGAGCAGCACTGCTTGTTTTGGGATCGAGATGGCGACGGATACATCTGGCCGCTAGACACTTATCGTGGTTTCCATGAGCTGGGATAGTAAGTTCGCTCCTATGATTCTCCTAATGACCTGCACCCGTAATCCGATACTAATCACACGGTCCGATAGTCACTTCATAATATCTGTTTCTGCCATCTTCATCATTCATCTCGGCTTCGCTTGGTTCACTATGGGATGGCCTGACCCTCTGTTCAGGCTGAAGTTGAGGGGTATGCATAAAGCTAAACACGGGTCTGATACCGGCGTATATACACGGGAAGGCGCATTCGTCCCTGCTAGATTCGAAGCAATTTTCAGGTGAGCCTGCACTTAATGGTATGATGGCACAAGTAATAACTGTTGTTTCTCATCTGGGTGTTTAGCAAGTATGATAAGGGCGCCAAAGGAGGTCTGACGTTCTGGGAAGGCAAGTTGTCATTCATCTGGAAGAAGCGTTTAACTTGATTTGCCTTTCTGCGCTCGTTCGTTTCCCTCGGCTCTCCAGGCCTTCGCATGATACGCGGGAATCGATTCGTCTGGGATCCCACCGGATGGACCGGTAAGGGGTTTGCGATTGGTTCATGATGACAAGTACTGATCTCATTTCGCCATAGCCGCCTTTCTCGAGTGGATGTGTGTGGGATATTGTTGCTAGGAGTCCGAATTTCCTGATTGAGCTTTCCTTGATAGTGCAACTTATCTCCTGGCATGGCCAGCGGACGGCATCGTTTCCAAAGAGTTCATGAGGACCATATACGACGTGAGCACTTCATAATGGACCTGTCCGCTGATTGCTGAAGCTCTTGCCCTGTCTGCGCGATTCCAGGGTTCCGTCTTCTTCGAAGTAGCAAAGCAAGAGAAGAAGCGGTCGAGGGCACCGTTCTCCGGGTTGTTCCACCATAACGATTGACACGCCGCCGCCGTTTTCAACCACGCTCACCTCTCGTAGGATATCCAGCGCACCCAAATTTCCATCTATCATATCGAGCAGAGATCCGAGACCCTGCTCGCCTCCTTTATCCTCTTGACCCTTGCAAGTCCTGTGCTGTCGGAGCTATAGTGACTGGCTGATCGAGTTCATATGATTTCCCTCCGCTCAGCATGAAGCGTCCATTCGCCATCCCACTGAGGCCCATCAATGCTGAAGGAGCCGCAGAGATAGTGTATGGCAGATAAGACTTCTTGAACACCTTGCGGCTGGCTCTGAACATTATCGGCATAGAATCTGGTCCAACATCGCACATCGCCGGATTCTATTCCCCTATCTGGTCAGGTCAGGTGACTAACCACGATATCTCCACTATCTTCGATCGAGCGAGCGGGATGGGAAAAGCTATGGGAAATGGGAAATGCGCAAGATGAGGAATGGGCTGAAACTGTACTCAGCAAGAACTTCTAATTGGACAATCTGAACGTCGGCAGCATGGGCCAACAGTATCACCAATGTTCCGAGCCGTCAACTGCCTATCTTGGCTGCCTTGTCCTGTCGGGTTCGGCGGCTAATCGACCTTGACTTCCCAATCTTTCATCAGGTGACTGCGTTATACCAGCTGTTATACCATGCGGTCCCGCTGAATCGGTCAAGGGGTTTCGAATGTCGGAATAGCAGCTGGGATAGCGCATCGTGTGGATAGCGGTTTGCAATTCTGCGCAGGGCGGGGTCAATAGGGATGGGATTCCTGATATCTCGCTTCAGTGTCGGGCAAGATTCAACAACGTCCAATTTCCGCACAGTGTGGGGAGATCCACCGACCCGTATGGAGTCCGATGGGACGCTGCTATATAACTAAAGCCGCAAGGCTATAGGCCATAGGAAATGCAAACGGACCCGACACAACCTTCTTATCGCGGATTCATTCATCAGTATGCAACTGTCAAAGCTCACCCTCCTGCTCAGCGGCGCCGTCGGAATCGCGAATGCCTTCCCTGTGGTCGAGAAGCGAGAGAATGGAACGACCGCGGTGCCCTTCGGGTTGTCCTCTGTCACAGGGCTGAACGTTACATACTCGTCGGCGGTGAATTCGTGAGCCATATCCCAGTCGAACCTGCCATAAACAATTCGCTGAACGCACTCGGGCACTTACAGATCCTTGCCGAACGTGGTCATCTTCGCTACAGGGGGGACCATCGCTGGGTCGTCCTCGTCGAACACTGACACCACGGGATACCAGGCCGGAGTAGTCGGCGTTGCTGCATTGGTACAGGGTAAGCTGTCCCCGTCAATTAGTGCAAGTCGAGTACAAGTCTGAACTTGCTTCTCATCTAGCGGTCCCTGAATTGCTGAGCTCTGCCAATATCGTTGGTAGTCAAATCAGCAACATCGGTAGTCAAGACAGTACGTAGACCTTGCCAGAACCCGCCCTGCCTTCTTGTCCTGACCTAGCATGCATTGTCTAGTGAACGCGACTATCGTGTTGCGAATGGCCAAGCTCGCCAACCAAATTCTGTGCAGCGAGGGCTCGCAAGTTGACGGACTGGTCATCACGCACGGTACGGACACCATGGAAGAAACCGCATACTTCAGTGAGTAATGAGCTTCAAGAACAAATTCCAGATAGAGCTTATGACTGACGAATTACTGCTGTCTCATAGTGGATGCTACGGTCAACTGCCACAAGCCTGTCGTCCTGGTCGGCGCGATGCGGCCATCTACCGCTATTTCTGCTGGTAAGTCTGACGTGGTCGTCTCATCGGCACTGTGCTGATCAATGCTTCCAACAGATGGCCCTGCCAACCTGCTGCAAGCCGTCAACCTCGCCGCGGATCCTGCAGCCAAGGATCGGGGAGCCATGATCGTTCTCAATGACCGGATTGGAGCTGCCCTTTACACCATCAAGACGAACGCCAACACTCTGGAAACGTTCAAGGCAACGGAACAGGGATACCTTGGGATGTTCCTCAGCAGCAAGCCCGTGTTCTACTACCCCGCTTCTCAGCCCATCTTCAAAAAGACCTTTGACGTCACCAATATCACCGAGCTGCCCAAGGTCGATGTTCTCTATGGGTACGCCTACTGCAAATCAGAATTATGCCAGGTTATTGATTCTGTCTTTCTGCCTTTAGCCATCAAGACTTTGACTACCTTCTGATTCGAGCAGCTGTCGCAAGTGGTGCAAAGGCCATTGTCATTGCAGGCAAGTCCGAAATACTCCGGACAGATTGGAGCCATTTGACTGACGACTTTCTGCGCTTAGGCACCGGTGCTGGTTCTCAAACATCGCCATCCATGCCCGACATCAATGCTTTGATCGCGCAAGGCTACCCGGTCATCGCCAGCTCCAAGGTCAACGTTGGTGCAGTCGTTCCTGACGAGGACAAGTCCTCCTTCATCCGGGCCGGTTTCCTTAACCCCGTCAAGTCGAGGATGCAGGCACAGCTTGCGCTTGCAAGCGGTTACGATTTGGCAGCAATCCGAGCGTCATTCGAGGATGTTCTCTACGACTACCTCTACTAAGAGGCTCCTCCAACCTTACGGAGCTTCACAAAAGTTCTTGGAAGCATTCCGAGGGCAACCAGGCATCATATACGTTTCATAATACTACCTGTTTTATAACCTCATGTACGAAGGGATATCACGATTACGCTTCTTTTCTGTCTCCCCTCTTATCAATCAAGGCCAGGGCATTCGACGTCCTAGGGCTTTCTTAGACGTGTTCCGAGTTTTTGGGCTGGACAACAAGTCCTGTAGTCTGTTGCGGTACAGACCGCTAGATTGGCACTCAGCCTCAGAGATCCTTCCGACATGCTATATTATGTGATCGCAAACGCTGTTCAGTCTACAACGTCACTCTAATGTCTTTCTTTAATCCGTAATTCCTTCAAAGCTTCTGCATGTCGACGACACATCGGATGCAGTCGCCGCCCTATAAAAAGAGTAAGAGCTTTTAGTATGAACATTACTAGCAGCGGGAAGACCTGACTTACGTGCATGTCGTCGAAGCCTTTGTTGATACCGTTGAGAGTCTGGGTGTGGGTGATAAACTCGTCGACCTTGAGGGTACCCTTCATGTAGTCTATAACGCAGATTCGTCAATCGCCGGGTTCAAGCGAATGCATTCCCAACGGAAACTTACCCTCAACAATACCGGGCAACTCGGTTCGGCCCTTAACCCCACCGAACGCGGAACCCTTCCATACTCGACCAGTCACAAGCTGGAATCTGAAGCCCAGGAGAAGCGAGTCAGCCCAGAACAAGACGGAACGAAATAGAAGAGAACGTACGGCCGTGTGCTAATCTCAGCACCGGCAGGAGCAACACCGATGATGGTGGAAACACCCCAGCCCTTGTGACATGCCTCCAAAGCTTGTCGCATGACCTGGACGTTACCTGTAGCATCGTAGGTAAAGTCGCAACCGCCGTCGGTCATCTCGATCAACTTGTCCACGATGCTCTGTCCCTCGGGAAGTTCCTTGGGGTTGATGAATTCAGCTGAAAAGACATACAGTGATCAGCATGAGGAAGCAGTGAAGTTTTTGAAAGACCTACTAGCACCGAACTGCAAGGCGGTCTCCTTCTTGCCGTTGTTGACGTCAATGGCGATGACTTTGGCACAGTTCTTGGCCTTGGCGCCTTGCAGGATGGACAGACCGACACAGCCGATACCGAAAACGGCAACGTTGGAGTTTTCTGAGCACAGCAAAGCGCAAGATTAAAGCTCTGAGCGGTTTGCAATAACAGACTTGTACTAACCGACACCAGGAGTCTTGGTGAGAGCACCGAAACCAGTGGTGATACCACAACCCAACAGGCAGGCCTTGTCAAGGGGAGCCTTGGGGTTGATAGCCACGATCGAAACGTCGGAGACGACGGTGTATTGGGAAAAGGTCGAAGTTCCCATCTACAGTACAACATCATCCATCGTCAACAAGGCGGAATAGGATACAAGGTTCCAATAAACTCACAAAGTGGTAGATGTCCTTTCCCTTGCACTTGAATCGGACAGTACCGTCGGGCATCACACCCTTACCCTGGGTAGCTCGAACGGCACCGCACAAGTTGGTCTTTTCCGACTTGCAGAACTTGCATTCTCGGCATTCTGTAACCGGGAAAGTAGTAAGCATGGGCGGTCGATGTTGCTTCACTATGAAATTACCGGCAGTGTAGAGGGGAATGACATGGTCTCCAACCTTGACGCTGGTGACACCTTCTCCGACGGACTCGACGACACCACCACCTTTGTTTGCGAAAGACAAATCACTTCAGCTCGACGTCTTCCGGCAGACGTTTTTGCGCTATCGACTGACCTTCGTGACCCAAGATGGAGGGGAAGACACCTTCAGAATCCTGTCCGGACAAGGTGTATGCATCGGTGTGACAGATACCAGTGCTAGAACATTCGCGAATCCAGTCAGCATTCCACCTCAAATGCAGCGCGAAGCTGGACCACACTCACTAGAGTATCTTAACTCGGACTTCGTGAGCCTTGGGAGGAGCGACCTCGACGTCCTCGATGCTGAGGGGCTTGTTGGCTTCCCAGGCAATAGCTGCCTTGCAATGGATGACCTGCGCCGACGGAAGGATGTCAGCGTACCCGCTGGAGCTGGATCTCGCGGAAATTCCTCACCTTTCCTGCGGTTTCGTTAGACATTTTGGAGAGTGGTATTGGAATGATAGAGTGGGCTTCCATCGCAAAGTCCAACAGGTATCAACAGGTGTCTTATAATATGGCGACGGATGGTTCGCGCAAGTCCCTCCGCTCCGGCATGGGAAAGGTGGAGGTCGCCGATGACGTGAAGTTTGGCGCGGACGAAATATGTGGACGGCAGCTTGGAGCCGACATTGCCGCGGGGTTGTCTAGATCTCTACATAGATCTGCCGCGTGCTGAAGACGAGTCGTGAGTCGTGAGCGACCGACCGACATGAGTCTTCGGTCTGGAAAGGTGGTCACTGTGAGTCATCTCCTGCGGATCACGCCTGCCTCGCGTCCGAATACCATGGGATCTCTTGAGCGCAACGCGGACCAAAACGCCGAGGTGTTACAGCAAGATAAACCACCAGGGTCCGTTGTGAATATACAAAGACAAAACACTTATACAACCAATGAATCCGAATACCAAAGGCTTGCTTCAAAGCGCGATAGCCAATCCAAACCCAAACACCCCAACAAGCACACTGGTCACCATGAGCGTCGCTGTTCTACCCTCTGGGGACCCTGGCTGATGTGCTCTCGCCAGGACTTGCGGTGCCTTGAACCCGAACGGCACAGATAGTCGAGTACCAGCGGCGGAAGATGATGAAGTGGTCGCAGAGGACAGGGTAGGAGATACAGAAGGCGCAGATGGTGAACGAATGGTTGTCTGCGTCGAGAGATGAAGTGAGCAAAGTTCGAGCAACAACGAGAGGAAAGAGCGTACCATGGAAGCGGTGTTGTGAGGTGTTCCGCTCGTTGTGCCTGAGCCAAGTATAGTAGCACTCGTCGGAGCAGCAAGTACCCCACTTGAGGACGCTGCGCTCCCTCCGACGGTACTACTCGAACTCGATGGCGCACTGAGGGAACCCGTTGCGTTCTGGGCGGCGGCTCCGCCGAAAGTGCCTGGACGAGAGGTTGTCGTTGGTGGCGTTGCGGAGGTCGTGCTGTTGAGTTGCTGCCACACGGAACCGTTAAAGGAACCCGACATGTTGTCCAATCTGTTAAAGTTGTCTTTCGTCAACCATGATCCTCCCTGGGATTTCCCGGCAATGCCTACCTGAATCTCGCCGAATATGATTGATACGGATACTGTGGCTGGGTATCATCTTTCAGGCTATTGGACGTTATCCTGATGAAGTAGTAGTTGCCTGAAAGGGGTGAACATCAGTGACAAGCATGAAAGGAGGTGAAACCGAACGTACCGCTCGGCCCGAGATTCGAGTCGATCCATGCGTCTAGGCTGTTGGACGTGCTGACGTCTATGCTTGCTGCAAGCTCTTGCAGGAATGTCTGCTGCGTCGGGGAGCCGGTATAGAGCGCGATCTGGGACGAGCCGATAGTTGCAAGATGCGGTGTCGTTCCGTCGTCCACTACACAACGCAACGGAAAGACATTAGTCTAACACTGACAGTGGGGGGACCGTGAGTACTCACCCCAGCGGATCGTCAACAGCTCTCCCGGCTTTACTATCGAGTTTGCTACGGGATTCGTGATGTATACACCGGCGAGGGCGGAAGATGCCAGCGTAAGGGACGCAAAGACGATAGTTTGCAGGCGGCTGAAGATGAATGCTGGCATGTTGTGGTATGTTGACACGGTGCAGTGGTCGAGACGAGTGGGAGGATCGAGTGCTCTCTTGCGAATCGAATATCAAAGGAGGTGCCGAATGTGCGTGGCAGAAATATAATGCAAAGCGATTTCTGAGCTGTCCAGTGGTCGCGACGAAAGAGTGTGTTTGATAAAGGAATGTTGTGGGCCGGATCTACTTGACAGTGAACGTCTGTTGGCTTGGGTTGGCTGAGGACCGAGAATGATGGAATGCACGACAAAAGGGAAACTTTGGGGAAGACGATAATGATGAAGAAGCTGTGCGATGGGATTATTGTTGACAATTCGTCACAATGGAACCTGCTTCAACGTGCTTACCTAAAGTCTGTTCTCTGACTGCACATGAAGGCAAATGAAGGGTTTCATCGATTCGCCTTGACGCGAAGTGAAAGTGATGAAAGAGACGCGATCGTCGTACTGGTGCTTCAACACGTATCAGAGCTGCTCAAAGGTACGCAAGGCCGCAAGTCGCCCTACACATGTCTTGCAAAGTGGCATAATCGAAGAATCCGTGCCGTCGCGTCACGTCTCTCGCCAACGGCTACATCGCCTTGGTCATGGCGCCTCGACAATCCATCACCTCGCTCGCGCTGCAGGTCTCCAACAGCGCCAAGAAACGTCAGGGCTCCGTCCGTCAGCGCAGAGCCGAAGAAACGACGCAGTCGGGTCGCCCGGTTCAAGGCACTCTTCGATTCATAGATCAGTCGAGCTCGTCGCGACACTCGGCATCGGATCCGATCGAGATCGAGGACGACTCGCAGCCAGTTCAGGGTACCGCCAGTAGTTGGGAGAAGGACCAGTACTATTTCGGCGAGCATGATCCGTATGACGAAACCTTCAAGCCGCCGGAGCGCGATTCCCAGGACGAGACGATGGTGTTTGATACAAGCAAGACGCGACAGCAACCGCCGCGAATCGCCACGACCCGCAAGCGAGCTCATGTCATCCCTGAAGATATGTTTGAGGAGGCTCATGGAATTCTCACGCCGCCACCTACCAATCTGCGACAGATGCGCAAGGGAACAGCGAAGGAGAGTTCGAAGGGAAAGGACAAGGTAAGATCTGTTCGGTTATGTTATGGGTTGTGCGCATCTGAACCTGCCTTGCTGCCGTAGGAAACGCTCGTCACATCGGATCCTGTCGAGACGCCTGTACCTGGACCGTCACGTCAACAGAATCATTCTAGGACTCCACTTACGAATCGGAACTCTGAAGTATACGTGGATGTCTCGAACGTTGCCGAAAAGCAACCATCATCGAGAGCTGTGCCGCGACCAATGTCGAACAAGACCGGATCGGCAAGGAGCACGGCTGGTAACGGCGAACGCGAGCCGAATTGGTTGTCAAAGAGGACAGCTCAAGCATCCTCGTCATCCAAATCGAACGGGATCCAAACCAAGATGACGAGGTTCATCATCGACAAGCCGCCGAACGCCGTCACGGAGCGAAGCGAACAACAGTATCATGGCCTAGCCTATGCTTCGCCAGAGCGGAGTGTCGAGGGGGACGATGTGTTCGAGGAAAGCGTCCAATTTGTGTCGATGTCGAAGCCGAGGAACTTGGTCGTCGCGGATACGTCTGACGAGCAGGTCGCTTCAGGGGTGGCGGCCGTTCCAAAGCGTATATCGACTCGACCATTGCCGCGGAAGAAGAAGCGAAAGTCGGATGAACTAGAGGCGAGCAGCGACGTCGCGCAGGATGATCCTTCCATCGTCCCGACCGATGTGGATGGTGAAGGCGGCAACCTGTCAGGACGACTCAAGGCTTTCAAGCGATTCAAACAACAGAACCAGTTGCAGGCCGGCACGGAAGGAGCTTCTTCAGAAAACGACGCCGACGAAACATCGTCGCTCACTAGCCTATCAAAGGGTCCTTCATCGGATGCGCAAGACGTTGACGAACGCGAAGAGGCGCCGACTGGCCTCCGCGTCAAAAGAGGTCGACCAGGGAATGCGATGCAAGTCGTCTACAGCTCGGAGCCAGAAGAGAATCAGATGGAGGTGGATGTCGTGGCAAACAAGGAGTTCGAGAAGGAACCGGAACCATTGCGCCCAACGCTGTCGTCGATAGTTCCGGACTCCCAACCCGGTCATCTGTACAAGGAAAGCTTTGTCGAGGGATTCAGGTTGCCATTCGGTTTCGCACAACAGCCGATACTTTCGGCCAGAACGACAACACTCGAGCAACCTACGGTACTACAAGACGTGCGTGTGACCGATAAGAGCCGAAGCGATAGCAATGTTCCTCAACCTCTGCCGGTGGAAGCCGCTGTGGGACTTGACGTGGACATGGAAACGGAACCGACACAACCGCTCGCAGCGTCGGAGGAGCAGAGGACGGAAACCGCGAGTCGTGCTCTGGGTCCCGACGAATCACGCACTTTCCCATTCCCGCCAGAAATGCTTCAAAACCTGAAAGCGCCGGTACTCAGACACCACAGTAGCATCAGTATGTCAAGTCTACGACATTCCGAACCCAGCCAACCTGAGTTCGTGATCCCGAAATACATTTCACCTCCGAGAGCAGCCATTGCGGTGAACAACAAGGGGTTGCCTCCATTGACGGATCAAGACCTCGAGAGCCTGCCTATCCTCCAGCCTATCCGAAGATCGACAAAAGGGTTGCCCGCAAAGCTCGATGAACGTGATGTCTTTCAGGAAGAACCTTCAACCCAACAATCGGAGAGCCTCGATTTCAATGACGAAATGCGCAGAATATTCGCTATCCGCCAGAAACAGCCGGTCGAGCTTCAGCATCACAACGCGACAGAAGATGCAGAATCGAATGCGCATGCTGGATTGGCCCCGCAGCGTTCAGCGGACGTGGATCTACCCGTACAAGTCACGTCAGGCACACTTTCAGATGGGTCAAGTTCAAAAGCACGCGATCTCACCATCGACGATCGCGATATCACAGAACGCACAGATGCCGCTGGCGCCGTCATACAGAACGGCGTTGAGCCAGACGAGGCATCCGCTCCGTACGCCGAGCCGGAGGCAGAAACGATGCTCCCTTTGAGTCTCGACACGCAATTATATCGGCCCGGCATCCTGTCTCCGAACTTTCAGCTTCGCCGTCATCCCCCACACGCTGAGCCGGAGGCCGAGACGATGCTGCCGTTGACCCTCGACACGCAACTCTATCGACCCGGCATCTTGTCTCCCAACTTTCAGCTTCGGCGCCGTCCAGCTGTGATCGCGAATGGATCGCCTTCTCCGAAGAAGAACCAAACCATCCAAACGCCAAGAAAGCAGCAACGGTTTGCGTCTCCGGTCGTCACTCCTGGAAGATTGGGACAGAAAGCTCCAACGCCTCGCAGTGCATTCAAAGCTCGCACTCCACAGGCTCAAGCCCTCGCTCATGCTGGACACCCATCGCCTGAAAGCATGATTGAGAATGTGGAGACCTTGGCGACGTGGTCGCCAGCGAAGCCTGCGCCGGCATATTCGTACGGAGCCATGCAAGATCAGAACCTGCTGGTTGGAGAAGAAAAGGAAAACGTACCGTTCAGTTTTGGCGGCGGTTCTGCTGGCAAAGGGGTCGTTCCCGATTCACCGGATGAGGTCGTGAGTCATATCGTTTGCACGGAAGCATGAGTTCCAGCTGATCGATTTCGCTGTTCTGTCAGATCGAGGGAACCTACGGATACATTGAGAGCATGCATCTCCTGGAAACGTATCACCGTGGTTACACGCCAAAGAAGGACACCGTAAGTCACGTTCTGTCCATGGGAAGTACCAAGTTTCTGACCCCCTTCGTAAAGGCCGTCGAAAGGCAAGAGAAGGCTCTGCCACGGATGACGATGCGCCCGTCTCGTCCAGCTGCAACGAAGACCGTTTTTGCCGAGGTCGATGAAGCATGGAAAGGAGTCAATGAGGAGGACAAAACTCCGAAGCCAAACAATTCAACACGGAGCAAGCAGAAGAAGGACGACTCCTCAGAACAGAGCAAACTAGCTTCTTACGGGTTTCTCAAGAATGGAAACGTCCGCAAGCTCCGACCGGTCGGCTTCGAGCGGGACTTCGAGGCAGAGGATGATCTGGACCCTGATGAGGAAGACGTAGAGCCGCGCAACTTTGACCGACGCAGCCTATCTCCGACACCGCGCAAAGCCCAGTCTGCGAAAGCGCTAGGCACCGTGCCAGTACCACCACTCGACCCGAGACTCAAACCTGCCGGTATCAAAGAGCTGCAACGACGACAGAAGCTGCAGGACAAGTCAGCCGGCCAGGCAAACAACGATGAAGTGAAAGGTGGCGTCGCTGTGAAGCGCAAGGAATGGATAGAGGACGAGGCGGTCCCGAGTTCGCAACCTTCAGAAAATCAAGCCGACATGTTTAACAGCGAGTCCAGCACGGATGTTGCTCTTCAAGCTCGGCTGGACCAGATCAATGCTCCGATCGTGATAGAGATTTGATGCCGTCAAACATGTATCAATAGCGAGTTGAGCGTACGCTGCGCTTTGGGGTTTCGCGTGGCCTACGACTTGACTGGCAGTTGTAAAGTTCGAGAAGAATGATGGTACCGCCTTGCACAGGGTTATAAAGAATGTGATCAACGCATGGACGAGCTCGTGGACATTATCCAATACTACAAGGACGGCGGTAATGATGAGCCAAGGATTGGTGGCAGGAAGGGTGACTCGCCAACACGCCAACATATCTTGGTTCGGACATAGGCGATATAGGCGAAACCGCAAGTTTCAGTGAAGTCGTCGGATCAGCTGACGTCGATCATTCTTGCAATTGCAATTGGTTTCTTTCTATATCCAAAGGGGACGTTTATAAGCTCAGGCCTCTCAGGTATACCTCTTGTAACTCCAGCGCACGTCACACATCTGGTCCCTGAAGCATGCCCTGGACGCCCAACACACAGCAATTCAATCGACCATGACAGGCAAAGCGAACCTACCAGTGCCATCGGCGCATCCTTTCGAAACCAGTCCGCTACTGGGAACCCGTCAGCAAACGAAGAGCTGGGGACAGCTCGTACGAGACCTGGAGCAAGAGGACAACGTAGATCTTGACAGTCAGGTCACGGCTGGAAGTTCCTTAGAGGATGTACGCAATCTGCCGGAAGGTCCTGTCCAGTCGGCGACGCAACGTGAGTCCTTGATCAGCCTTTCCGTATCATGCCTTTGACTCCTATGTTTCTGGCAGGCCGTGCCCAGATGAACAGATCCCTCAGTGCTGTTGTCAAGCAGAGATCGCGATACTACGTTCCGGTAAGAGCTAACGCAATGCCAGCGGTTCGGATCCATTCTTACCGTGGTGACGTCCCCTAGGTACTGGACTGGTTGCCGAATTATCGCTGGTCCAAGTAAGTGCCATGGTCTGAAATGGTACATAGGCTCACAAACATTCTCTGTAGCCTCGGGGGAGATGCTGTTGGAGGCATAACGGTCGCTTGTTTGATCATTCCGCAGGTGAGCCGTTGAGAATGCGCTGAAATCGGAAGTGCAAGCTAACATCTCGCCTCCTAGTCCATGTCATATGCCTCTGGATTGGCTCAGCTTCCGCCAATAGCAGGGCTATACAGCGTAGTCATCCCTGGCCTAATATACAGTATACTTGGGACATGTCGGTAAGCCGTCAGTCTGCTTCAAGGGATCCTCCGTGATTGACGTGGTGAAACTTAGACAACTGTCTGTCGGTCCGGAAGCAGCGCTGTCGCTACTGGTCGGACAAGTCGTTACTCAAATAACTATGAGCGATCCACACTCTATACCTGAACACCCGGAGAAAATCGCCATAGCTATCGCTTTGATGATCACGCTTCAGGTATGACCTCTTTCTTTGCACTCGTGGGTCTCAGCTCACATACTCACATACGATATTTAACGTAGGTCGGAATGATTACCTTCTTCCTCGGAATCTGCCGATTGGGTTTCCTAGACGTAGTGCTTTCGCGACCATTACTTCGAGGGTTCATTACCGCCGTGGGGATCATCATTCTGATCGAACAGGTGAGGGGCTTCATCGTCTGCAGAACACGGCGAATGTCCTTGGAGGCTGACAGTTTCCCGATAGCTTGTGCCCATGCTCGGCCTCAACCACCTGTTGCACAACGCCCATACCCAGACTCCGATAAACAAGCTGGTCTTCCTGATACAGCACATTAGAGACACCAATCCATATACAGCCATCATGAGTGCCGTCTGCTTGACGTGCCTAATTGGTGCCAAGCTGGTCAAACGTGCATTTGGCGGTAAAGTCAGAGCCCTAAAGTACTTTCCGGAGATCTTCGTCATTGTGGTCCTTGCTACCTGTATGTCCAACTCCCGTTAATCGCGCCTGTATATCACTAACGCCATCTCGCGCCGAAGTTATCACGGCAAAGTTCCGCCTTGATCAAAAGGGCGTACTGATCCTAGGGAAGCTGGAAGGCGGAAATGGAATACCTTTCGATAATCCCTTCAAACCGAGAAACCTAAAATACTTTAAAGCGACAGTGAGTTTCCTTCCTATATGATGACCTCATGAACTGAATCCGTTTGTAGTTTCCGACTGCAGCTGTTATCGCTGTCGTGTGAGTCCTGCCTCGAAAGGAGATTTCCCGCAATTCAAACTTATCGAACTTTCCGCTCATCTAGGGGCTATGTCGACTCGATCGTCGCCGCGAAAGAGAACTCCGCGAGATTCGGTTATGCCATCAGTCCCAATAGGGAACTGGTTGCGCTGGGTAAGCAGGCGGCAGTGGTCATCTCGCGGTTAGCCCACTTATTCCCTCTCACAGGTACTGCCAACTTCTTCTCTAGCTTTCTCGGTGTCACTGGCACGGTGCCGTCTTTCGGTGCCATCACAAGAAGTCGTCTCAATGCGACAGTCGGCGCGAGAAGCCAGATGGCTTCTATCGTTACTTCCGTCATCGTCATCCTCACTGCCCTGTTCCTTCTTCCATACTTCCACTTCCTTCCAAAGGTATGTCAATGGCATGAGGCGTTCAGATCATGCGATACTGACAACGCTTTCTTTCAGGCCGTTCTTGCCAGCATTATCACTCTGGTAAGCTGGAGCTCAATTTGACGGACGACCTCGGGTTCTTGTGTTGACCACTTTTCCCGACTTGCTTCGCAGGTCGTATATGCAATCCTGGCAGAGGTATGGTTTTGCGGGATTTGTGGTGTGCTATACTCACCTTCTGCTATAGGCGCCTCACGATCTCAAGTTCTACTGGAAAGTTGGCGCTTGGACGGATTTCCTGCAGGCTTGTATGACGTTCATTCTAACGCTGTTTTTCAGTGTCGAGGTGGGTCCTTGAGGGCGTCCGACATGATAGCCCCAACTGATCGTGCTTGCGTGCCGTACAGTTTGGCTTGGTGGCATCCGTCTGCTTCTCCCTAATCCTGGTCATCCAGAAGTCTACGCAAGCACGCATCAAGATCCTTGGTCGCCTGAAGGACTCAGACCAGTGGATACCAGTGGACGAGCATCCGGACGAGGATGTCGAGGAGGACATTCCGGGAGTGGTGAGTTAGATCGCGCAGTCAAGTCAGGCTCACTCGACTCATACTGGTCACACAGCTTGTCGTTAGGATCCGTGAGAATCTAAACTTCGCCAACACCGGCCAGCTCAAAGAGCGACTCCGAAGGGTAAGGTGGTTTTCCGTTACGCTGTGCTTGTGGAAGCTAAACCTCTCCATCAGCTTGAGATATACGGGCCAGGCAAATTCCATCCTTCTGAAGCCCCAACACGCGACGGCGCAACGGCGGTAGTTTTTCACATGAACGACGTGGAAGACATCGATGCTTCGTGAGTCGCTGCGGCCGGTGGGCGAAAAGCACCCATCCTGATCTAACTCGCCAACGTGATCCCGTAGGGCCTTGCAAATATTCTCGGAATTGGCACAGAGCTACGCGGAACGCGGAGTCGGTCTTTA
Organism: Naganishia kalamii; assembly: GCA_022813745.1. Classification (NCBI taxonomy): domain Eukaryota; kingdom Fungi; phylum Basidiomycota; class Tremellomycetes; order Filobasidiales; family Filobasidiaceae; genus Naganishia; species Naganishia kalamii. The sequence goes on along the minus strand of JAKLLX010000038.1, from coordinate 109,007 downwards.
CTTCGTGCATATGCGAAAGAGTCAACTCGAGGCGTTCATGAATATTGGGATCCACCACATCGTGAGTTACTGTTCTCCTCAATGTCGTCGCCCCTGAGACTACGGCTCACACGAGGTCCACCTTTAGATCGGTCTCAATCATTTCTTGCCAGATCTGAAGAGCGCGATGACGGCCATTGGTGGCGAGACCAGCAGCATCAACCAAGAGGGCAATTCACAACAACCTGCTGCCGATTATGGACTTCCGAAGTTATCGACGCCCACAGCTGCTCGTCTGCGCACGCTGAGGGCGAAAGCTACTTCGGAACTTGAAGACAGCTCCGCGAGCGAAAGATCCAGTTTGGATGCCCGAAGGAAGCAGGCAGACGGTCAGACGGGGTATGAAGCAGTATGATAGAAGTCGATCTAAGGATGTAGCATTAGCATAGAGTTTACCTGTAGCCATTACCAGATATACGTTTGCACGAGTATATGCTGTATGCAAAGCATGCAACTTGAAGCAAGACAGAGGTCCGGACTCAACCGCTTGTGACATGGTCCATTCACATAACCTGATTTGAACGAGAACAAATCACTTTTCAGGCTAATCGAGTACAACATCGAGGGCGAGCTGGGAATGGGATACAGCGCGAGTATACAACATGGTGAATCTAACATTATAGGCTCATGTACAGAATATTTACTGTCCCCGCTTCTTCCTGGCGGTAGCGTCCTCTTTTCTAAAGAACTCGTGTCGATTAGCACCACTCGACTTCTTGGATTGTCGGTCTTCCCGATTGATTTGTTTGCTGAAAGAAGAAAAGGCCATATCAGCAAAGCTCGTCCGGCGTCTCCCGTCTCTACCTACTTGACCAATCGGTTTTGCTCGACATAAGCCATATGCGAACCTCCAGCCAAGGCTTGCATGCTTCCCGTCATACGTTGCGCGGGCGCCGCTCTGCCACCGGGAACAGGGGTGCCGGCCCCGGACCGACCAACAAGCTTGGGGTTGTATTCATCGTCCATTTCGCCCATACGTTCGAGGTCGAAAGCTTCCGTGCCCTGGTTGAGCACCGTCTCCAATAGTTCGAGCTGGGCCTGGCGGGTCGGGAATGCGAGGTCGGGCATGTTTTCAATCCCGTGCAGCTCGGTGATGATTTTGAACGCGTAACCCTGTGAAAGGCGTTAGCGACATGCCATGTGAATACGCTCGAGATGCTCACCTGATCTACCAGGAAACCTTGTCGCTTGGTAGAATAATACATCTCCGAAGTGTCCTTGGACACCAACGAGTAGAAAAAGGCGTTGAATCCCTCGTCATTTCGTCGTTTGGCTCGCAGAATACGGCCTACAAAACAAACGAAAATGTGATCAGTGCCGGTTGAGGCGAGATGTTTCCCTTAGATTTACCGAGTCGCTGAGCCTCTTGTCTTCGCGAACCATAATGCGACGAGATCTGAATAAGACAAGTGGCTTCTGGAAGATCGATCGAGGTGTCTCCGACCTGAACGACGAGGATCAGCGCGTGAGCAGATTTGCAAACTAGTCCCGACGCACCTTGGACAGGAAGATGGTGTTCATATTCGGATCGTGCTGGAAACGACTGAGAATTCGCATTCTCTCAATCTCGGGCGTACCGCCATGGATAGCTGCCTTGCCGAGCTTCTTTGCGTATTCCTACTCCAGCCCGGGAATCAGCGACTAGCCACACGAGCGGTACAAGCCAGAACACACCATGAGCGAATACACGTTATCCGAAAAGACGATGATCTTGTCTCCTCGCCGCTCATGGTAGTCGATCAAGAACTGACAAGCCTGGAACTTGTTTGGGTTCATGACGTGCAACAGAATCCGCTTGCGACTGGTTTCCCGGAGGTATTCCCGGTAGAACTCGGGCGTCATGGGACACCACACTTCGGCGCACTGAGAGGGACTGGATAAGCTGTGTGCGACCATAAGAGCCGATGACTGATGCTTACCTGGACGTTGGCGATGTGACCCTGCTTGGACAAGTCCATCCAGTTCGCTTCATACAATTTCGGTCCGATGATATAGTTCAAGTCTTCGATACGATCGTCCTCTCGAACAAGGGTCGCTATACGGATAAAACACCATCAGCACCGGGCCAACCTCGACGCCATTGCAAGCTCACCCGTAAGACCCAATTTGGCATGCGTGCGCAGATTCTCGACACACTTTCTGAACGCATTCGCGGGCGCGACGTGCACCTCGTCGAGCAACAGGAACCCCCATTCGCGACTCTGGAGAAACTCCATAAACTGTTTCGAGGAATGCGACCGGGTGCCCGTGTAGGCGACCATGCTGTATACGGAAATGACGATTCCTGCGGCGCCGTCCTTGGCGCCGGCGAACTAGAGGGAGGGGTCAGTGACGGTGCGCCATGGTCAGACGGGGACTTGCCGGCTCGGCGGATTGCGAGGTAAAGATGGATATCTGTTTATCACTGATGTTGGTAAACTGGATAAACTGCTGTTTCCACTGCTGAGCCGAGACCCTATCACCACACCCATCAGCGCACGCGAAAGGGCTTCGTTCCGTCACACTCACGCCGAAGTACAGAGCACAAGCACACTCTTCTTGATCGTACACGCCGCGGTGATCCCGACCAACGTCTTTCCCGCGCCACACGGCAACACGATGATGCCCGACCGCGCACGACTGCAGCCCGTCCAAGCGTTAGATCCACAAATCCCTGCGAATCCCGAGCCGAGGACTGACCCGTTTCCAAACATCTTGCTCAGCGAGGTCTCCTGGTACGGCCGGATGACGGTCATCGGTTTCAGGTCGATTTCCAGGTTCGAGTTGATCGTGTCGGCGCGGAAATCGTATTCCTCGAGGACGGGGAGGCCGATGATTTGGCATTGTCGTTTGACGCGCTGCCCGGGGGATCAGGAACGGAGTTACAGATGCCGAGGCAGGACGTACCTCCATCTTGGTGCCGTCAATCTCGAACGACTGAATCCGATCCTCCTCGTCCATCTCATCCGCTGCGCCCCATCAACCCAAGCCCACACACGAACGAGAACCGTACGCACCTCGATCGAGGCCAATCACCGCCCCGAGAATATCATCATCCGCGCCGTCCCGCTGCCCCTGCGGCGGCGCCTCCTCGTCCTCTCCGTCCGGGTCCAACCCGTTCGCCACGCGCGCCGCCCGGCGCGCCTCTTTCGTCCCGGGGATAACCAACCCGTCCCGCTGCGGCCGGGTCACCAGCTCGACCTCGCCCGCCCCGCCGACTTCCCCCCGCGCGACAGCCAGGGCGCGTTCGGCGGCATTCTCGTCCCCCGGCACCCGGACCGCACGGCAACTCGCGATGACGGCGTCCGCCAGGAGTTTCTGGATGATCTCGGGCACGGCCGACTCGAGGTAGTACCGGGATCGCTTGAGGACGAGTTTTAGTTTGCCGTAGGATTGGGTCCAGCGTTGGATGTCGCGGATGAGGGATTGCGGGAGCGGGGTCTGCGCGGGGGAAAGAAAGGGTTAGTGGGCATTGTGGAGGTGGAAGGGGGACGTGCTTTGGAGAGCCGGCCGAGGACTTCGATGATGTCGGTCGTTTCGAGCCCGACGGACATGGCGGCGTACAGCGAGTACTCGCTCAGGCGGTACTCGTGGATGAATGTCGGGCTTTGCGCGGGGGGTGTCAGCTCACGGTTCCCCCGACGAGGACACCAGACGTACCGCGAGATGGGCTCGGCGATGGCCACCAAGAAATCCTGCGCCTGCTCCGCGATCGGGGAAAACCGCTCCATCGTACTACCCCCCAGATTCAGCCACTTCCGCTTTACCAACGGACAGGGACTCACATCTTGCCCCGATTATCGATCCACAGCGGACGGGACGCATGATCCGGCTTCAACGCGAGCGCACCCAAATCCTTCACCGGCCGCTCCCGCTCCCTATTGCTCCCCAGCAGGCGCGCGAGGAACCCGGACGCACTGGCGAACCCGCCGCCAAACTCGGCGTCTTCCGAGTCGGAGGAATCAACGTCTTGCCGACGCTCGATGGCCGCTTCGTCCTCGGAGGAGGAATTGACGATGGCCTTGCGTTTCTTCTGCTTCGCGGGCGGCGGAGGACGGGCGGGGGAGGTGGAGCCGGATCTCGTGGGCGGTTGCGTGCGGCGGGAAGTGGAAGGTGCGGTCTTTTTGGCGGCTGGATTGCGCCGCCGTTTGCCCGTGACGATGTTGGCTGCGTAGTCGGATATGTTATCGTCGCTTGCCTGTGCGGCTGGGTATTCGTCTTCGCTGGACATGATGGGGAGGAAATGATGGCGACGAGACGACGGACGAGGGATGACAGTCAAGCAGTAGTAGCTGAGTCACCTATGTAAGGCGAATCAAGGGAGTGATCGAGTATTTGATTCCGCATAGGTAAGGGTGACTCATAACGCACTGTGCACTTGATTCACTTCCCTCCTTCCCTCCCCTCCCCTCCCCTCCTCCAACCAAGATGGACGTCGTCAAAGCAGCAAAGACCTACCTCACCCGCCTCATAGACGAGGTATCCGGCATGAAGGTACTCCTCCTCGATGCACATACCGTACGTCCCCCTCTCATCCCCTCCTTCCCAGCTAACCCCGCACCAGACACCCATCGTCTCCCTCGCCATGACGCAGACCGAGCTCCTCGCACACGAGGTATACCTCACCGACCGCATAGACAAGTGGGTCCCTCGTCCATCCCGCGAGCGCTTGGCTGACTCGCGCACGGCAGCCAAACACGACAGCAGCTCAATCACCTGCACTGTATCGCCTTTCTCCGTCCGACGCGGCAGAACGTTGCCCATGTCACGACGGAGCTCGCCGCGCCGCGGTACGGCTCGTACTGGCTCTGTGAGTCCGCGGGACTCGCTCCACACTTGCATGGCCCTGACGTTGTGGGGCAAGACTTTTCCAACGTCCTCTCCAAACAGCAGATCGAGGAAATGGCCCAGGCGGACGAGTACGAGGTCGTCAAGGAGGTCCAGGTGCGCGCCTTCTTTTCCCCCCGCTGTCAACGCGTAAATCTGATGGGTGCGGCAGGAATACTACGCCGACTACCTCCCCCACTATCCGAGTCTCTTCTCCCTCACAAACGCAGCGGTCACGGACGGAATGGACGACCCGCCCAACGTACGCCCCGCACGCCTATCCCGCTATCCCATTACTGACCCTTGCCTTTCGACGCAAGCCCCCGCTCTACCTCCCCGCACCACTCTCCATCCCCCCGCCAACGCTCCACACACACACGCAGACCCTCCTCGCGCTCCTCCTCAGCCTCAAGAAACGCCCTGTCATCCGGTGGGAAAAAATGTCCCCCGGCGGGCACGCACTGGCGAAAGAGGTCAAGCGGCAGATGGGGGAAATGCCATTTCGCGAGCTGTTCGGGTTCAAGCCGACGGGCGGGAGCGCGCCCGTCTTGCTCATCCTCGGTCAGTCCCCCCTCCCTTTCCTCCCGTGGTGCGTGCGCTGACGCGGGCCCAAAGATCGGCGGAATGATCCCGTGACCCCGTTGTTGAGTCAGTGGACGTATCAGGCGATGGTGCATGAGCTCGTGGGGATACATAATGGCAGGGTGACGATCGAGTCGGAGAACCGGCAGGATTTACGGGTGAGTTGCTTTTCCCCGCTGACGGGGTTCGCCGTTGACCTTTGCTGCGCCCGCTACCTTCGCTACGCTCGCGCCCGCAGGACCTCGTCCTCAACCCCGACTCGGACACATTCTACGCCGCCCAACTCTTCTCCAATTTCGGCGACCTCGGCGCCGCCCTAAGCGCGTACGTGCAGTCCTACCAGGCGCGCACGCAGTCGATCCACAACCCAAAGAGCATGGAGACCCTCGCGGACATGAAGCGCTTCGTCGAGGCCTACCCAGAGTTTAAAAAGTTGGGCGGCAACGTCGCCAAGCACGTGAGCCTCGTCGGCGAGCTCAGTCGCGTCGTCGAGCGGGACGAGTTGCTCGGCGTGAGCGAGCTCGAGCAGAGCCTCGCTGCCAACGAAAGCCACGCGGCGGATTACAAGGTGCGCCCTTATTTCTTCTGTCCTGCGGAGTGGTGCTGATTTGGCGACGGGGTAGAACGTCATGACGATGCTCCAGTCCCCGCGGATCCCGGCGAACAATAAACTCCGGCTGGCGATCCTGTACGCGCTGCGGTATCAAAAGCTCGCGAGTAACGCGATCACGAGCGTCGTGGATGCGTTGATACAGAATGGCGTGTCGGCTGATCGGGCGAGGGTGAGTCGTGGTGGTCTGCTACGGGACGCCGAGCTGATCGCTTGGTAGTTGGTGTACGTTACCTTGAACCTGGCCGGAGCGGATCAGAGACAGGACGACCTGTTTATGAACGAGAGTATCTTTTCCCGGGGCAAGAGCGCGCTCAAGGGTCTCAAGGTGAGTCGGGCTTCCGTCGTAGTGAAATCCCGCTGACACGTCGAGCAGGGCGTCGAGAACGTCTACACCCAACACACGCCGCATCTCGCGCAGACGCTCGACCTCTTGCTCAAGGGCCGACTGCGGGAAACGTCCTACCCGTTCGTGGAAGGCGACGAATACGCCCGGGCGCAACGGCCGCAGGACGTCATCGTCTTCATGCTCGGCGGAACGACGTACGAGGAATCCCGGACGGTCGCGCTGCTGAACCAACAGCTTGCCGGACAGGCACGGATCATCATCGGCGGGTCGTTTGTCCATAATTCAAAGTCGTTCTTGGACATGCTCAGTAACGCGGCGGAGAGCTTCCCGCCATCGGTGTACGGCCCGCCGCCGTCTCTCGCCGCAACGCCGGGCAACACGTCCGTCTCGTCGTTGGCAGGACCACCACCGGCCCTGGCCAACGCGCCCGCGATAAATCTCCGTGCAGGCGGGTACGAGCTTTCTGTAGGGGGTGCCGCCGGCTCAGGGCTGTATCGCGCGAGTGGCAACACGGGCGGGATCGCCGCCAGTGTGCAGCTGGATGGGCTGCGCGATGGGGCCAAGAGCTTTTTCGGGAATCTGAGGGATCGCGTGGAGACGACGGTGCAGCGCGTGGGGACGCCGCGGAACGGAAATGAGGCCGTCTGAGCGCTGAGCGAGTGCTCTGGTTGTATATTAGAATACCCACAATGGACTGCTGTCATCTCATGATCGTATATGGCTAGTAATACAGGTTACATCGCGGCACTCCACAACTATTATAAACACCGCTCATGCGTTTCCCTTTCGCTTCTGTCGGGGCAGTTCCTTGACATTGTACGTTTTTGCGGCCAATCTGCGATCAGGCGTCAGCGTCGGTCCGTTCCACATCCACAGCAACGACGTACCCTTCCGCAGCCGACAAACTGATCAAGCCACAGGTGATGGCCGACACGAGCTTCTTGTCCCACACCGGCTTGTTCCAGTTGGCGTACCCAAAGTACCCGAGTGTGCCCAAGATGGCGACGTTGAGCAAACCGAGCGCACCGCCGGCCACCTGCGGACGCAGCACAATCTCCCGCGCGTGGATGTACGCCTTGCTGCCCTCGTGCTTTGCGCGCAAGAGCTCGGCCTTGCCCTCGGGCGTGGTCGAGTATCGTTCGGCGACGATGCCCTCGGTCGCGAAAAGGGAAAGCGTGGAAGCGACGGCGGCAGCGACGTAGTTTCGGTTCCATGGGATGTTGCGGCGCGTGTAGGCGTAGTACCCGAGCGTCGAGATCAGGCCGACGTTGGCGATGCCCATCAGGCCGCCGAGCGTGCCGGGCCTGAAGAGGATTTCGCTCGCGCGCGCGAGGTACTGCTCCGCCGCCGTCTCGGCGCGCTCGAGTTGTTCCCCGGCCTTGTTCTTGAGCTCCTTGGCCTTGCGTTCGGCGTCGTGCGTGAGCTCCTGGGCCTTGTCGGTCGCGTTGGCCGCGGCGGCCTTGACGTCCCGCGCGAGATCCTCGGCGCGGGCCTCGACCTTGGCGCCGGTCGCTTTCGCCTTTTCCTCGGCGCGGGTGCCCAACTCCTTGGCCTTTTGCACGCCTTCATCCACCTTTCGTCCGGCTCGGGCACCGGCCTCCTCGGCGTTCTCGGGCAGGTTCTCCTTGACGGCGTGGGCCTTGTCCTTTACGTCCCGCTTGACGGCGTTGGCGGACTCCTTGACGTCCTCCTTGGTCTGCTTTGCGGACGCCTTGACATCCTCCTTGGTCTGCCTGACCGACTCCTTGGCCTCTTCCTTCTTCTGCTCCGCCTTCTTGTCCAACTCGGCCTCGGTCGGGAACTTGGCGCCGGCCTCCTTGTGCGTCGGCTTGGGCAGCGGGTCGGGCGCAACCTCGGAGACGTGCGGTTCCTCGGGCAGGGCCGGGGTGTGGTTGACCTTGTTGAGCAGTTTCGAGGGGTCGTCGTGTTCGGACGACTTTACGCCGAGCGAGGTCTCCGTCTCCGGGTGGTCGGCCCAGTCCCGTTCGACAGAGGCGATCTGCGCGGGCGGGCGTCAGGAATGTTCCTTGTGCGCGACGACGGACTCACCTTGTGGTTAACATCCGGCAGACTGGCGAGCTCTGTCTCTCCGGAAAAGTGTCCCTCGAGGAGATCCTGGGAAGGATGGGGCTGTTCCGACTCGGGAGGAGCTGTCGATCACGTCAGCGACGGGACCCCACGGTAGCGCGACTAGACTCACCGTTCTTTGCGGCGATGGCGGCGTAGGACATGGTGGTAGGGATAAAGGGATAGTGGATGCAATCTAACGATGACCTTGTAAACCTGTTTCGTTATAAGCGTCACACGAGGGATCGGCAGTCTCCTCGCCCGGGCATTCGACGCAATGACGTCGTGGCTTGCTATTCTTTCTCACATTGGCAAGGGACAAGTTGACCAGAGTTGGCTTGCTTCACGCGTTTCAGATGAGGGTGAAACACGGTCGATCGCTCGGCGCGTCTCGCTCGAAATGAGTAGACAGATGAATAGATGAATTACTGTAAGATGATGAAGCACGTCCTCCACACGTAACACCTACCGCCCTCCCCAACTCGCACTCGCCATGCCCTCCAAACGCCCAACAGAGGAAGCCGAAGCCGGCCCGTCCATGTCCGCGATCGCAGACTACGACCTGCCAAAGACGACCGTGACCAAGATTGCGAAATCGGCGGTAAGCCCGTCTCCCCCGCTCCCGTGCTCCGGTATTCGGCTGACGCCCGTCTTGCCAGTTCGAGGACCAGACGATCAAGTTCCAGCAGGATGTGTTTCTCGCGCTGCAGAAATCGGCGACGGTGTATATCAACTATATCGGTGAGTCCCGCATGCGGCCCGACGGTATCCGACGTCCGCTGATCTAGCGCTGCGTCTCGTCTTTCCGTCTCTCCGCAGCGTCCGCGTACGTCCTTCCCTCTCCCCTCGCACCGCACGTCATTCATCCCCTTCTCTTGCAGCGCACAGGAACACGCCGACGCCGCCGGCCGCAAGACCCTGAACCCGCAAGACATCATCCTCGCGACCACCGAACACCTGAGCGGGATCGGCGGCGACGCGAACGGCGCCACCGAGCTCCGCGAGGTCTTCGAGGAGGAGCTAGAGGGTAACGTTCTTTCCCTTGTCGGGTTGAAGAGGGGTACTGATCGGGGAAACGGGTAGCGTTCCGCGCGCACCAGGCGACGGTGAAGGCGGCGAAAGCAGCCGCGGGGCCGTATACGGGCCCGAAACGTGGGTTCCCGGGACGGCCGAAGCATGCCGCGCCGGCGGGGGAATTCGAGTTGCTGGATGAGGACGAGGATGACGGGATGCCGGTGGATGCGCCGGTGGATGGGGATGCCGAGGAGGAGGACGTGCGGATCGGGGATGGCGAGGATGTGGAAGATGATGATGAAGAGGACGAGGTGGATCAAGAATTGTTGGATGCCTTGCCGGGGAGCGATGAGGAGCCGATAGAGGACGATGATGCGGAGATGAGTTGATGCGTTGTGGGAAGGATGTGGTGTACGATAGCAGCGTGTTGTATAAGGGCTTGAAGCCGTATGTCATGCGTGTCTTTATTGATCAGTTTGGCTCATCCGTGTACCATCAGAAAGCAATTCTCGAAATGGGGGAAAGGAAAGATAGGAGCGATCGCAACGCCATCGACACTCGAGAGCGCGATCATCAATCCAAAGGACCCATATCTGCTACACCTTGCCATTCCGTCACAGCTCTTCCAAACGCTGCTCGCCGACATGTCGCTCTCGTTGAATGTGGCTCACGGGTACCAGCCTACACAGGCCAGCGGTGACGGAACGACACCGACCTTGACGCCGTTGCGCATCAACAGACGCATCACCGCGAAGCCGACGACGTTAGTCCCTCCGCCTCTACCGGACTCGAATCGGGACACACCGATCACGGTCCGACTAGCCTTGAAGACGACCTACAACCTCTCCGTACCCAGCTGGATCACGCGACGGAGCGAAACCATCGAAGGCGGACGTACGACGCTCTCGGCGCTGGAACTGGCGGAAAGGGGTAAACAGATTCTCAAGCATGCAGAGGTATTGCGTTCGCAGAGCGGGAGGATGAAGCTGCGCGTTGGATGTGTCGTGGATGGACAGCAATTCGGGATTGATGGGGTGGAGGAGGCGTTTGTGAGGGGCGTGCAACAGGTAAGCCTTGCCATCATTCTTGATTCCCAAGATCGAGCCTGATGAGGCTCTGTCTTGTGCAGAATCGCTCTGCGCTGGGATTGTCGACCGTGGCAAAGATCAGCGATGACGAGCGCGAGTCTGATAACATTGCGGAATGTAGGTTCTCGCTATCTCGCAACAAGAAATACTGCTCACAAGCCTTGATCTGCCTGCCGCGACACAGATGAACTCTCTCCGCTCATTCCCTTCCTCCCGAAATACTCAAAGGACACCACGAAACCTGCATGTTACCTTGAAAGTATAGACGTCACGCTGGTCTGGAAATCCGAGGATCCGACGGCAAATGCGCAGAAGAGGAGAAAGAGGGGGAAGCAGATCAATCAGACTGTTGAAACGCAGGGAGACGACGCCGCGTCAAGTCAAGTGGATGCGCCGTTTATACGCACAGAAGAAGGTACGTGATATCTCCGTCGCGGGAGAAGCGAGTCTGACACGCCTTTCACTATGGCACACTAGATCGCCAAAGGGCAACAGCGCATCTTCTCCGTTCCTTACAGCCATCATGCCTTCCAGAGCACTTGATAGTGGCGCTGGACAACGTTCGAGATCGGTTCATGGTTCACGGTTTGGCTACGTAGGTCCAAGGTCTCCTCGACGAGTTTGTCTCGTGCGCGTACATTGATCAACTCTGCCCTATCCAGTATGTTTCCCCTGATCTTCAAACCACGACTTTTACAAGTGAGTATTTCTAGCTGTTCTCGCCACACGGTGCCCACCAAACAGAATGCTGACCTTTTCACCCATCCACCTTTTCTTGATCCTGTCCGCCATACCTCTTGAAGCACTTGCAAACCGATGTCCCCGGGATCGACAGTATAGCAGAATCATGTCGGAAAATGTTTGAGCAGACAAAGAATCGCACCCTCAAAAGGGAAGGAGGAAGCATCTACACTGTAAGCTCACATGCAACGCTGAAACATACTCGCTGCGATGTTCACCTATGGCGCGCTTCCCGCAGACGATGTGTCGCAATCTCACAAAGCTGGCTGCGATGCGACAAAGCGCTTTGGGACAGAGCACTACCGAAGATCCAATCTCCACAGATCGCATCGTCACACCGGAAGCCAGCGAGTTTGAAAACGTGATTGGAACAGCGATAATGCAGCTGACCAAGAGACTGGAGTATGGCGTCCGGATAAAGGTGTGTCTGACGTCCGATGAATAGCTTCAGTGCGCTGATGGATGGCTTTGACGTCACAGGTCGAGCCGACTTGTTATGACTCCCTTTCTCTACCCAACAAGCCCTTGCGAAGCCCCTTGACAATCTCCACCACGGTGAATGAGCCGTTTCGATCTACCCGCAAGGAACTACCAAGCGGGGTCATGGACGCCGATGTTGTTGAAAGGTGCCAATGCATACCGGATCTTGCTTTGGACACACTTGATGACTCGGAGGATGCAGCTACTTCGAAACTTGCTAAATGGGACTCGATTGCGATTCAGCGGCTCAAGAACCGCTCGGAACAAGGAGGCGCACTTTCACAGATCATTGATTCTGGCGACGAGGAACAGGAGAATCGCGCTGCGGCTCGCCTGCAGCACGAAATGACACAATCGATCCCTCGCCAACGACGCCTGGGAAGACTTCCAAGTTCAATCAGTATCATATCATCTTCACCTTCATCACCCGTTGATCAATCAGCAAGTTCGCCTCCAAGTTTCCTTGGAATCAACAGTCATACATGGCACGTTCCAAAAGGAGATCCGCCGCGACCGCACGATCCGCGCTCGAGCCATTTTCAAGGCGATCACAAGACTGAACATCCGAATCGCCTTTTCAGCGAGGATCTGCTATCTGACGAAATGGAACTGAGCGATATGGCCTGCTCAGACAATGAGAGCATTATCACAGAAATCGACGAGGCTTCACCGCCCCCCTGGCATACAGATGCTCATTCATCCGTCAAAACAATCCCGGCGAGCGAAAGCATCATCGACGACGACGATGTTCATATCCCCGATGACGCCGGTGTCGTTGACAAAGTTGAAAACTGTCGAACCGATAAGGAACCTCGTACAGGCACACGGATAAACAATCGCGTAGGCAGATGCTCCTCTAGTATCTTCGACAGTGCCTCTGAAGCCGAGGATGACAGCGAAATTCTAAAGCGTCGTTCTGGCTTTTACGAGCGAAGCAAGCATGGAGGCAGTGAACAATCGCCATCCGGTTCTAGCGGACTGCATCCCAGGTCTACCGTCCCAGCGCTCCGAAACACGGAAACAAACGGCCAAAAGACAGCCTCGGACCGCAGAAGCGCTATGCCACATCTTCGGACCTTGCCAGTGTTTGCAAATCTCAGCGTCGACGACTATCTCGGCGAAGGCACAGCGGCACTGTTCACAAGGGCACATGAAGAGAGTCGCAGAAGCTTCGAGTCGATTATCAGTGAATCGTCCGTAATGAGCGGTGTCATGGAGGATTGATGCAGAAGTAGGAGAACGACGAATGGGCTGGAGTGATTTAGCCACGTCCGATGGAAGCATGATCGCGACATGTATAAGATCAAAATCCTCAATCATGGCTTGCCTAGATGAACCAACAAGGTCCCATTCTTTGCCCCATTTTTCACCTTGATCCACCTGCCTAGACGCGGTTCTCGACCGACCGCTGCCACCAGCAAGATGTCGGCCGGGATTTTCGCCCGTTTGGGTTGTCGCGCCTTTTCAGCGCTGGCATCACCGTCATCCTGATCCATAGCGTCGGTCGCGGGACTCGGTTTTTGCCAGTCGTCTGTTCTCAGCTTGCCATTTGGCACTGCGAGAAGCTGCAAACTGTTGACAACTCCCGCTGCCGGAATCGAGCAGACGAACGAGAACTGTTTCAGAGTCGGTGACAGTGCCCATAGCTTGATTTCTCCGTCCCATGAACCTAACAGTCGGAAAAGACGCGACAATGAGCTTCCGAGAATGCCAGACAAAAGTGATATCGCCTACCTGAAACGAATAGGTTCGTCCCCCTCAGACCGGCCAATGCGGTAATCCATCTTGGCTCGACGATAGCGCCTTCTGTTTCCGAGTCGTGCTGCACCGTGCCGTGTGCGAGATGCTCCGTGTACACTGGCTTCTTCTTGCCCGTATGCCAGAGGCAGATGGCGCTATTCGAGAAAAGAAGGCGTCAGATATGCGAAGAACTCGGCCAGACTGATCGTTGCCTACCCGCTATCGCCTCCAGACACAAAGTGCTGATCATCGAGCATGGCCACGACATCCACACTGCCTTCGACAAACTCCTTGCCCTTGCCCTTGTTCGCCTTGGACGCAACGACCGCGCCATCCTGCGCCTCGACCTTTTTCCCGCCTCCGAGGGTACTCCTCACACCAGCCCGAAAGACCAACTGCACCTCCTCCTCCAACTTCCACCAACGACATGTGCGATCGCGCGCGCCGCTCGTGACGGCGACGGTGGGCTTGATCGACGAGACCGAGTTGACCGAGTCCTGATGGCCGAAAAAGGTGTCGATGAGGGAGAGGGTGGAGATTGAGTGGAGGCAGAGGGATCGGGCGGCGGAGGCGGAGACGAATTGGTGGGAAGGGTTGTTGAGTGATGGTAGGGAGAGTGCCTGTTGAGTAGGATGATCAGAAAAGGTGGATACAACAGCATGTCTCTCGATCGACTCACGGTGACGGCATCCTTGTGCCCAGAGAGCCCTCGAAGCCATTTCACGGTGGCTCCACCCTCGGTGGCATCCGTCGAAGCATCCACCTGCCACACACCAATCACCTTGTCCTTTCCCCCCGTCAAGAGGTACTTGCCATCCTCACTCGCCGCAAGACACAGCACGGCCCCCGTATGTCCCTGCGACGCCGTCTTTTCGCTCCCATTCACTTTCGCACCCGTCTTCTTCCCCTGCTTCGGCTTGGAGCCACTCTTCCCCGTCTTCTTGTCCCCCGATTGGATCTGCCCAAAGGGAGTCCCGACCATTTTCAGATCTCCGAGCGAGTACCTCGCGAGCGCGCCTTCCTTATTGGCGGTATACAAGTCGGTAAAGGAAGCGTGGGCGGCGGTCGGGACTTGGCCGCCGAGGGATGCGATGAATTTGCGGGAGAATGTGGACGGTTCGAGCGCGTCGGCGAAAAAGGTGTGTATGCGGCCGGCGGCTTCGTCCTACGAGAAGTGAAGAATGAGCATGGGGCAGAGGAAAAGGGTGGGAGATACGCACGACGTCCTGCTGCAGTCTTGCGGTCACGTTGGCATTATCGATATCCGCCGCGTCCCAACTCCCGTCGTCGACTGATACGCGAGTTTAGCTGATCACTCGGTATTTCGAGGAGAAGCACTCACCCTGCACCTCGCTCCGGACCTTTTCCAAATACCCCTTGGCCAGGCGCAACCGCTTGGCGGCCGCGGTCTCGTTCCGATTCCGATCCTCCTCCTCGGCACTATCGTACTCTGCCTGCTCTCCAAACCGATCCGTCATGAAATCCATATCATCCACATCCGCACCGCGTCCGGCATCCTCGTTGTCCGACGCGAGATCCTCATCCCGTGTGGTGGACCGTCGTTTGCCGTCGACGTTTGCGCCGGATTTTTGGCCCTTGCCGTACGCCGAGGGACGGAAGGGCTTTTCGTAGGCCTTGGGTGGCGCGCCTTTTTGGGCGGGGCGTTTTCGCTTGTTGTCTTTGGCGAAGAAGGGGTCGGACATGGTGGCGGCGGTGGTACTTTCCAAGGGATAGGACTCGTTACAGGTGAAGAGCGAACTTGAATCCAGATTGACTTCAGACTTTTGCGGCGATCGACAAGTCACGTGCACCCAACTACCCAGATAAGCTCATGTTGACTCATGCTCTACTCTACCAGATGGACCCAATGAAGCACACCAGCACATGGCAACCTTCCGCTCCTCGCCCGGCGCAGGACAGCTCTTCCTCTCCGCCGCGGACAACTCTCCAGCACAATTCACCCACCTGTCGGGCACCTACCCGCTCAAGCTCCTCGCGCCGACGCCGCTTCCCTCGCAGCCGTCCAACTTGCGCGTATGCTACATGCTAGCCTATGGCGGCGGGCTCGTCGCCGGGGATACCATCAGCTTGCAAGTCCGCGTTGGGAGGGGGTCCCGGTTGCTACTCTTGACGCAGGGGAGCACCAAAGTGTTCAAGAACCGGATGGGAATCCGACCCTTGGCCCACGGGAGCGCCGAACGCACTGCCAACGGCACCGCGCCACCCGTGACGAAGCAACGCCTCATCGTCCACCTCGCACCGGGGTCACTCTTGCTCCTCCTCCCGGACCCGATCCAGCCGTTCAAATCATCCTCGTACATCCAATCACAGCGGTTCGTCCTTCCGCCCATCGGCACGCCAGCGAGCGTGCTCGTGTTGGATTGGTTCACGTCCGGGAGGAATGCGGGCAAGCGGTTTCAAGAGGAGTGGGAGTTTGGGCTTTATTCGAGTGTGAATGAGGTCGTATATGCCTCACAGCGGGAGCGTCATGCGGATGAGCAGGGCGGGGGGTCGCGCAGTATGGCACCGGGAGATGGAACGGAATATACCACCCTACCATCTACCGTTCCCATCATGCGCGAAAAAGTCACACTGCGCGCCGACGAGCAGCCAAACGACACGCCGTCAAAGGAAGCACCAGCCTCACAGCCACCGGATGCACATTCACTCCTACCCGGCAACCTTCAGTCCCGCATGCGTCCCTACCAGATATACGCCACCCTCCTCATCCACGGCCCGCTCCTCGCGCCGCTCGTGCATCACCTCTCCGCGCGCGCCAACGCGCCGACGGAGACCCAGTTCCAAGCGTCGCGGCCCGCTCCGCTGATATGGAGTTTCAGCAAGATCGCACGGACGCAAGCCGGCTCGGGACAGGGCGCCGTCGCTGGGCCGGGCGAATGTGAAGGCGGGATTTTGAGAGTGGCGGGGATGGAGACGGAGGTGGTGAAAGAATGGATTGGCGAGGTGTTGGCCAGTGGAGGGGTGAGTGAGTTGGTGGGTGAGGCGTTGTGGGCGAGGGTGTTTTGATCGGCGGTTTTTGGGTGCAAATGGTTGTACGCATGGTTGTATCGAAATAGTAGCATCAGGCCGCCAGGATTCATTGGTGTCCGGAGCGGCGGCATAGCCGGAATACCGCTGGCGAGGTCAGGCGCTGTATGAATAACAACAGACGGCAAGATGTTCCTCACAGAGTCGACAAATGGACAGAGATCGACAATGGTCATCGGTTCCTCCGATACCCACAAGTCAATGCGTTAATCTTCCGCCTGGTCCACCTTCAAGCTCAAGTCGCGCCTTCAGGGCGCACCGGACGTTCGAACTCGAGCAGTGAATATGCTACAACGACAGGGCACCCTCTCAAGCCCGGAATTATAATCGCTACAACCTCGAAAAATGCCTGCAACGACGGACCGCAAGGACGGTCATGCGAAACGAACGTCTAGATCTATGTGAAACCCCTCCCAGCTGCCTCAAAGCCGCACAGCGAGTTCGTAAATCGTGAACATGCAAGCGGCGTTGGGAACGACGCGCATCAAGTGCGCCGAAAGACCGCCATACAGGGAGGCCGCGCTGGAGGAAGCGTAAGTACAGGGGTCCAATGAGTACTCTAGAAGGCGCTCACCCCTCCTCCTTGATCACCAACTTCAGCGTCTGCACCAACCCGGTATACTTGGGCCCACTCGCCCCGGGCTCCGTCGGCTGTCGTAGCCGCGTACGCAAGACTTCGTGTGGGTACGTGATGAGCGATGCCACCATCTTGGCGCCTCCGGAGGATCCGACGATGCCGAGCCATTCTGCGAGGCGCGATTTTGTCGGTTCGCCCGGGTAGGTCTGGGTGCTGATTTTTTTCAGGCGCTACGAAGAGGATATAAGTAAAGGATGGATCGGGATGTCGGGGTACGCACCTCGTACAGCACCCATTGGATGACGCCCTCTGTCACGCCGAGGTAGCTCGCGCTCATACCCTTGTACAACCCCTTGAGCCCCTCCTTGGCGAGAATATCCTTGGTCATCGTAAACGCCGGCAACATCCCGATCGACTTTTTCCCCGGCACCGCTGCAGCTGCCGAACGCACAGCCGCCCCAGCCGACGACTCGTTCGCGAGGATCCGTTCCTGGTGCTTGGCCTCGAGCTGTAGACGGGTCTTGATGACCCAGATCGGGTTCGTCGCCGTGGCGGTCATGATGCCCGCGATCGCTGCGGCGCCGAGGTGGACGACGGGGCTCGATTCGGCGGAGGAGGTGCTCGAGAGCGTGATGCTTTGCGGGAGGGACGCCGCGAGGAATTGCTTCGATTGCGCATAGGTGGAAAAGTTGATGGCGCGGGCGGGAACGACGCCGATCAATGTCGGACCGAGACCTTTGAAGAGGGCGCGAGGACCTTCATGGACGTAGATGTTGCTGCCGGGACGTCAGATAGGCGTTGATACGGGGTTGGAAGCTACGCACCGGATCATCTGCGCCGTCTCGACGAAGTTCCATAATAGTCCGCTGGCGCCCGTCGGCCGTGCCGCACGCGCATGTTGCTGTGCCTGGGCGAGCGAGGCGGCGACTTCGTGCGATGTATGTGATTTTGCGTTTTTAAAGTATGACGAGTTGAGCGACTTGATTTGCGGATGCGAGGCTTCTTTGAACAGGTCGGATTGCAGGCGGGTCTGGGGCAAGGTGTTAGCGCGTGGATAAAGGTGGGTGATGGAAGTCGACGATAGGAGGTGTTTCACTTTCGCGGACGAGCACGGCGCAGGTCTCTTCCGTTCGCCGATAGTCGGAAGACCATTCTCCGGTAGGACATCCTTCCTCGGCGAGAGACTCGTTACGCTCGAACCCACTGAGATTACTGCCATAATTTCGACGGTCGTGGGGGTCTCGAATTTTCCTCGTCGGCGGCGCCGTTAATATCTCGTGCGTCCTACGACGCATTCGACCCTCCGTCGTACCTCCCTCGCTTCGCTGGAGGAGTCGGCCGTCCCCCCCTCCCTAGAGAATGGTCGCTACGCTCGGAGAGAGCTGTGGTCTCGCTCCGCTCGGGGAGAATTTTGTTCTCGCTGCACTCGGAAGAGCTTGATTCTCGCTCCGCTCGGGGAGGGCGCCCTGCTCGCTTCGCTCGGAGGACACTTGATTCTCGCTCCGCTCGGAGAAGGCATTCTCGCTTCGCTCGGAAGAGCTTCGTTCTCGCTCCGCTCGGGAAGAATTCCTCGCTTCGCTCGAGAAGACACTTTCTTCTCGCTTCGCTCGGGAGACTCCGTCGCCTCACTCGTCGCTTCGCTCCTCGCTCGCAGACTCACCTTGACGACATCAAACGGACTCGTCACGATCGCGCCCGTCATCCCCCCCACCCCTCCCGCCACGAAATGCCTCCATCCCGCGACCTTCCTCTTGACACCGGCCTCCTTCTCCGTCCCTTGCGGCGGCCCGGAATACGCGGCGGTCGCTGTTGCCGGTCCATCGGGGGAAGTCGCTGTCGCCGTGGACACGGTTGCCATCTTGTTGTGTGAACCTGAACGACGAAATGGCCACGAAGATGATCGGCGACAGCGTCTTGTTCAGAAATTCTCAAATGATCGGCGGCGGAAACTGAAATGAAACTGACGTAGCCTGGTTCATCGGCGGCCGAAAGAGGGGCCCTTGTACCACGCGAGCGGCGAGAGCCTCATTCATGGTGCTCGAGAGATGCATCATCACTCCATTGCATCATCTATGATCTATAAGCGACGCCCAATCGCAAACATATTCAAAGGCCATCCAAGATCACCCATATCGTCATGCCACCGCTTCAGGCACTGCTCAAACAACGCAAGTCCTCGTCGTGCGAGACATATTCTATTGCTAAAGATCATTCTTGCGCATCACAGGCCTTGGGACGGCGCTCACCTGTGGTCCGCCGAATACGTGGAAGGTCTTGGTCGTGGATGAGTATTCGCGGCGGTTGTTGGAGGCCGTGTACAAGGTGTTTGATGTGCTGCATATGAACATTACGGGTGAGTTTGGTGGGCGACGAGGCGACGGAAGGGAGACGAGTGCGACGAGCGAAGCGAGAATCAAGTGCCTTCTGAGCGAAGCGAGCAGGAAGCTCTCCCCAAGCGCAGCGAGAATCTCCTCCCAGAGTGGAGCGAGAATCAAGCGTCCTCTCTTCCGGGCGCAGCGAGCGAACAGCGACGAGGGACGGACGACATGGCTTCGAGCGCGTCGTATGACGTGGGTATGCTTGCACCGTAGGCGAACAACGTCCGAGGTCGTCGCACGACGGCCGTCGGATTACCTGCGTCGCAGGACGATCGGAGTGCATCGCAGCAAGGAATAGAGGACCGGATGGTGGACGGACGTCTCGAGTGCCGACGTCCTCGTGCCAGATGATATCAGTTGTGCGACTTTACAACACGGAACGGGGCCACGGCTACCGTCAGCGTTCCAGCTTCTCTGTGGAATGGGTATCCCAGGTCATGGCACTATCATCCAAAGGCACATGCCGGATCCTTTCCTGCATCGGACCGTATTCGTCTTGCCTCTTCCTGTGTCCCCACTCGGCCGTTTTTACAAACTAACTTCAATCCATAGCAATCGACCCGCTCATGTCCCCGCGCGCTCCGCAACCGACGCTCGACGCCGTCTACCTCCTCACGCCGACAACGCAAAACGTCCAGCGCGTCCTCGCGGATTTCGAACACGGTCGCCGGACGTATCGGAACGTGCATTTGTACTTCATCGATGGTGAGTACATTCTGTCAGGATCTTGTGCGTCATTGACATTGCTGTAGGCGTATCGGACAAGCTCGCTGAACAAATTACGAATGGATTGCCGGGTGACGTATTGCAGTCGTTCGTGGAGCTCTATTGCAACTTTTGGCGTGAGTGCGTTGCTCCTCCGTTCGGGATCAATGCTGATCAGTCGACAGCGCTGGAATCCCGGGTGTTCACCACCAACATGCCCTCGACGTTCTTTACGCTCTTTGGGAATCCCGGAGGAATCGTCGCGGCGGAACTCGCACAGGATCGGTTCGAGGAGGATGTCAAGCTCATGTCCAAGTCGGTGCGTCCACCTCTTTGTCGGATGTTTTGATCCATAACTGATTCCCTGCCTGCAGCTCCTCAATCTGCTTGCAACGCTAGGCGAAAACCCCTACATCCGCTACTACGCACCGCACCACCACCCTCCCCTCGGCCCCCTCGCAATTACCGCCACCCCCGGAAGCGCCTACGCCTCTCGCCCCGCTCCGGCATCCGCCAACCCGGCACCCTCGGCCGCACCGGAACCGAAATGGAAGGCCGCGCTCAGCGCCGTCCAGGGCGGCAAGGACGCGCCGAATTTCTCGGGGGAACAGATCTGTCGGCGGATCGCGTTGCAGGTGCAGGCGGATCTGGATGATTATCAGGCGTTGAATCCCGACTTTCCCGTGTGTAACTCCTTTTTGCCGGCAAAGACGGCTGCTGACGAGTGTTGCGCAGCCCGCATCGAATCATCGGCCGAGGTCGGTCATGTTCGTCGTTGATCGTTCGATGGATCCCGTGGCGCCGTTCTTGCACGAGTTTACGTATCAAGCCATGATTCACGATTTGCTTCCCCTCGATGAAGGTCCCACGTACCGGTACGTCCTATTCACCGCTTTTAGACCACGGCTCTGATGTCGACGAGGGGATAGGTACAAAGTAAAGACCGCCTTGGGAGCGATCGAGCAGAAGGAGGCATTGCTCAACGAGGAGGACCCAATATGGACGGAAATCCGGCACATGCATATGAAGGAAGCCATCGACAAGTTGATGGTCGACTTTAATCGGTTCACCAATGAACATGCGGGATTCAGGAACAGGTGAGTACGGAGTGGCGGTTGTTGTGGTTTGTGCTGATGCGGGATGCCAGCGACAATGCGTCGAGTTTGGACGATATGAAGGACATGTTGGCTAGTTTGCCGAGCTTTACCGAAACACGGGACAAGGTGCGCTTCTATCCCCGACGGCACAGGAAGTGACAGTACTGACATTTCCTCGGCACTAGTTCTCGGCACATCTCGAAATGTCGCAGACTTGTATGAACACATTTAGTCAGTCCAAGTTGCCGCAAGCTGCCAACGTGGAACAGGTACGTCGAGTCGGCCCGCGTACGAAGGGAAGCGCTGAGACGTGCTTGACCAGTGTTGTGCGACCGGTGTCACGCCCGACGGCAAGAGCCCCAAGTCGCTGGTGGAAGACATGATTCCGTTGCTCTCGGAGAAGACACTGTCGTAAGTACCCAGGGTTGTGACTACACCGTGCTGTTTCTCAACTGCCTTTTACGTAGAAACAAGGACAAAGTCCGGATCATTGCGCTTTGGATTCTGCACAGGGATGGCGTGCCCGATGAGGATAGGAAACGATTGTTCCAGCATGCAAGGTTATCGTTGGGCGAACAGGATGCCGTCAATAATCTTGTTCATCTCGGGTCCAGGGTTGTGAGGGTGAGTGACGGGTCAGCTACACATGACGAAACTCGACTAATCTGTTGCTGCTAGTCCGGCAATGACCGCAATTCGCGAACAAGATTAAAGCAAAAGTATGGCGCGAGCGATGATGATTATGAACTCTCGAGATACAGGCCAATCATCCGCCAAATAATCGAAGTGAGTCTGCCGAAAACCCGAGGTAGATCAATGCTCATCATCGATCAACTTCGTAGGAGCAAGCTAGCGGCCGACTTAGCCCAAACGATTTCCCATACTTGCGAGAACAACCTACAGAAACGCCACTACCGGCCCACGTCCGTCCGGCGGCGGTCACTTCCAACAGTGCCAACAACGGAGGCTCGCTGCGTAGTGCAAGACCGACATGGCACAAGGCTCCTGCAGCGCGGGTCCAGGCTACCAGCGAGTCGAGGCAGAGGATCATTCTGTTCGTGGCCGGCGGAATGACGTTTTCAGAGCAGAGGCTGGCGTACTTGATCGGTGATTCGTTGAACAAGGAGGTCATCATCGGTGAGTTTACAGATGCTAGACCATTCGCTTTGTGTATTGATCCGTGGCGTCTCGGGCAACGCAGGCTCAACACATCAGACTACGCCCGAGGAATTCATCAATGACATGAGGACTCTCGGCAGAGCCGGCGTCGGCGGCAACCCACCGAAGGCTAAACCGCGCAGCCCGTATGCTCTAGCACCATCTCGCCCGGAACATGGAAGACAGACATCCTACCAGAAGTATGCCCTCGCCGTTGTTCTCTCTCGGTGCTTTCCTGATCGTTTCTTTGCTCGCTTAGGATTTTGGATGCGCGAATATGGTCGGAACCCGTTGGCCCGCCTGCACTGCCGCCGCCGACCGCGGTTCAAGCTGCGCCTCAGCCCAGCAGATTCGGATCATCTCTCGCCGTAAATCGAAGCGCTTCCCCTGCGCCATCGACGGGGTCCAAGATGTCATTCGGGCTCGGCCGTCACAAGGACGACAAGAAGAAGGACAAGGAGGAGAGAAAGGCGATGGAAGCAGCGGCTGCAGGGAACGGTCATGGGAATGGAAATGGAGCGGGGAGTGATGGCAAGAAGAAGGGACTGTTCAAGATGAAGTGGTGAGAATGGGAGAGAATCTATCCAGGATCAACGTTGTCAAAGTAGAGTAACGAGTTGTATGCCAGAGAACACGTTGTGGCGCATCCGCTTTCGGCTTCGTGCGGGACAGTTCCGAGACCATGCGATCGTAATCTCGAGCGAGATTGAGACCACGAAACAGGACCACGACCGTATGAGGTTTGGTGCCGTCGAGTCTGCTTGTGAATAGTCGTTGTAAGTCAAGGAGAGGACAGCTGTCATGGTTGCTGTCTGGTCCACTCTCCGCGTACTTGCCCTGACCAAGTTGTGCACGCAGCCTTACACCTTTCCACGTCTTGCCAGTTCCGTCCTGCCCGACGCCCTTCGATTCTCCTGCGCAGCGTACAACACAATGGCTCGAGGTGACACTCCTACTATCGCCCCGTTCGGCACATGGAAGAGTCCGTTGGAAAGCGAGACGGTGTACCAGAAGAGCTCGTCGATTTCCGACTTGCTTGTGGATGTCAAGACTGGCAAGGTCTTTCACGTAGAGGTACGTCCACAGCTTGAACTTTAGCGACTATGCATTGACTCGACCGTAAAAGTCCCGCCCATCCGAGGCAGGCCGATCCGTTCTCTTGGACACCTTGCTGCCGCCGAACAGCTCGGAAAAGGTAATCAAGACCGACCCGACGCCCATCGTACCGTCGACAACCAATGTCCGAACCAGAGTCCACGAATACGGTGGAGGTGCTGCCAGAGTGTATGGAGGATATGCATACTGGAGTGAATTCAAAGATGGCAGAATCTATCGAAGGCAGCTGGACGGAGACGTCGGGCTGGAAGATCACGAAGCGCTGACGCCTGGTATGTCGCTTTCGTATCTCCTGCAGGAATCCGCTCATGCTCCTCCGCGTCCCGCTCAGAGTCCGAGGTGTTGCGATACGCCGATTTCGACATCCACCCTGCTTTCCCTCATCTACTGGTTTGCGTGAGGGAGGATCATACCGAGCCGGAATCCTCTCGAGTCAAGAACGGACTGGTTCTCGTGGACACCAAGGCGAAGACCGTTACCGAGATCCGTCCTGCTCGGGCGGAAGGGTTCTATGCATTTCCTCGATTTGGCGGGAAAGATGGGAACAAGATTGCATGGATCGAGGTGAGTGATTTCTCCTTTGAAATTGACAAGGTCTCATCAATTTGTGGACAGTGGGAACATCCCGACATGCCTTGGGAAGGCACAGAGCTCTACTATTCTGCCTTTTCCGCGGACACCACTGCGCCCCTGGAACCAATCAAGGTCGCCGGCGAACACCTCCATATCTCCATCAACGACGTGAAATGGGATCTCGCCAACCCGGACAAGCTCTACTACCTTTCTGATCAGACAGGCTTTGTCAATCTATGGTCCGTTGATGTCTCGCAACCAGACGCGAGACCCGACATCGCCATGTACCCCCTCGCACACGACCTCGGCGAACCCCTGTGGCAACTCGGACCGTCGTGGTACGATATTCTCTCGCCTAACGATGCGTTGATCGCGCCGAACATGGAGGGCGAACGAACACTGTGTCATCTCGACCTTCGCAAAAGACGAGTATCTCCCATCACGAGCGATTACAGAGATATCTCCGACATCCATCGGATCAACGACAAGCAAGCGGTCTTTCTCGCCGGCAAGTACGACGAATCACGCAAGATTGTGGTCGTCACCCTCGGTGCGCGAGGTGGAGATGCTTCTTTCCAAGAAACAGAAGTATCCACCACAAAGGGCGGCGCGAAACTCGACAAGGAATACATTTCGAAGGGAGAGTGCATCAATCTGACGGTCGGTTTCCCTCCTCCCGCGGAGAACGTCAACAGCCGTAAAGTCGACCTGCACGTCACTCTCTATCCGCCCACGAATCCAGAGTACAGCGCAACTGAGGGCGACTTGCCCCCGACTGTTGTTCAGGTACACGGCGGACCCACGTCGCGAAGTCCGCCGGTCTTCAACATCTTTTACCAGTACTTTACAACCCGAGGGTTCGCAGTGCTCGATGTCGACTACGGGGGATCGTCCGGATACGGAAGGGAGTACCAGGATCGTTTGAGGGGTCGATGGGGGGAAGTCGACGTGTATGATACCATCCAAGCGGTTATCGAACTGGGAAAGATGGGCAAGATTGACCCGAAACGTGTCAGTATTCGGGGAGGATCAGCTGGTACGTCCTCAGAGTTCTTGAGCCTGTGGTGAGGAGTTCTCTCACTTTTGTGTCTGCAAGGCGGTTACACCTGTCTCGCTGCCTTGACAGATAGCAAGGTCTTCTCCGCTGGAATCTCCCTATATGGGATCTCGGACGTGAAGTTGCTCGCTGGTGATACACACAAGGTATGCCGATCGACGATCTCATCTCACCAGCATCGCTGAAAAGTGTTCGTGCTCTTGCCTCTTCAATGATCAGTTTGAGGTAAGCCTGACGATTGCTAGAACTCCCCAACACGACTGAGCTTCCCCTTTCCACAA
Organism: Naganishia kalamii; assembly: GCA_022813745.1. Lineage (NCBI taxonomy): Eukaryota > Fungi > Basidiomycota > Tremellomycetes > Filobasidiales > Filobasidiaceae > Naganishia > Naganishia kalamii. The sequence goes on along the minus strand of JAKLLX010000038.1, from coordinate 83,501 downwards.
AGTCGCAATACATGGTCAAGGTAAGCTTCGCGAAATGCAAAGGGGAACGATCATCGAACTGACATTATGGAACAGCTGATGGGCGGAACTCTGGAAGAGGTGAGCTCTTTCAGCTGCTCTTTGTCCGGATTCGCGAATCGAACAGAAGTTGACCTTGCAATTTTGCCTCATCTAGATACCGGATGTCTATGAAAAGAGGTCGCCGATCACAAAGGCGGAGAACATAACAGCAGAGCTGCTCATGCTGCAAGGACTGGATGACAAGGTAAGAATCTGGATGGCACGGCAGCTGCGTCTTTACTGATCTTCATTGCTCGTCAGGTGGTACCTCCTGATCAAGGTAATCTTGCGCTTGTGGGGGGTTCGGATGATTCTGAGTAGCTGATCGCTATGGCTGAATAGCTCGAACCCTCGTCAAGAAAATTCAAGGCGCAGGCGGGCACGTCGAAGCCGTCTACTATGAGGGTGAGTTCCGTCAGGATACCGCCAGAACGAGAAGCTGACGTCTCCCGTTTATAGGCGAAGGCCACGGCTTCAGAAAGGCAAGTGGATTCTAGGCACTGTTCGCTTCCAACGCTAACGATTCACTCCGCTCACATAGCTGGAGAATCTGAAAGACAGTCTTATGCGGACTGAAGCGTTCCTCAAGAAAACCTTCAAACTATAGACCATAGATTGAAATGGGTCTTTACCTGGAAACTTTGTCTTGGGCTGTACAGATAACAGTACTGGCGTACGGTCGATGTCGCCTTTATACATTTATACATTTGCCTTGTCCTCCGTACGTCGTAGAAGGCGTAGATGCTGTGAGAGTATATTCAAAGGAGAACATGTACATCGGGTCGTGTCTTACGTCACGGTTGATCGAGAGTTGCAAGAAGAGTTATAGACCGCCCATCTGCGAACATGTCGTCATCAGCCCAGTGAGATAGCATAACCTCCAGCTCGTGACGGCCAAGACTTGGCTCATACCCTTCGGAGAACATGCCGGCCGCTCCGGACGACTTCATCGTATCACTCAGCCTCGACACTCGGCCGCTCGAAGAGATCTTTTGGAATGCGAAACACACCTCCTTCTGCGCTGTGGAACCTAGTCCGGACCGCCCAGACAAGTCAGCAGGCGATGACCCGTGCTTGATCAGACAGAGGAAGGAAGAGTGGGTCTCGGCAGTGGGCTGCGACGATGGCTCGATCTGGCTAGTCGACACTGGTATTCCCGTCAAGCCGCTGCAAGTCGGTAGCGACAAGGGAAACGAATCGCACGAAGGACTGCTCCGAGATGACAGCTCGATCAACAGCTCTCGTTCTCGGCTATTCGAGGGCTTTAGGTCACCAAGGCTCGCAAGCACTCCCGTGCTCTCGAGGAAACCGTCCAGTGCCGCTTTGCCAACGGTCGCTATCTCTCCGCCGGCAGAAAGCACCGCTGAGTTTCAGAATATCGACGTTATCGTCAGTCCCGCCGGCGTCGATACCCCTCGCTCCCGATCCGATTCGGTTGCCACGACGCATTCCAGCCGCTATGCCAACCTCGGACTGTTACCCTCGCCGCAACCTATACGGGCAAAGAACTCCTCACTCGTCTCTCAGACAACGGCGACGGCACGACTAGCGAGTATCAGTGCGAACGACGAAAGAATGATGCAGAGAGGTCTCAAGAGCCAGGGCAGGAATACACCAGAGCCCGTCAGCAGCGTCACAAAGTTGGCTGCCCAGGTTCGAAGCGGGTTGTCGGACGTATACAGCAAGAGCGATGAAGCTGCCGACAGCAAACGACGCAAGCAGGAGTTGACGCTCGACATGAACGTCGAAGTGGGAGAATTCTTCAGGGATTCTCCTAGGATCGCAGAAACGGAGAAGGCGGAAAAGGAGAAGGCGATGGATGACGAGGTCAAGGAAGAGCTCAAAGCGGAACAAGAGCTGATTCGCCTCGAAGATCAAATGGACGAAGACGCAGAGATGCGCAAGCCCGCTTCAAGCTGTGTCAGTCCGGGTACGAAGCACATTTTGCGCAGCAAGCTATCCCTTCCGGAGCTGCACGGATCGGCTGTTATTGCCCTCCAGGACTGCAGCTTACCCGGAAAGTTTGTAGCCTTGACGGCCAAAGGGTAAGGCCATTCTCTTCACGCCGTGCCTCTCAATGGCTAACGCATGGGATTGCTCACAGCACACTCGTTGTCATTCACGAGTACCAGCAAGCTGCTGCGAGCACGCTGGATTTGAACCACATCTCTCGCCAGAGGGAGCATCAAAGCACGAGACCCAATTTGATGCCGCACCTTAGGTGGAAAGGCTTGTCCATCGCTCAAAAGAATGGCGTAAGTCCCATGGCCACTGACCAGAATGGCTAGGAGATAACGAAACGATACACCTGACAGACAGATATCATCGTCGCGTACGCACATCTTCCGGACGAGTATATGACAGATACTTTGGCTGCACATACCCCTGTATTCATGATTCAAGTCAGCAACGCAGCGGAGCTCAAGTTGATCGGAAGGACTAGCATTCGAGGATGTGGACCTCTTTCACTTGTTTCGTCGCGCAACGGTAAGTTTCCTCCTCGACGACTAGGATTTTCGTCGCGCTGCGGTCTAATCAGTACCGGTCGTAGGTGACATATTCATTCTACACGCAACGCACCAGCAGCTCAATCGATATAAGCTACATTTCGAGGACGAAAGGAAGAAGGAGAACGACCTGCCGAAGTCAAAATCGTACAATCACTTGGGATCTCTCCTGTCACCTATGCCATCACGGCCAGTCTCGAGAGCAGCTTCAGCAAGAGACGGGCATGCGGACGCCAGCGGGGAGGATATGGACGCAACGCAAGGGCTCGGCAGATTTCTCGGCCGCAAACGCAAAAACGAGAACGCTTCACAACACCTTTCGGATTTCTTTCCGTCTGTTGTGACTTTGGGTGAACCAGTAGCAGTCCAGAATTACGCGGGGTCCCACTGGCGGGGATTGACGGTCAAAGCAACGACAGGACTCGCCTGGAATGAGGAAACTGTATGGGCTTTCAAGCTCGATTCCGACATTACGACTTGTGCGACAACACATACCAGACCGGGTGGAGGCTTCGTCGCCATGGGGACACATGGCAGCTCACCATGCACGTTCTTCGACGGATTCATCGATCATTGCGAGGGACGTACGATCGTGTTGAATGAACACATGTTGCGCTTGACGTCCTCGGCCCTTGATCTGCTTCACCTCGGGCAGAGAGAATTGCAGGGATACCCGTCGCCGAGAAATCCGGAAGACAAGGTCATCTTGAGTCGAAAAGCTCCTCACAACGATATGGCATCCCCTCACCCTACATTCCCTCGCAATACCGGCAATGGATCCGCTCTCTTCTACGTGAATGCTGCAGGAAACCTTCAGCAAGGGCGACTAGAGGACATCTTTTCGCCTGATTCTACGAGACCGCCTCCTCACCCCCTCGACAGCGGGACGACATGCTCTGCCTCGGCCATTTTGCGACCGACTGGACAGCAGCTCATTGTCACGGGGGACGAAGATGGCTGGATCAAAGTCTGGTCGGAAGACACAAAAGACATTCTCGGCGTCGAGTGTCTCTTCAACTGCCCTGTCCAAGCCATAGACACTTCGCGGTACATCGATGGCAGCACCGGCTCCGAGCTATTCGTGCTGGCGGAAGATGGAACGATCGCCGCTTACGATATCAAGGAAATGGCCTTGTCCTACTTGATACCCGGATCGCGACATGCCGTCGAAATGGTGTTGTTATCGGACAAAGATCTCATGATCGCGTACGCGAGTGGAAAGACTCGGGTCTGGGATCTCGACACCTTGCAATTCCGAAGATCAACTGGTATCGAAGCCGCCGAGGAATCTATGGCGAATCGCTCTTGGATGCCCCTCTTTGCGCAGCGGAACAACGAAAGCGAGTCTTCCTCGCCAGCGAAGTCGGTAGCCCATTTGTCCGTGCCTGCCCTGGATATGCCCGACGTGGGATATCTTCTGCACAATCTGCACATCTGGAACTTGGAACGTGACATCGACGATGCGATTCGCTCTCTCGCCAACGCCTCCGACTGTCCAGCACTGTCAACTTGCTTGCAAACCGCGAATACCGTATTGCACGGTGATTGTGCCTCTTGGCTAGTGTCAGAGAAGCATACAGCTTGCAGACAGCTGTTGCTCGTCGTACTCGCACATCGCTATATCGGAGAACCTGATCACGAAGTCGCAGCCACGAAAGTGGTCACGTTCTACGCATCCATACTGCAGGACGTCGTTGGATCTGCGTTCTGCAGTGCCGACATAGGTACATATGTGGCGTACTATAATCATCCTGATTGTAAGTTTTGACCAACTGGGCCTGTCGCTCTGCTAAACCGCGCAATCTCTCTAGTACACGTTCATCAGGCAGCGAGATTGCTGCTTGATGCCCAACTGGGGAGAATGCCAGACTCGGATCTTCTGACTCTGTTGGATAACGAACTCGGACAACGTACGTGCCTCTCTGCCAAATTGAAATTGTTTGCTTACTGGCATATCTAGTGCCCGTCAACTCGTCGCGGTCCACGAGAACAGGCAAAGCATGCGTCAAGGCTGTCATACTGATGACAGCCGTCGCTCTGAGACGGTTTTCGCTGCTCAGTCCGACGTGAGTGGTTTCTCCACAGCTGAGCGCAGAATCCACGTGGTAACCTTTTTCTTGCTCTCCCAGTGCACTGAAGGATATTGCGAACTCTGTTCAGCTGTATTTACAAACGAAGGAGGCGCCTTCACTGCAACAACTGGCTATCGATTTGGCCGGGCGAGGATTCGACATCTGGCAAAACTTTGTTGACCCGTCGGACATGCTTCGAGCGCTCTTCTCGATCGCGGTGGGCAAGGACGAAGATGGCCGCCACCACAGCGTGATAGCGCATGCCAGAGCAGCAGTCATACAGCTTGCCTCTACTTCCGGCGCCATCTTTATCACCACTATCACCATGGATATCTTGGACGCCAAAAGTATCGCTCAGAGAAATGCGATCATGAAACTCTGCGTGTTTGTTGCCAGGAAAAAGCCGTCGGTTCTGCTGCCTAGTCTGCCACGGTTAGCCGAGGCCGTCGTGAAATCACTGGATCCAACCAGAGTCAATATGCGGGAATCGATTCAGCAAACCGCAACAGTTATTCTGAACGAGCTTGTTTCGACGTAAGTCTATCTGCCATATGCGTCGTCGAGGCTGTCTTGACGCGACATGTCGAACAGGTATCCCGCTATCGACTTTGCTGGAAAGACGCAGAAGCTTGCCGTTGGAACACACGAAGGCGCTGTTATCATGTCAGTAACGTGCTTCAAACCAACGTTGCCGCCTACTCACGCGCCATCACCTTATCTTAGGTACGATCTGAAGACGGCCACGCGCTTATACGTGCTCGAGACCCATCATAGTCAAGTATCTGCAATCTCCTTCTCGCCTGACGGCAGAAGACTGGTCACCGCAGCTCTGGATGACCGCAAGTTGACCGTCTGGAAGGTTGGGTCGAGCTTTGGTAGCATCTTTGTTGTCGGTGGACCGCCGCGGCAAGGTACGGGACCTGGGGAGCCGTTCAAGACATATGACTTTTTCGTTACGGACGAGGACAGTAAGTAGCCTATACATCGCCGGACCGTGCGGAGCTCACCGTCACGGCGTGACAATAGGTGAGGACCAAGATCCAGCGACAGGTTTGCCGCATATCAAGATCAGTTGGCCGGGTGAACGCACGGCCTGCTTGGAGATCGGCCAAATGAAATTGACCTTTGCAACTTGAGCACTTGCTGTTGCCGCGTCAGCTGCGTGCACCAGAAGGCAGGATGGACAAGGCGGCGCACGATAGATGGCATGTACCACATGCGCGCAAAGAATATTTGCGTTGCGTATCAGACATAAACAGGACAACGACCCATCGCAGTTCATGTCGGCGTTTGCCACTGCGTACGCAGATAGAGGTGGTCCGAATGATGACCCAAATGGGGAAGGGGACATGCATTATAACATAATCGACTTCTCGTCTCCCTAAGAAGCATTACAAACTCTATAGAAGATTGCCAACAAAAGCGTCCACTCGACTCAAAAGCACGCAGGATGACCAGAATACCAGAAGGGTATGAAGAAATACAATAAACGAGTGAAATGTGGCCTGGACAATCGTGCTAGGCTATACGGATCGATTCCTCATCAAGAGGGAATGTGCGTTTGGCCCGACTACTTGGTGGTAACAGGCAGTACGGTTCCGAACACGTAGTCCCAGACCTTGGAGGTGACGCCGAAACCGAGTTCAAAGTCTGCGAGGGCAACGTCAGCAGGTCATTCGAAAAAGGCCAGTAGAGGGAAGCTTACTCTTGTAGTGGTGCGCCAGATGGTACTTCTTCATCTCGGCCATGTACTGCGGCAACCTCGTGTGGTGCAAGGCGTAGTGCATGCAGTCGTAGAGGATGTAGAAGGTGTACGCTCCGGCGATGATACCGTTGGCGATCGACTTGGGGAACAAGGCGTGGCCGAGTTGGGTGAATGGGTAGGAGAGAACAGTGAAGAGGAGCGGGGGCATGACGAGACGGAGTCTAGTAGGCGATGACAATTTGATCAGCGAACCGCAGGCCTGATATAGTCGGCGGACTTACCGATCCATCGGTAGGTAGTGGTGAATACCGTGCAGCAAGAAGTGCAGCACCAACGCCCAGTTCTGGTCCGGCAGCAAGTCATCGATGTGGAACAAGAATCGGTGTAGGCCGTATTCGAGCAGTGTCCAGATGACGTTTCCCAGGAGGAAGCAGGGAACGAACTTGGCGAATGATGTGGTGGAGAGGGCGTTGACGATGGTGGATGGGCTTGAGAACCCATTGAAAAGGGTTTGAGCAGTGATGGAGCTGGGCAACAAGAGCATGAGTATCGTGGGGTGACGCATCGCGGACGTTCAACTCACCTGTCGGAGAATTGCATGACCGAAAGGATGGCGAGGAACATGGTGATCGGTCCCCAGACCATCGGCACTACATACCACGACGTCCGCGTGAACATCTCCAGCACATCGGGCCCAAACAGCCTCGCGCTGTCCTTGACGTGCCTCGGCTGGTGCACCTGCTCGAGGTAAAACTCTTTACTGAAATTCGCCCGCCAGACCTGCATCAGCAGCGGCTTTCCGAGATCCAGGAACTGGTTCCTGCTGTAATCCGCCAGCGTGTCGGTATCCTCTGGGTGGAAGTTGACGTCGGGCACCCAGTCCTCGGAAACGATCTTTTCCGCGCCCCCGAGTTGCCCGATCTTGTATTCACGCAGCATCTCGTACGCCGAGGCCGAGTGGACGTGCTCGCTTTCGTCGGCCATGGCGTCGCCCATGTCTTTGCCCGCGTAGGGGTGGAGAATGTCGTCGCCTCCCGGATGGTCGGCGAGGAAGGGGGTGATGTCGTATACGCCGCCATTGTAGGATACCCAGAATGAGTCGGGGGTGTTGTCTATCAGAGGTTAAGCTTAGTTGTGGTTCTGGGGTTACGCAAAGGGAAAACGTACGTTTGGCAACGTCCGCGGCGGCAAAGATCCTGAATGCGCTCTGCTGACTTTCGGCAGTCGAGCTGGACATGATGGATGGTGTGATGGAGATGATGATTCGAGTCGATGAAAAGGATGGATTCGAGGAAGTGGGGGAATATGTATGGAGGACGGGGGAAAGGATGGCTGCCTTATACCTCTGAAAACGATTCCTGATTGCTGAATTGCTGATCAAGGGAAGATGACCGACACCGCCCGGGCCATTTCACGATGGCGAATTATGCCGGCGGCGGCGATCGCGAAAGTTTGTTTATTTTGTCATTTTTATGCCGTGCTTAGTAAGCCGAGGGAATCACACGTGACAGCCATAATTTCGGAGTGGTCACGGCTTGCAGCGGTCTGAGCCAGGTTTTGTACACTTTGAGCGAGATTATCAGGTTCGCTGTCGCTGTTTGCTGTCCCACTCCATACACATACAACAATGGTAAAGAAGACAGTCACCTCCGCCGTCAAGGACGCGGCCAAGTCGCCCAAGACGGTCAACACCCCGGAAAAACGGTCGACCCGGTCGACCACGACCGCCGCGGCCGTTGCGGCTTCCACACCGACGCCCGGCTCCGCTGCGAAACCCACGTCGGCGTCCAAGAAGCGAAAGACCGCCGATGACTTTTTGGACTCAGCTCCGGGCAAGGAAGAGAGCTCCAAGAAGGCACGAGCGACTCCCGCGGGAAAGAAGGCCGCTTCAGCGCCCAGCAAGGATAAGGAAGTCTCCATCTCCAAGCCTGTTGTGACGGGTACCACCAGCGTCGACAAGCTTCCCTTGCCGACGACCAAGGAGCCCGCTGCGCCAAAGGGAAAGAAGGCCGTCGCCGCCAAGAAGGCAGCGCCTGCGGATCCGGGACTTGTCAAGCCGTCTGCGGAAAAGCCTGCCGCGGGACTGAAGAGCGCGTTGAAGAAGACTACCAAGGCACCGGCACCGACAGAAAAGGCGACCAAGAAGAAGGCCCCCGCTGCCAAGAAGGCTCCGGCGACGGAAGACGATGGATTCGTTCACGGGTTCTCCTCGTCCGAGGGAGAGGAGTCGGACGACGATGATTCGGATATCGAGATGGATGGCGGAAAGGGAAAGAGCAGTGCGGTGGATGTTCAGACGCTGCCGACGATCGCGAAAGATGACAAGAGCGTGCAGAGGAAATTGACAAAGGCCAAGAAGAAGCAGGTCAGTTGCGGGCGTGGACCGTCGTGTCATTCGCGCTCATTCTTTCTCGTTGCATTTAGGATACCGAACGTGGCGTCTTGTACCTCGGAAGAATACCGCACGGTTTCTACGAGGAAGAGATGAAGGCCTACTTTTCCCAGTTTGGTGACGTGACACGTCTAAGATTGGCGCGAAATCGAAAGGTAAGAAAATATGCTGGGACTTCATTCGACCCTTGTTGATTTCTCTTCGTTCCCCAGACCGGCGCATCCAAGCACTTTGCGTACATCGAAATGTCATCCAAGGCAGTAGCAGAGATTACGGCAGAGACGATGAACAACTATCTGTTGATGGGTCACATTCTCCAGTGTCACGTAGGTCGCCTGTGGACATTCTATAAGTCATCTTGGTCTAATCTCGCGCTACTCAGGTCGTCCCGCAAGACAAACTGCACCCCGATCTCTGGGTCGGCGCCAATAAGAAGTGGCGCCGTGTACCCGCTTCCCGAGTCGAGCGATCGTCGTACGGCAAGGTCAGTCAAAGCCGTCTCCCTTACCTTGCGTTGGTCACTTATTTTCGTTTCGCTCTTCTGCAGGAACGTTCGGAAGAGGAACAGGCCAAGGTCCGGTCAAAGCTGTTCAAGAAGGACCAGGCTCGTCAGCAAAAGATCAAGGATCTCGGTATCGACTACGAGTATGAGGGATTCGTGAGTATCCATTTCAGGTGTGAACCAGGATGGTGGCTGATACTTTGATTCGTTTGGCAGAGCAAGCCGAATGGAGCTGAGGATGCGCCGATGAAGGCTTAGGGGTTTGAGAGCCGGCGACTGGGCGTTTGATACTTGTTGTTGCTTCTGCTTGTGTATTGTGTACATTCTACCATGCCATGTCATATGTCTGGCTTGCGAGGAACCGCCGGGGCAGCTGAACTCGCCATTCGCGAGGCGTGTAATTCATTCTTCGATTCATCGCCAAAGAGAGATCACATAGCGGAGATTTCGGAAGTTCCGCATCAGATTGGCACAACGGACGGCAGATAAATATGCCCTCTTTCCTCGTGACTCGAATGTCTCATTGCAAACGATGGACGTACGGAACTACAATGTTAATCCAAAGAACCTCGCTACCGCCTCGTGACAAATTCTTTCGCGATCTAACTTCCATCCTCTATGCTCTATAAACGTGAATGATACAACTGTCGAAAAGAACGAAATAAGAATAATGCTAGTGTATATGCTGCCGGTGTCAAATGCTGTCCCTCCTCCATGGCCTCGTGTAAGACCGATGCCCTAGAAAGAAATATGAGTTAGCGATTGCACTTTACAAGAGATAGGGGTGTCGAGAAGTATCGGTCAGAGATTTGGTAAGATTGGTTATGGTATCGTCTCGAGCTCGATCCGAAGCAGAACTGAATAAACGTTACTCATCACGAAGGATATTGTGTGGAGGGCAACAGGAAGCAGGAAAGAGGAAAAGCAGCGACACTCACGACTTCCGGCTCCTGTTACGTTGCTTAGAAGTAGCTTCCGAACCGACTTTCGAGCGACTCGTAGATCAAGAAGATCATGGCTGAACTCGGCGCCGCTCGAGCGACGGTTACCCCACATCCGGCATAGAGCCCGGCGATCCCTCGACTGGTGTAGATCCGCTTGGCGACGCTCCAGAACTTGGGACCCTGACCGATAAACTTGCCGTCCGGTCCACGTTGTCGAGGCCGAAGTTCCTCTTCCGTCTGCATGGCGGATTTGACGCAGTCGGCGGGGAACAAGACGATGTTGTAGCTCATTCCGGCGCAAGCACCCGCTGCCATCAACTGAAGCGTGCTGAGATCTTTCTTGGTGATTTTCGTTCCCGCGCCGGCAGCATCCGCTTGTTTCTGTTTGACAGAGATGAACGCCCGGGATACAGCCTCGTATGCGCCGAACCAGGCGGCGGAACCTCCTGTTTCACGAAACAAGGTACCTGTCTGGCCGAGCCAGAGACCCTTGAGTCCGTGCGCGGCGATTGTGGATCGGACGATCTCAAAGGGTCCTTGTAGCTTGGGCTTGACGGCGGCGGTGGAATAGGCTCGAGTCGAGCTGCTGGCGAGCGGTGCGCTGGTGGAAGGTGCCGCGCCAAAGACTCCTTCTTGGGCCAGACGCTGGACTTGCATTCTGCACTTGACGAGCTCGATCGGAGTGCTATATGAAACGACGTGAGAATAAGTACCGACGCGCGCGTGGAAGGTTTAGGGTAAATACGTACAGCAAGAAACTCGCTGCTGCTCCGGCAGCACCAGCTGCCAGAGCCAACTCGCCCAGCGTTAATTCCCGTCTCCTTGGCTTGCCTTCCACTACTTCCGTGACTCCGCCAATTGACGGACGTATGTTGAGGATGATATCTTGGAATTTATTGTAGGTGAGGAACAAGCATGCGTTTTCGCAAGCTGCGCCGACTAGTGGAGCGGAGACGCCCTGTCGACAATCAGACAGGAATGAGTGTGTGATCACGACGAATGTGGATTCCTCCCAACACATACCCGATATAGACCTCTCCATCCTTCTCGTCCCCATGTTTGTTTGAAGCAGTCCAAAGGTCCCGCGAATGTCGGCGGACGATCCGTGGGCTGAGATTGTAGTCGAACTTTCACTAAAGAACAGGCAAGTGATGAGAGGAAGGCTAAGAGGAGCCGAAAGGATTGGAAGAGCGGAGCTTACCGAGATCAAAAGGATGTTCAAAGAGCTTGGAAGCCATGCCTGCTATCTACAAATCAAGGTGCGAAGCTCAGCCCAAACTGACTGAAATTACAGCACTCGGAAGCGACGTACACTACCAAATGTGATGTCCTTGATGGCACTCGACTGACCCTCGGTGATAGCAGAGGCATCGTGTACAAGATCTTGAACGTCCATTTCGGGTGGGATGGAGGAGTGTGATTAAAGGATGGAGGTGACGGGCTGGGTCCTGGGTATAAGGTGGAGAGTAGCCGAACGATGTCACCGCAGCATCTCTTTGCTGTGAGACCAGGACGATGCGAGATGAGAGAGGCTGGCGAGGTGAATAGCTACCAGACAGTCAACCCGAGAGCTATGATGAGCAGGCTGAAGAGGTCGACGCGAAGACGGAGCTAACTTTGGAATTGAGCGGCCGCCGGATAAGGAGACCTAACGGGAATACACGTCAGGCCTCTCTCTGCGATTCAAAGTCAAATGGAGGCACCGCTGATGACGCTTGCGTGGCGCATTACTCATCCCTCGAACGCTCCTCGAGCTCCTCGAACCTTCTGTCAGTCGTCCATTGTCTGCTGGTGGCGATCGCCGATTATAAGTGATCCTTGAACACCATCATAGCGAGACGCCTTGCAAGACATCCACACCTAGACATATCCACCATGTCTAATCCCGAAGACCACCCCGTGATCCCCAAGCCTGAACCCGATGTCGCCGGTCATCAATCAGAAGACACGGCGACCGCCATCCTCCGACCCAAGAAGAGCCCGAATCGATTGATCGTGGACGAGGCGACGGCAGATGACAACTCGGTCGCTACTTTGAACCCGGCGACGATGGATACCCTTGGTTTGTTCCGGGGCGACACCATCATCGTTCGAGGCAAGAAGAGAAAGGATACGGTTTTGATCTGTTTGAGCTCGGACGATATCGAGGAGGGCAAGATTGCGTTGAACAAGGGTACGTTCCCCAAGTTCCTGGGTGTGAACATCGCTGACGGATTCTCGATAGTTGCGCGAAACAACCTTCGAGTGAGATTGGGCGATCTTTGCAACGTCCACGCATGTCACGACATTAAGTACGGTAAACGAGTGCACATCCTGCCGTTCGACGATTCCATCGAGGGGTTGACCGGAAACCTGTTCGAGGTGTACTTGAAGCCATACTTCCTGGAGTAAGTCCTTTGGAGACATGATCTGATCGATAGGAGCTGATCATCAATTTCGTTTGCAGAGCATACCGGCCCGTACGAAAGGGAGACACTTTCCTTGTTCGAGGTGGTATGCGAACTGTCGAGTTCAAGGTTATGGAGACCGATCCCGCAGAGTACTGTATTGTCGCTCAGGATACCGTGAGTGGCGATCCGTCCAGAGTTCCCAGCAAATAGCTGATACCACTTCCGATCAGGTCATCCACGTCGAAGGCGACCCCGTGAAGCGAGAAGAAGAGGAGAACAACTTGGCCGATGTTGGTTACGATGACATTGGTGGTTGCAGGAAGCAGATGGCTCAGGTACGTCTCGTATATGGCGGTTTTTCTTTCTTTTGCTGACTGTTCCCCCATGTCAGATCCGAGAAATGGTTGAACTGCCTTTGCGACACCCGCAACTTTTCAAAGCGATCGGTATCAAGCCTCCCCGTGGTGTGCTCATGTTCGGACCTCCCGGTACCGGTAAAACCCTGATGGCTCGAGCCGTCGCCAACGAAACCGGCGCCTTCTTCTTCCTGATCAACGGTCCCGAGATCATGTCCAAGATGGCCGGTGAATCTGAAAGCAACTTGCGAAAGGCATTCGAGGAAGCCGAGAAGAACAGTCCTTCGATCATCTTTATCGATGAAATCGACTCCATCGCCCCCAAGCGTGACAAGACCAACGGTGAAGTCGAACGACGAGTCGTTTCCCAGCTGTTGACTTTGATGGACGGCTTGAAGGCGCGATCAAACGTCGTTGTCATGGCGGCTACCAACAGGCCAAACTCGATCGACCCGGCTCTCCGACGATTCGGTCGATTTGATCGTGAAGTCGATATCGGAATTCCCGACCCGACCGGTCGATTGGAGATTCTCCGAATCCACACGAAAAACATGAAGCTCGGAGACGATGTCGATCTCGAGCAGATCGCTGCCGATACTCACGGTTACGTCGGTGCCGATATGGCTTCGCTCTGTTCCGAGGCTGCCATGCAGCAGATCCGAGAAAAGATGGACTTGATTGATCTGGACGAAGACACGATCGACGCAGAAGTTCTCGACTCGTTGGGCGTCACAATGGACAACTTTAGATACGCCCTCGGTATTTCCAACCCGTCCGCCTTGCGAGAAACCGTCATCGAAGTGCCGACTGTTACGTGGTCCGACATTGGTGGTCTTGAAAAGGTCAAGGAGGAACTGCAAGAGACCGTCCAGTACCCCGTCGAGCACCCCGAAAAGTTCCTCAAGTACGGCATGTCGCCCTCCAAGGGTGTCTTGTTCTACGGTCCTCCCGGTACCGGTAAGACCTTGCTCGCCAAGGCGATCGCCAACGAATGTCAAGCCAACTTCATCTCGGTCAAGGGTCCCGAACTGCTCACCATGTGGTTCGGTGAATCCGAAGCCAATGTTCGAGACGTCTTTGACAAGGCACGAGCAGCCGCTCCCACAGTCTTGTTCTTCGATGAACTGGATTCCATCGCGTCTCGACGTGGCGGTGGCGGTGGTGATGCGGGTGGCGCAGGTGACCGAGTTCTCAACCAGATGCTCACGGAAATGGACGGTATGGGCGCCAAGAAGAACGTGTTCGTCATCGGTGCCACCAACAGGCCGGATCAGCTCGACCCCGCATTGATGCGTCCCGGTCGTCTCGATCAGTTGATCTACATTCCCTTGCCCGACGAACCCGCTCGACTCTCGATTTTGCAAGCCGCTCTTCGAAAGTCGCCCATCGCCCCGGATGTCGATCTCGGCTTCCTCGCCAAGTCGACCGCTGGCTTCTCTGGTGCCGATTTGGCTGGTATCGCCCAGCGTGCCGTCAAGCTCGCCATCAAGGACAGTATAGCGGCCGACATTCAAGCCGAAAAGGCTCGAGCCGCGCGACAGGCTGAAGCTGGTGCCGATGAAGAGATGACTGCCGAGGATGAACAGGAGGAAGACAAGGTTCCCGCCATCACCAAGGCCCACTTTGAAGAGGCGTTCCGATACGCTCGACGATCCGTCTCCGACGCTGAGTTGCGACGGTACGAACAGTTTGCCGCCCAGCTGCAGGCCAACAAGGGGTCCGGAAACCAGTTCAAGTTCCCGGATGCCACGTCGGGCGGTGAAGGCGCTCCTGCCGCGGGCTTCCAGAACGATGCGGATGACGATGACTTGTACGCTTAAACGCGCGAGATTGCAGTGGTAGCATGCTAGATGATGGTCGGGCAAAGCAAAGGGACGTCGGGAGAATGTTTTAGACGATCTGAAGAAGTCAAAAAGCAGTCAGGGGACGGATTGTTGTACGCCTAGAAGAATCAAATTATATAAGTTCGACGAATGAAATCATGAGGATGTACAGGCCGCCTGCTGCGAACTTGTCCATCCAATCAAATTAGTGCAGTCGCAACCTCATATGACCTCGCAGCGGATACGAAGCTGGTTACGCGTGGGGCGACCCATCGGTTAGTAGCGGCCCCACGCGTTTCATTGTGAGACATAGCTGCCACTTCGCTGCCACTTCCAATATGAAGTAACGCGTCCTCCGGTACATCGGACCAGCTGTGCATTTTCAGGGGGCCTTCCATAGGGAATCCCACGAGGAGATGTTCGATGATCATTCCAGCCTTTATGCCTTTGCGAAACTTCGGACTATCTACAGGCGGAAGGCGGAAGCAGGCACAGCGGGCGGCATCATGGAGCATTTCGATTCTTCAATTCTTCACATATAAGTTGTCGGAGACAGTCTCCTCGTCCCATCGATTAAATTCACTGAGTTCGTGCATCAAAAGCTCCTCGCATAGGAGTCAATCTCTACAGTCCTTACAGAAAACGACCGACACTGACAGCCGCGGAAGTGGGCCTGATCACACCGTTTGGACGACACCTCCTATCGAAGCAATCTCGAGGAAACCTCCAATCCGTCGACAACCAGCAAAGCAGAAGTAATCATGAGGGAACATTCGAGAGAGGTGAGTGTAACAGCGTCCTCCGACCGTGGTAGAGACAGCTGCTAACCGCATGTCCACGGCTAGCCGTATGGCTACTTCGATATCCACCAACCCAATGTCTGGAAGGCGATGCTCAAGGCTTTTCTGGCAACAGCCTTGTTTCGAATGTGAGTCTATCTACGTTGAGTATATTCACGACATCACTGATTTGCACACTCACGTCGAATAGCTGGCCAACCTTGCTGCTGCTAGGAGTCTGGAGCACCACCATCTTCTGCATCAATGAATTTACGCCGGCGACGCTTGCTTGTGAACCTACCCTGTTGACCGTCGTTGGTATGTACCGATCTGGATCTTCGAGGGTATCGTTCGCTGAGTTACAATGACGTCACAATAGGTACCATCCTCGGTTTGGTCTTGAGTTATCGGTGAGCTCAACTCGTACCGGCTGAGTTCGCGGGATTTCATCTGACAAACTTGTTCCAATGCAGAACAACCTCGGCATACGAACGATACTGGGAAGGTCGACGACTCTGGAGCCAAATCATTATCAACGCACGAACGATGGCCCGTATCATCTGGGTTCATTGCCCTGACACGATGGTAGACGAGTTGCCCGAGACGGGGTGGGAAAGTAAGGAGGCGGAAGAGGAGGATAGGAAGAAGGCCGTGAGGGAGAAGAGAAGGGCCGTCGAGTTGTGTTTGGCTTTTGCTGTTGCTGTCAAGCATTGTGAGTCATGTACGAAGTCGGGAAGTCACTGGAAGCTGATACTGGAGTGGTTCAAAGACTTGCGAGGCGAGGAAGGGATGTGAGTATATCCTCAATGTTCGACCCTGTCGAATACACGGTCAGAAGGCTGATAACCCAAGCATTACAGATTCTACGAAGATCTTTATCCCCTTGTCAAGTTCCTGTGATTCCACCCTTCTCCCTCTTTCACGTCGACAGGCAAGCTTACCGTTCTTCTCGCATCAGACCGAGCTACAACCTGCCTTCTGGTATTCCGCCTCCCGACCAAGCGTACGCTGACCAAAACCAAAGTGTTGAACAACTCAAGTCTCGCTCTGCAAGCCCATTCCGAGGACGCGAGCGAGTCGCCGATACACCCATGTCGCGGTCTCCCGCTTCAACGCTCAACAAGTTGGCATACGAGAACAAGTCGATGACCTCTGCCGCTGGATTCGCCGGAATGCACGGCGTGCTCACGGCCAGTGTCATCAGCACTTCGCCCCAGAGCTTACGCTACAATCAACCTTTCTCGCAACCCAAGCTTCGACCTTCGCGATGCCCTCCCAAGCACCACTGGTCGGAAGCGATGCCGATTCGATACCTTCCGTTTGCGAAAAAGGAACGAAGGCAGAGGAGGCTGAAGCAGGCCATGTATGCCGATTCGTACCTCATGGGGCACGGAGAGACCGATTCGGTCAATGGTTTGCCGACTGCTCAAAATATTCCGCTTGAGATTACCATGTACATGGTGAGTCAGGGCTCTCGCTGCTGTAATGGAGAAACGAATTCACACCGTCATTCATCTTGCTAGTCTTGTTTCATCGCCGCTGTCCAGAGACGAAAGACCTGTGAAGCCGTCAATGCCAGTAGGTGGCTGCGCGTCTTTATCGGGTCGCACACATAGCTTACAGATTCTTACAGGCGCTCTCCTTGTCTGTGTTCAGCAGTTCACGGATGCTCTCGCCTCCCTGGAAAGGATTCTCTTGACGCCGATTCCTTGGAGTTATGCTGCGCATATCTATGAGGTTGCTTGGCTGTATTGCATCATTCTGGTAAGTCAGGAATATATGGCAGTGATTTGAGTCTAGCCAGCTGATACCTTGTTCATTCAGCCTTTCCAGCTGTACAAGGCGTTCGGGTGGATCATGATCCCCGCCACCGTGGTACGATCTACCTTTCGCCAAGCGTGCAGCTTCACAGTGTCGAGCTGAGCTAACGATGCCCCTTCAAACAGATCACCACTTACATCTTGATTGGACTGATTGAATGCGGACAAGGTGAGATTATCCAGTTTTTGCGAAGGTGCTCTGTCCTGACTATACCTCCGCCGGTAGAAATCGAGAACCCCTTCGTGAGTCTTCTAGTGACACGCTTGACTGTGATTCTTGCTGACGCGCTATCTTGCTATCAGGGCTACGACAAGAATGTCAGTGAACAAACCTAAGCGCTGGCAAACAGCTGCTTACCATGACACCTTGCCTTTCACCTGCCATGTTCTCCACATATAGGATTTGAATCTCGAGTAAGTACCGGGCCCATGAGGCATGAGCCGAAAGGCTCTTAGACTCGGAGTAGGACATCCAAATGATTTTGACGACCTCCTTGCGTCCCTCTTTCAGCTACTTCTGCGAGCACATTATCAAGGCCGAGCTGATGAACATCACGGCAAGGCCAGCGCTGGCACCCGAGTTTTGGGTTCCCGAAGACGCCTTTGAAGGCAAAGTCGAGGTGACGCCCATTCTGTCCCCTGCCATGCGTCAACGCTGACATCTTCCCTTCTGCTTTCCTCATAGGTGCCTCGCATGGCGGTGCCGTATCCTCCCGCTGCGGCTGAACACCATGGCTGAGGCAATGCTGAGTACCAGAAGGCCCGCCGTAGATATACGTCGATGCCGAAGTCGCTGGACGACTTTCTCGCTGTCTATTGTGTCCGGTCTATGAAGTTGTTTCACGTTGAGCGGAAGATAGTTGCTGAAGATGATTCTGTCAGACCGGCCTGTCCATCGTTAATTTGAGTACTGAGCCAGTCTATAGCTCATCATATCGGATCGGACTGCCTTACGTTGCAGGTCTGCATGACTCCATAGCATAGGCAGCTGCAAATAGGCAAGATGCCATTTCGACCCCTGAGTATTGACCACTTGGTTGCGATGAATTGTGCGACTCTTGAAAGCTCTCTTGAATACTGTTGGCCGAACATATGAGCAACAATTGGACACGTTCGAATCAATCTTGGCGTATCATAGCTAAGGCAAGATTTCCTTTTCCTGCCGACGGCTCTTCCGACGAATGTGACACCACGTTTGTGTGAGTATGCCATAGTGCTCCGCGCGGTATGAGGGGGCCGCCAGCTGGGCCGCCGGTAGCCGTTCATTGCCCGAGTTGTCGAGCAGCTTGACCCGTATCCTCTATCCACCGAGGCCTGAACGCAATGCATATTAACTCTCTCACAGCTGCTCTGTCAGCAGCTACAAGGAGCACTCTAGGTCACTCTTAGGGACTTCCTAGGGACGCAACTCCTGCGCTGCGAAATAGAATCAAATCGCCGCACAGCAAGCAAATATGACTACTCAAAAACATCGATGATTTACGTATGTCTTGGCAGCCCTTGTCGAGGACAGGCCTGCAAAGTCCAGCTCGAGGATGCGTACAGTTGGCAGTTGGTGGAGATGATCTGACGTATTGTTCAAGCGACTGCTGAAGGCAAGGTTCGGTCGATGCTTCACGCATGGAGGCCATGATGAGCTCCATGATGCTGAGTTTCCACACGCAACGCAGTGTCGCATCAGACTGAAATATCGTCTCCTTCTTTCACAACTTCGGAAAATTTGGCAAGCTTCGGTGAATTAGGAGGAACTCGCTTATTTACCCCAGGAATGCTCGCGTGACTGCGGCTCCTCGCGGCTCCGCGGGATCGCCCCAGATCTGGGGTTGAGACACGGGATGGATATTTGAGAAGTGGTAACCCCTTGAAACTTTGCCAAACGAGCTGTCTTCTTGGCAGTCTATGAAGACTTTCTCTTGAGCCTGGAAAGGCCTTTCTAACGGAGTGTTGGAGCCTTCAAGAGTTTGACACGAACGTGCGTTCGAATTTTGACACAGATCGCGCTTGACAGCCTGTTCCGAGCAGCTTGAATATAAGCTATGCCTGCCCCAAGTTCGGTTGCCACCAGAGGCGACCAGAAGCAACCCTCATCTGACTCAAGTATCGCTTTCAGCAGGTTGCCAACATGCCGACCCTTCACGAGTTTGACTACATCTTCGCATTCGGTGTCATTTTCTGCACACTGGATGCCTACCAGATTGGTGGGTACTGCTTGCGCCACATTCTTTCTGGAACTCCTGCTTACCAGTCGCAATTACAGGTGCAAACGATGTGGCCAACTCCTGGGCGACCAGTGTGTCGAGCAAAAGTGTGACGATGAAGCAAGCTATCCTGGGAGCCGCGATCTTCGAATTCTTGGGCGCAGTACTGGTCGGCGGTCGAGTGTCCGATACCATCAAGAACGGCATCATCCCGGCAGATGCGTTCCAGGGTAACGCTGGTCTGCAATTACTCGCATTCACGAACGCCATCTTCGTGTCTTCCCGTAAGTGCGCTAGTATCCGCAGGTGGGAAGGCACTGATGACTTGCATGACAGTCTGGCTCACACTGGCCACATACATGTCTTGGCCCGTCTCGACTACCTATTCCATCGTATCGGCCGTCTTGGGTGTCGGAAGTAAGCCTCAGCAACGCGCAGTCAGTCGCCGCTGTGCTGATAGAATCTCGCAGTCGCTGTTGCAGGGTTCGATGCCCCAAGCTGGGGATGGAACGGTGGGTCGGGAATGGCCGCAATCTGGGGAGGTCTCGTGATCGCTCCTGCGATGGCCGCTGGCTTCGGCGCAATCTGTTACCTGTTGGTCAAGTACATTGTCCTCAAGCGGGAGGACTCGACTCGATGGGGTCTCATCACCGGACCATTCTGGTTCTTCCTCGTTGCCTGTGTCCTCACGATGTCCATCAGTGAGTTTTTTCGGGATGGATCGGTGGTCATGACTGACTCGGGCGTCTTTAGTCTACAAGGGCTCGCCCCAGCTCAATCTGGAGGACATGTCGCCCGGCAAGACTGCCGCAGTAATCCTTCTGACGGGCCTTGTCGTGTGCATTCTCTCCATCCTCTTTTGGGTCCCTTACGTTCGGGCCAAAGTCATCAAGAAGGATTACAGTATGTCTCGCCTCCTTGCCATTGTTCGAAGAGAAAGAATGCGTGAGCTGATAAGTCCCTCTTACTAGCGATCAAATTTTACCACTTCTTCTACGGCCCCTTCTTGTGGAACCGACCTGCGCCGGCAGACGCAGGAGAGGGCGTCAATAGAGCGGTCGCAGACTACCGAATTCGAGACACTAAGGAGGGAGACGTCGTCGTTGATCCTATCAAGGTCTACGGTAGTAAGTAGCGCGAAAGCAAAAGTGTGACTCGTCAATGCTGAATCGCGGATCGCTCTAGACTCCGAGTCAATGGCTGAGCAAGCGACAGTAGTTGACGAAGCGAGCAACGACGAAAAGGCGCCCAGAAAGACCGACGCCGCCGAGGGCTCCTCCGAAAGCGCGCACCCGGTAACATTGGAAAGCAAACTCGAGAAAGAGGTCGAAGTGCCAGTGCATCAAATCGAAGGCCCCTGGATCTTGCCGAAAAACCTTTGGATCCTTCTCCGCCACCATGCATACCCATTCGTCCATAAAGTGCTCACCCACGGATCCAGCGTCGATGTCCATGCGAGGCAAGCCGGTACCGGCACCAAAGACGCTGAACGTATGCAGAAGATCTACGAACGAGCAGTACAGTACCCGAACGAAACCGAACACGTCTTCAGTTTCATGCAAGTCATGACGGCGTGTACCGCTTCCTTTGCCCATGGGTATGTCAGCTTTCCGGCTGTGTTTTGAAGAATCCCAGTTCTAATTCCTCTGATCTATGTTTACAGTGCCAACGACTTGAGTAACGCTATCGGGCCCTTCTCCGTGATCTACTACACATGGAAGAATGGTATTCCTGCTGGTGCAGAGAGCGATGTGGAAGTTTGGATGTTGGTCTATGGTGCCGCCACTCTCGTCCTCGGTCTCGCTACTTACGGCTACAACATCATGTCGGTCTTGGGCAACCGAATCACTTTGGTCAGCCCGTCCCGAGGATTCTGCATGGAATTGGGAGGCGCAATCACCGTCATTCTTGTAGGTCGCGCCGTAACGGTGTGGACAAGTCCAGGATTGACCTTGCTCCAATCTAGGCCTCACAGTACGGTATCCCAGTCAGTACCACCATGTGCATTACCGGCGCAACGATCGGGTAAGCTATCTTTCCACTTGAAACGAGATTTTCGCTGTTCTGACAGCTTTCGTGCTTCAAAGTGTCGCCCTTTGCAACGGCGACTTCAAATCAGTCAACTATAAGGCGGTGCTACACATTTACGTTGGTACGTGTATAGGAAGAGTCTTTCTAGGTTGGAGACTCACCATATATCGATATATCTAGGTTGGATCCTCACTATCATCGTCGTCGCCATCGCGTCCGCCTGTTTGCTTGCCATCGTCATCAATGCGCCTAGACTGAACTAGTAGGGAACAAGAAGGAGTCTGCGTCTCTGCAAAAGCGCCAAGTGCGCATAGACTACCATAGATGCTCAGGGAATCAAGGGACGACAAGATTGTATCCAATATAAAGATTATAGATGTATCAAGCTATCGCAGCCATTCGAGACGTTTCGGTACAGTCCAGAACAAAGCGCAGCCTGGCTCAGGACCTCAGACTACCGCGAGATCATCTGCTAAACCGGAAGTCGTTGCCATCATAGCGTCCGCGTCGTCGCCATCGTCATCAACGCGCTCAAGCTGGAGTGCGAGCGAAAAAATGTCGTTTGCAACTTTGCGAAAGCGCTACGATTCAGCAAGGGCTGGAAACAATGCTAATAAATGAGGGACGATAAGAGGCAAGTGTGATCCCCACTAAGGTTATGCGAGGATAAAGCTATGTGCGTGCATCCGAATGTGCGGGTCTCGTTTTCAGTACGTGTCGCAACTGGAGCGCGTGAGCCTTAGGAGCTGAAAATCCAGCCGCCAACGAGACTGGACTGCATGGAGGACATCTACCCATCGGCGCGGAGCGTCTAGAGTCGAGGTGTTCGAGCGACCGCGTATTGTATGATTCGCAATATTCGTATGCAGCTAGATGGTTGCGTTTCAACGTTTATTTCAAGCGCAGTGCAGTCTTCAAAGCACACGACTTACACCCTAGCCTGTCGCGAGATCGACCTACCAATTGATCATCCTACTGGCCTACTGGCCACCCCACTCATTATCCCTCCCACACAGAAATGCCCATAACGTCGAGGACCGCACAACGTATGATGTCATAGTCGCGGGGGGCGGAGGTGGAAATCAGCCACAAACGCCCTCGTCTCCTTCCACATTTTTAGGCTTCCATCATTCAGCATTTGCCCTTGTGTGCCAAACGCGTCAAAGACGCGTTTCCTTGCTCGATGGGCGCGACGTTCATTCTCCCTTTGCAAAAGCACGCACATGAGCACATGAGGCTAGCTCGAAAATCGCTCGCGGTCCTGACTGGAGTCGGCTCAGAGCCTGAAAGGAAGGCTTGAGGGGATCGTCACTCATCGATACTCGTGTACGACTACCTGACTCTTTGGCGAGGCGTTGGCGATTCGTATCTCTGCCTCACACGTACCACTGGAGCGGTCGAACACAACCACACCGCGACAAGCTCTGCGCGTATCGACGACCGATCCGCGAACAGCATACGTCGCCCCATCACCACCACCACATTCGCCCTGGACCACGCTCACTCGGTCGTCAGATTGCGCGCCGCAAGTCCCGTTGATCGGTGACAGCAAGGAGAAGTCGTTGCAGGTATTATTGGACCCGTGTATGTGCTTTCTGTGAAGGTATGTTCCCTGATTTGCGACTCTAAGACGCGAAGAACTCACGACTATCCTTCCTATAGGCAAACCTGTATCATTTCTCGTCCACAAGGCCTACCCCGTCAGACCACCCACTCTCTCTCGCCCGTCATCATGTCACCCTCCACAACATCAACCGTTGACGAACCTGTAGAGGCGATATCACAGTGCGTAGAATCCTCACTTCGGTGTAACGCGTACTCGAACTCACCTTGTCACTTTCTCCAGAGCGCCCTCGCCCCGAGCGGAGCACGAAGGGAGAAGCAGGGTAGTAGAGCACGGCGAGCATCAAATCGTCGAAAACAGCAACGCGTCAGAACAGCTTCACGCAACGGGCAAACAGCTTCGCATATACGCACACGACGACGATGGCCGCGCTCCACGTGAACAGCTCATGTTCGCCAACGAGTCGGGAATGCCAATCCTGCAACAATCACGCAACTACCAACTCAACGCGACGTCGCCCTCACTTCACGCTTCACCATTGCCCAATCCCATGATGCTGCAACCTCATGCCGGACATGCCGGCCTCTACGGCGATCATGAATCAGTCTTCCACGTATCGGGATCGCATGTCGCAGCGCCTATGATGCAAAGACCGACAAAGATGCTTCGACCGGGATTCAAACGCGCCGAATCCATGATGGAGACGAGGATGATGGCAAACCCTGATGAAAGTCCGCTTTTAGGACATTCGGCCGTACCCTCCAACATGCAGCACGGGATGACCATCACGCGACCCGAATCGACGCCTGTCGGCCCCAGTCAGGGCTACCATACGGCCTACTTTATCCAACATCCGTCGGCTGGCCCGAATGGACACGTCATGAGCTATCAACTGGCCGACGGACAGCAAATCTTCATGGCGCAGTCTCCGTTCGTGCAGACAGGCGTTCAAGTCCGTTCGTTGATGCCCGACAGCAATATCTACGGCGACAGCGAAGGTCATTCGCCAATGCTGCATTCTTCCATTCCGAATCAGCACATGGCGCATCCTCACGGCGGTTATGCCATGAATCGCAGTTATTCCGACCCATTCTCAATCAACGTTAATGGAATGGCGCCAGATACCGTAGCGATGGAGCATATCGTTGGACAGACCGTGTACTGCACGCCGATGAACAAGGGTATGCCTTCGAACGGGTTCGCTGCCTCTCCGCTTGAATCCCTCACTTCGACGATTGCGTCGACCGCGAAGAAAGCCACCAGTCTATCGATATCGACGTCGCAGCCTCCGTACTCGACGAGAAGTATGACTCCGATGAGTGCCTACTCTGCGACAGACTCTAGTTATCAGCCTTCTGCGAATGGGCGGTACCGAACAGCCTTTATGAACGGCGAAGAAGGGCCAGATGACGATATGGACGAAGACGAGGAGCGCGGTCCGTTCGGCCGAGCCTCATCGATTGCGCGGCTCGCTCACAACCAAGGCTCCCCGACACGACAGTCAAAAGGAAGACTCGCTCGTCCTGGGCAACTCCGACGCGCGAACACGATGATGGAGCAGTCGTCTTCGACTATCTCATCTCGCAGAAAGGTCAAAGGCCACGCAACGGCTGACGCACTCGAAGACATAAAAAGCCGGGATGCAGGAAGAAAGGCGCCTCACGGGTTAGGACCCAAGTCTTCTGCTGCTGCCAAGAACAAGGAATACGTGCCCGAGAACATCCCGCCGGGACCGCGATCCAACGAGAAGCCACCGTGTTCATATGCTGCTTTGATCGGTCAAGCTATCCTTGCGTCCTCTCGAAAACGACTGGCCTTGTCTCAAATCTACTCCTGGATCTCGACCGCGTATCCGTACTTCAAGCCGGGTGACGCTGGATGGATGAATTCCATCCGCCACAATCTCAGTCTCAATGACTGTTTCGTCAAGGGCGAAAGGGGTGAAGAGGATGCGGGTGGCAAGGGGTCCGTTTGGATGATTGATCCCGTTGCCGAGTTCCAGTTCAAAGACGGCGGATTCAAGAAAGCATCCAAGGCAAAAGCTGAAGCGGCCGCAGCTGCAGCTGGAAACTGTGGCGGTTCTGGTGAAGGCAAGAAGACCGGCCCCTCATCCAGCCGAAAGCGAAAAGCGGCGGAAATAGATCCGGCAGCGCAACAAGCTTTGCTTCAGCCGTTGATGATGCCTGCGCACATCGATGCAAATCACCACTCGATGCCGTACACCGCGATTCCGTTACAAATCGCTACATCGCCGGCGCTTCAAGCTTCTCCGATTCCGAATGAACTCGAATTGTCCAAACGTCTTAGGTTTGTCGACGGTGAGACGCCGCTGGAACCGGAACTGTCGTCGAGGCCGGCAACATCTCAGGACTTGCACCAAGATTCTCTTCAAAGCTTTCCACGCGATTTCTCAGCCGGGGCGCCGAAGACTGTGAACGGTATGCCATCGATTACAGAAGCCGAATTCCGCGACGCAAGCACCAGTCTTCATTCGCCAGACGCCTTGCAATCGCAGCGGAAGCCATCGATAATTCATCGCTCAGCCATGGACAGGACGACGTCTCGGTCGCAGTTGCCGAGCAACATTGCGGACGACACTTTCAACACGCCAGATCGCCCGTTATCAGCAGACGTCCAATACAGCCAGCCGTCGCCCGGCATTTTCGGCATGCTCCCGCATCTTACGCCTTCCGCCTCGTCGCCCATCTCGTCTTCTCCTGCTCCGTCGACGAGTATGAAAGTTGGCCTCATGGATCGACGCATGGCTCAGTTGAGCGAGCTTCGCCGTCCTGGTAACGTGCGAATCCGCACTGTCAAGGACGAGTACAGCTCGGACTCTGGTCATCTCGAACACACAAAGCATTCGTCCTTCACGTCAGCGCTGGCTCCTGCGGTTCATCTGGAGCAAGAGGTTACATTCGCCGCCCCAGCTCTGCCGTCAAAGGTGAAGAGGCAGATGGATTCTGTGGATCTCACAAAACAGTCGGAACGCCATCGCATCACGCTTTCCCCGATGCACAAAGCTCACAGGCGCGTCAAGAGCGTGACATTACCTGGCCCATCCGAACTTTTGTACAACTCGCCAAAGGCGGAAGATCGCACGGACTTGCCCATCGATCCGCTAAATCACCTCGACCGTCTTCCCAAATCCCCTATCGGTCGCGCCAAGTCTCCCGCGGACAACTTTGCGACACCGGTTGCGCCCGGTGGCCGACCCAGAATATCGAACTTTACACCTCGCACGCTATCGGGAATTACGGCTACGCCGATGCGCCCTTCATCGCTGGGCAATCTCATGCATCATCAAACTCCCGCGGGACTCATGAAGGCTCAGTTTAAAGCCGAACATGGTCTCTTGGACAGTCCCATGGGGTTATCTGGATCGTGCTACGACATGAGCGATGCTAGCTATCGCGTTGATCTCGAGCTTGAACACCTGCAAACAAGAGGCTTGCAATCTCCATCAAGTTCCTACGGCCATCAACGCTATCAAAGCGTGGTTTTTGGTTACGATCAGAGTCCGTGATGAAGGAGGTGGGAGGGGAATCTATAACTGTATCTCGATATTACTTTTCCGGAAGGATCCTTCATGTTGTGAAAACCTCAGATACGCCGTTTGTAGTATTACATTGTAGTGAACCGTAGACCAAGAAATGCTGGAATTGAATTGTATCGTATGGACTCAATAGCTCTGCCGGGGCAATATTGAAGATGAATTATGTACAAAACTCCTCGTCTTCCTGACACTTGAGACCAGCTCCATGATCTACCGCTGCGACTACCGCATATCTAAGTGGCACGATTTACTCTTTTCATGTAGCTGCCAGTTCTACAGTGTGGGCACATTTCTCCTATCATCCAAAATATGCAGAGGCACCTTGCCTATTGCTGCTGGTATCGGTTTCGTACTGCCGGATGCCTCTTTCGCCCGTTTCTTCTGGATCTTTGCCCATACGAGTCCCTGAATGAGCGGGCGGGGAATCAGGAGCCGGACACCCAGAAGGAGGTCTACGGCTACTCACACAAGCGTTGCACAAGGTTCGCGGGCCATACGGCCCTTTCCTCCATTCCGGCGTTTCCCTTTTGTCGCAATTCAGGCAGCGGACAGCGCTGCCATTCGGGGATCCGGCGCCGCTCTGCAAACCCTCGGGGGGAATATGTCGACCGAGACCGTATATCGACGGCTCAATCGCTGAATGACCTCTTAGCGGTTGTGCTATTGAGGTCGGGGCCGGCCGACCGATATGTTGTGCATCAAACCCCTCGTTCGGGAATGCTTGGCGTTGGGCGAGTTGAGTGGACTGAATACCAGAAAGCGAGGAGGGCCGTACTGACATGCCTCCGGAATAAAGGTCGGATGTTGACTGTTCTTCAGATCGCATCCCGTTGTAGAAGGATGGAGCACTGTGTTGGTACGGGTCCAGCTCTATCCGGCGTCCATGTGCGTCTACGTCGGCGCGTGGAGTACGATCTCTGCCGCTAGGTCTCTGGGAGGCATTTCCCATATACCAATTCTTGGGACTTGCGGACGGTCGCTGATTTCTCGTCACGAGACTGACGCCGCGCCATGCGAGATCGGTCAGGTCTCGCAGAACCGCTGCATCGGGGGTTCTCCGGGCTGGCATTCTTGACGATTGTTGTGGTGCGGCGTGATACGAAGTGGGTTCCATATTTAGAAGGGCAGGAAGACGCGACAGCAATTCGGCGTAGACTTCGGTGATCTTGGAAGCGCAGCAAGGTTAGCTGAGGTTGCTGCAAGGTATGTATTGATCGTACTGACCTTGGCTATCTCTGACACATATTCCGGCAAGGATGAAGGACTACTGTGTTCACTCGACCCAGTGCCGTGACCAGTATGCTGTCCCCGCTCCGTCTGGTGGTGACTCGTGGCACAACTGGCGTCACACAGTCCGAATGTCTCCCCAGGTTGACGCTTTCGCTTGTAGCCTCTGGAGTGTATCCGTGGATCCATCACAGTTGCGGGATAAAACATGGCTGATCAACGAAGTTTGGTGGACCGGGGAGAGCAGCGGTGCGGCGCCATGACTGGGCTCTTGGGTAGGAACTATATGAGGGAAGACCAAATATGAGCCCGGAGCGGATCTGCCCAGATCTTCTCGTTTACCTATCTGCCCGAGATGCGTTTGGAGCGATCCATCGGTTCAACCGCATCTTCTTGAGCATCTCAGCTCTATTGTCAGAGAACAGGTACAAGCTGAAGCGACTGGAAGCCGACTGACACGTACAGACCTGAGTACTCGTACGGCATTTTGACGCAATGGAACAGCAGTTCTATGCGGCATGCGTCCGAGCTGGCGTCCGAGCCGAGGTGGGCGGTACGGTGAGACCTCCGCGAAGGGTGTGTAACTCGTGTAACTCGGTAAGTAACTAGCGGGATCGCTGTTTCGTGTTCGCTAATCGGAACACGCCCCTCTCTACAGAGATATCCGACCTCGGCCTCGACAGCAGTGTCTTTCGCGTGGTTTTATATTCTCTCGTGTTGCATGAGATCTACATTGTTTTGGCGTTCGGGAAGCATTTGAGAGGGGATCTTTGGGCGTGGCCCGCTGCCCGATAGCTTGCCCGATAAGCTGTCCAATAGCAGCAGATCCATGATGATGTCAATATATATATGTGAATCGGCACCTGCGGAACTGGCGGATTATGCTTTTCGTGACGATGAGTTTCCACAAGTGCCATGATCGTTCGAAACACGAGCATTCAGTTGTGGGAGCTGTTGTGGGTAGCCTGGCTGGCCACTTCTGAACAGCTAGGGAACTGTTTAGCTCTGCCAGCTGCTCTGCCATAGCAGCGTGAATCCTGCTGATCCAATCCGGTGGGACGTCACCCGAAGCGTGCCGAAGCTACCCCTAGTCACTTGCACAGCTACTTGAGAACCTGTCCTCCGCCCAACTTTCTGGCGACGAAACCTGCGATGAGGACGGATTACAGCTGTTATTACTATACCTCTTCCTTCGTTTTGATTAGTAAATCCGGGGGACCAGGGTCAAGGAACACAAGTAAGAGATCACGACGTAGCTATGCATACGACAGTGCCATAAAACAGTGAGAGGGTAATTCATCCTCTAGTGTTTCTCCTATCACTTGATCCCTGGATCCCTGGGGCTGCTCCGCGTGATACTTGGCAGCCCCGTCAACATCGTACGAAAGTCTGCTATGTGCCTCTTACGCTGTTGCCTCGCCGAGCTACATGCTTTTGTGTATGGTGTTCAACTGCGGAATGCAAGGTGTATTCAAATTCTGTATTGTAATCCCCAACGACAGAACGAATCGGTAATGGCGTCTGCACAGCTGTCTAGTGCGCTGCACACAGATAGTTGTCCGTTGGTGCTATTGGCAGAGCGGCATGATCTCATGCATTTGCCCTACGGGACTGCGCACAGCAAGTAATGCAAGTGATCACCAGCAACTTGCTTATATATACTGTAAACTGCCAGAAAAGCAGAATAGCTAACAGAATGAATAGTCGGCAAACTGCAATTCGGGCTGCGCTGCTCATGACCAGCACACAGGATTTCTGGCAGGCGGAGCTGCAGGGGAGTCGCGGGTGGTGTGCCCTACTGTCCCCCAAGGAAGCTCCCCATGGGAAGGAGTAAAGATAGAAGACTTTCGGTGAATCAGTATACGTCATCCGCCTTGGGTACGACCGCGAAGAGGGGGCCTGAAGGAGCTGCTGAAAGGGCTATCCCGCAGGTCTCCTGCAGACAGCTCCGCAGGTCGAGCTGTTATCTGCCAGAACTGTACTGCCGCACGCGACCTCTATTTTCAACATTCAGCAGGGCGAGCAGCTGGACGAGCTGCAGCCCTGCAGGTTGTCTGGCCGCTCCGGCAGCTGCTCCGGCCATTTTCCCATGCCGCTCGCGCTCTACACAAACAAACTATGACGATCATCTCGAACAATTGGACGAGTCCATCCCGCAAGACGCGCCTGGTGACGCTAGCTGTGACGCTGCTGAGCTCGCTGCTATTACGCCATGATTATCCGGTACAGTCCTCACGTAATGTAACCCTCTCGCAATTGAAGTCATTCCTCAGGTTTTTTCCGCACAATCTCGTCATTCGCGTTCTGAGGTAACATCCCATGATGTTTCGAACGGCGGGAGCGAGATAGCTAGCGAGTTGGTCTGGGCGCCAGCTTAGGTATCCCAAAAGTCGAAAAGCTGTATGCAAAACGAGTAGCGTAGGCATAGCTGTAAGCATCTGTAAGCAAAGCTGTAGGAGGCTGTAGGCATAGGACCGCAGACGGGTCGCATAAAAGGGTCGGCCCGATGTTTGCAATACAGTTGTCGTATTCAGAGAGTATTCAGAGAGTATTCAGAGAGCACAGGACCGCTGACACTACCGGGGGACCCCGGCCGACCTGCAGTCAAAAACGTCGACCAGAATTTTCGTGAAATACTTTTTTGAAATCTGCTGGGATTGACGAGAAAGGTCCATATCTGCAATAGAAATTTTGGACAGGTGCGCCCGCAGCCGAAAAAATTACGTAATACCATGCAAAATAGGCCAGCTCGGCCAAAATGCAGCCAAATTCTATGTCTTTTCACGGGTGCCCTGCAGTCAAATCATATAGGGTTTTCACGGTCCGGTCCGGCCGGGCTCCCCCCCTAGTGTCAGCGGTCCTGAGAGCACCCAGGGAGACCCAGAGAGCTATCCGGAGATTACACTTCCGCCCCTCCTTCCGGAGGATCTACGCTCACTTCGGTCATCCCAAAACCCCGAAACGGCTCAGAGCCTCCGAGACCTCTCCGAAGCTCGGTCAATCTACCCCTCCTTGCGCAGTCCTTGCGCAGCTCCTTGCGCCCTCCGTGGCCCGTTAGCATCAGCAGTGCATCAAGCTGGCCAGGAGTTGGCGAAGCTGATCGACGGACTGCACTCTGAAAAAGGCCCCGGGAGCTCCGACGCGCATGCGGCCTAATGCTTTCCAAGCGCTTTCCAAGCTGCTTTCGATCGCGCTATCGCTCCGTCTCCTTCGTCTCTTCGCTGACGGTCCCAGAGCTGTTCCAGCGATCGTGCTATTCCTTCGTCCCTCTTCCAGATTCGCGACCGATTCCGTGCAGCCCACATCAGTTGCAGAGCATCACAAACTCATCCCACGCTCTGTCTGACCACTCCTCGGATTTGGAAGCTGTGCGGAAACTGTTAACAGGGATATTGGAGAAACCGGGCAGTTCGTGCTTTGGCAAATGGCAAAGAATGGGTAGCGAGAGCGTGATGCTCTGCACAGCGCACATTGCAGCGGCTGCTCATCACTTGCTCAATCAAAATGGGGCATTATGTAAATTTGGCTGGTGCGATCGTGCAGCTGATCGTGCAGTACCAGATGGGGGTCCCTGAAGTTGGTTCGGAATTGAAGCCGAGATGGGATAGCTGATGGGATGAACGATATGCCCCACCGGCCGTTAGGACTGCTGTTCATACCCAAAGGCGCAGCTGACAACCGACAAGATCTTCTTCCAGACGATGGCATATCCCATAGCATATGCTGCTGGCGAACAGTATATCCGACCGGTCTTTGCGAAGACTATAGATACAAGCTATGGCACGTGCAACATAAGCTGTCAGCATGACGACCGAAAGAGAACAGATCATCCTGACGTACGATGGGTTGAAAACAACTGTGTTGGGTCGCTCAAGTAATTTGATGGAATCTTCAAACTTGGTTTCTAGATCCGAGTTTCCAATGGCTCGGGCCGCACCACCCATCTGACGCAGCAGCTCTTGAAGCCGTCTGAACGAACGGATAATGGAACCCTCGAAGATATCGGTCATCTGTCGAGTCCCGCAATCAGTACCATGCCTATCTAGAGGATACACGACGGAGTGGGGCCTACCTTGCAGATATCTGAAAAGGTGGCGCCTCCGCACCACTTGAAGACCGCATCCATCAACTCCATCTTGAAGCTCTGAACATACTCGTCCGGTACGAGGGGAATCTTGCACTCGGTTGATACCGTTGCTATTCTCCGCGCGATTTCCTGCATCCGGCGAAGCGGCTGAGCTAGAGTCTCCCTCAGCTTGACGACGGCTTCACTCTGAAAATGAAAGCATCAGAACCCGGAAGCGCATCATGCCAGCCAACCTACCTTCTCATCAAAGACGAAACAACTGCAGATTGCCGCACACTGCGCAGGCGTCAAATCATTGAACAACCCACTGAAGATCATTTCGGTCAACATCAACTCGTCCCCTGTACTGATTTCGCATGCGACCCGTCCCTTGGTCTCGATGATATCTTCGGAAGAAGTGAAACCAAGACGTCGCAAGACTCGTTTCCGATTTTTCAGCTCCTCGAGTTGCAACACGTTCTGCACCGCAGTGATACGCTTCTTTACGTCTTTTATCTTGTTCTTCAGGGCAACGTAATCGAAGAAGGCATCATAGAGGCGAGGCAAGTCCGGATGAGAGGCTATTGGCAAGGAGCTCAACTTCTCCTCCAACAAAGTAATTTTCTGTAACGCAAACGTTGTCAGTCACGTCCCATATTGTTCGACGCGGAGAAACTTGCCTTGACAATTTTCAAGAAACGCTCATCCTTGATCCCCATGTTCTTGACGGGATCAAGATGGGGCGGACCACCAGGGAAATTCTTCTTCACCTGCAAGATGCCCTTCCACGCATCTCGACGAGCAGGCAATGGACGCAGGTCCTTTCCTAGCATCACGCGTATATGACTGATGGCTTGAATGCAGCTCAATAAGACTGGGACGACGATCGGTTCGCCGGCATCGTCACTCGGTGCGGGGTTGATAGAATGGATGGCTTCTGACTTGTTCCTGTTGTCGATCCGGGATTGGGTAGCACAATTGAGCAACACGATGACGACATAGTCATCCTGCTCTCGGACATCTGCCGGTCGGGCTCTTGTGCCTTTGATCTAGTAATACGAATCCTTGTGAGCGAAGGGGTCCACACAAACCTAGGGCATATTGCTTACAAAGGGCCAAACACGCTTCTCGAAATGAATGACGGCACCCCATCCGAAATCCCGCTCGCCATCTTGCACATGTACTAGGCGACCAGGCTGCAAGAACGGTAGAGAATAAGTCGGAAGTTGTATGACTGCCTTGTAGTCTTTCGCATAGTCGTCCAAGTGTTGTCGAAGGTCGTAGTACTCTTCGATTTCCTCTCGCTTCTCGATTTTGGTGGATTTTTTTCGTGCTTCCAGTTCTTTCAGCTCTATTTTGGATTTCGGTCAGTGGTCAACAGATGCGAAACAGCGGTAGTACATACCCTCCTCCAAAACTGGCACATTCATTGTGTTCTGGAACTGGTAGAAACACCTCTGCAGCATGTATTCGGGGCTGATGCCTTCGACCCTCATGAGGTTGAGCACCATGTTGTACCCAAGGTGGAACGCTGAATCCAGTCGATCCGCCTGGCCTTTGACCATGCCTTTGGCGGCATCCGGCTCGAGTTTGGTTCCACACATCATGATGACGATACCTCGGGCATCAAGACCTCTTCGACCAGCCCGACCGCTCATTTGAATATATTCCTGTGGGTTATCAAGATGAATCGACCGACGGGAAGGCAAAGTCTGAAATGACTTACACCACCGGACAAATGCCTGAATTCCTTGCCATCGAACTTCTGCACCGACGTGAATACGACCGTCTTGGCGGGCATGTTCAAACCAATGGAGAAAGTCTCGGTCGCGAAGAGCACTTTAATCAAGCCCTCTTGGAACAAGATTTCGATGACTTCCTTCAAGATGGGCAACAAACCACCGTGATGTACTCCGATACCTCGCTTCAGGAGAGGGAGAATGTGACCGATCTGCGGTAGATTACGGTCGTCCTCGTTCAAATTGTTCATCGCGTTGTTGAAGATGTTCTCGACCATCGCTGCTTCCTCCTCGGTGTTCATGTCGATCTTCGCCATTTGCATAGCCAGAGATTCGCATTCTCTTTTCGAGAAAGCGAAAACAATGACTGGGTTCAGGTTCTTCATCATGATCATTTTGACCAGTTTGTAAATGTCAGAGTTCGGGCCTTATGATGGGCCAATCGCATATCAGTCGCCGCCTCGATCTAACATGAAGTGATCTACTCACCCTTCATCGCACCTCCTTTCCTGGTGTTTCCGTTGCGTCCCCTTCCACCGCTGGGATTTGCGGGATCCTCACCTGTCTTGTCGGCGAGAGATCCCATCGCTTTCTGGAAGTTGTCTTCTCGGAAAACACTCTTCTCGTCGACAACCAGGTACATGCCGTCCCCGCCTTCCGGGAACATGTAATGTTGCAGCGGTGTAGGACGGAAGTCGGTATAGACTACGTGACACGGCTGGTTGTGTAGTTCGCAAATCCACTCGGCGAATTGCATACTGTTGGGAATGGTGGCCGAAAGGAAAACGTATCGCACGGTATGCGGGAGAAGAATGATGGTTTCCTCCCAAACAACGCCTCGTTCTGCCAGCCACGATAATTGTCAGATACGTCTCGTTGGAGCTAGTACGCTTTGGGCTTACCCTTGTCTCTCATGTAATGAATTTCGTCGAAAACGACCCAGGCGACTTCCCTCATGACCTCGGAACCTCGGTAGAGCATAGATCGCAAAATCTACGGGCGAGAGAAGTAAGATGCCGTTTTCGGAATGCAGGTGAGGTCACGTACTTCCGTTGTCATGACCAAACAGGACGCTGTCGGGTTGATCGTAACGTCTCCCGTCATCAAACCGACGTCCTGGAACTCGGCTTGAAGCTCTCGGAATTTCTGGTTGGACAATGCCTGCACACAAGTTATCAGCTTCTTGCCCAAGTACGACAGGAAGAATTGAGCGACGTACTTTGATGGGACTTGTGTAGACCACTCGCTTCTTCTCCTTCAGACACGTTGCGATAGCGTACTCGGCGACGACCGTCTTACCCGCACTGGTATGCGCCGAGACAAGGACGGATTCGTTACGCTCGATCGAGTTGACGGCGACCCGCTGGAAAGGATCCAGAGTAAACTTGTATGTTCTCGCCGGCGGATCGTTGGGCACATGACTCGAAATCGGGATGTATGGGTAGTCTTTTGGCAGCGCGACTTGGTGCCGCACTTGATGCACCAGCTTCATCTTTTCACCCTCTTCGACTTTGGCGAAACCGGATGTAGCGGCAACTTCTCTTTCCGCTTCTTGCTCGAAGTCATCGGTGACAACGGGAAGGTTCTTGACAACTGCCTGAGCTTGAAGGACGGCTTCGTCGATTTTGTCATCGTCATCCTGAGCCATTGAATCGTCGACATCGATTGACCTAGCCGTAATGTCGCCAAGTGTCACGTCGCCATCCGCCTTTTCAAGTGAAGCCATCGGATCATCCACTGCTCCGCCTTGTTCGCCAGCCTTTTCCTCTGTCCTCCTGCTCCTTTTGCGTGGCGCCTCATCAGACTCCTCTGCGACGGCAGCGGCTTGAGGCGTCACATCAGTGGGCGGTGATGATTCTTGTCTCCTTCGCTTGGCCGATGACTTGCTCTTCTTCTTGGAAGCGCCTCCCGGCAACATGCTAAACATGGCGTCGGCGTCCATCGTGGAGAGTACTGACGTCCTATCCTATGAGTCGGGGTGTGTGAAGGTAACAGACAAGGACACTTTGAACAGTGGCATTCAATCATCAGCCATGCAAAGCCATGCAATCGGAGAGGCAAAAGAAAAAGGTGGCTTTTACGACGGAAATTTTGGACGGACATGCACACGTCATCTTTGTCCGACTCTAACCGCGTTAGCACGGTACACTTTGCAGCCATGCGTATCATACGATGCTATGTCATGCGCCATGATGAATCCTTGACAATCAGGTCAACCTTAAGCACCAGAGATCATATTGGTTACTTCGTGTAGGGTCGTCTTGGCCTGACCATAAGGCGCGCCAGGAAAACATATCTGGGTCTAGGCCAAATTCACTTTCCCCAGGTTCGATAAAGCCTGAGAGCTGTCACGGCTGCGGTACGAGTGGCCCCTCCGCAATGAACTGAGAGTCGGTATTGGTATGTAGATGATACAGTAGCCATCGTTACTTCTACTTTTCCGGCAGTTGCTTGGCCGTATACAACAGGTCGTTTATGGCTTTTACTTTGATATTGATGATGAGCCGTCTTGCGAGTGTGTCCTCCCGCGGAACAGACGAGCAGTCCAACTGCTTCTCCTGCTCGCCGGTAGACTATCTCCTCTGTCTGTTGGGGCGGCACCTGGTGCAGATGAATCTGAGGGAGGGTTGGAGATTGGTGGGGCCGAACGCAAGGACGCTGCCGATGTCGACCGGTCAAGATCGCGAAGGGCACCCATATCGAGCGAAAAGCCTCGTTTGGTGGCTCTCCCTTTATTATCCAGGTCATGGCTGTGCCGCCGTCTTCTCTTCCAGATTGACGCTTGCTCCGTGTCTGAGGCATGTCCATGCACGCTACGAATGGCGAAACCCGGTGAGCTGGTATTGAAACCGATAGAGAACCCAGTCGGCAATCCTGGCGGGGCCAATTCCGGTATGAGTGTGCCGTATCTGGTGTGCATCGAATGACGGCGGACTGGATCTTCTTGTAGATGCGAAGCGACAGTCGCCGGATGTTGATATCGAGTAGACTTGGGCCATGTGGCGTTTCCGAACTCCCCTTGATCTCGGAGCACCGGGGTTGCCGGAGCAGAGTCACCGGCAGATTCGCCTGCAAGGAAGATCTCTGGCTCGTCCGTGAACGGAACTCGAATTTCCTCGCTGATGTTGCATTCGTCGTCGGATATGTCGTCAGCCCACGTGCCGACGTGGACTCCGCTTTCGCCAGTCGTTGGTTCGATGGCGGATACTGACCAAACGCCGACGAGAAGGACGACGATTCCACAAGTAACTAGCGAGATCTGCAACTTGGAAAGTTCCGAGAATTGCGAGTAGAATACCAGGCCGTCTGTGACGATTATCGATGAGCAAGAGGAAGACGCCGAACGAGAAGTGACACTCACCAAAGATGGATGATATGTTGTAGAAGCAGAATGCCAAAGGGCAGATGAGCGCCGGTCCAGCCAATCGTAGCGAATGATTCAGGTAAAAGAGCTGCGCCAGTGCCGTGACTCCGAGGCCCGCCAGAAGAATCCAGCTTTGAATCGATTTGAACTGATTATCTTTCCCTCCCGAGGCGAAAGTGATGACAAGCAACTCGACACCACACTTGGCGAACAGGAGCGACAATCCACTCAGCGTGCCCGAACACGCTGCAAACGACATGCCAATCAGGGTCAGGGATTTGTTTGGTTTCGGTGAGGCATTGGCTTCCCAGCGTTGGTCGTCCTCGTCGTCGGATCCAGCATCGGAAGGCAAGACTATCCGGACATGCCTATCTTCACGGTTCGCTCCTGATGGCGGCGACCCAGGCGACTGGTCACTTCGATTCCGCTCAATGAACGGTATTGCAGAACGGGCACTTG
This sequence comes from Naganishia kalamii, assembly GCA_022813745.1. Lineage (NCBI taxonomy): Eukaryota > Fungi > Basidiomycota > Tremellomycetes > Filobasidiales > Filobasidiaceae > Naganishia > Naganishia kalamii. The sequence continues at coordinate 45,947 of JAKLLX010000038.1, read as the reverse complement.
GCGAGGGGTTGCTAGAACCAAGGCTGTCTTCGTACGATTCCGGGCCATCGTCTAGAAGATGGATCGGGCCGTGATTATGTCGACGCTTCATGCCGAATTCCAAGATATGGCTCTGGACAAACTCGAGGTGAGCGATGAACAGTAACAAGCGCCTCTGATACTTACAAGTACAAGGACACCCGCCACGGCGACACACATTAGCGTGATATACGCCACAAATCCACTTCGCCGGAACAGCATAAGCAGCTCTTCCAAGGTGTGATTCTCTTCAGGCACCACGCCGAATACCGCGATCAAGGTCGCACCGAGGGCGATAAGCAGCGTCCCCGCGAGTGTGGATGGCGAGAAGTGTTCCCCCAACAGGACCCGAGAGAGAACGGCATTCCAGAGGAGCGAGACGGCGCCCAGCGGTGCCAGGACGACGATGGGCAGTGCACCGATCTGGAATATCGTTCCGAACAGATTCGAGGAGATGAAGATGGCAAAGCCAAAGAGCCAGAGAGGCCGCCTGTGCGCCTTGACTTGCTGAGCGGCTGGCCGGGAGTCGTTCTGTAGGTGGCTTTTGCGTTGAATGGTCAGCCCTGGGCAAGAGAGGAAATCAGGTTGAGCTCGACGAGCTGGAAAAGGTTGGCGACGTACCCAATGACTGGACGAAGGAAGCAGCCAGACCGACAAGTATACCCACCGCGATGGGAATGCTAGGCTTATCGCCTACTACCATTTGGTGGAATCGCTTCAAATCTCTGAGATGTTTAACGTCGTTGTATGAGTGATTTTGATCAGTTTTGTCCTAACGCAAGGTCATGTCGACTGGTGTTTCAGATCCTTTGTGCGGTCGAGACTGGCCGAGAGCTTCGCGCGGACGCGGTTGATTGGTGTCGATCTGTGGAGAAAGGCGAAATCGACTGCCGGCGGGTGAATGGCTGAGAAGGCAACAGGGTGGGCGGTGAGGGCTCCTCATATGTACTCATGTAGCCACAGCATGCCTGATCAGTTATGTCGTCAGACAGCTCGGCTGAGCAGCGACTCGCGATCGGAACGCAACCGAAAGGCCGCCGAGCGACGCTATCTGTTCCCTATGTAGTCCCTACAACAACGGTTTCAGCATCCTGTGATGGGTTTAGGGAAGGTGTTGACTGTCCTCACGGAACTAGTCTTTTCAGCGCCCAAACATCCGTCTCATCCCCTTCAGAACCCGTGTTCGACTCGCACCTCTGGCTCACGCCGGAGTTTTGTGATCAGCTCGGTAATTAGCGATTGGCCTTGTGCACGACCAGGCGGGCAACCGATCAGTCACTTTCGCTAGCATGGGTTCTAACAGAGGATAAGATGAGCGGATTGGTTGCGTAGAAAGGCCCGGGTCAGCACCAACCTTTTTGCCCTTCAAACGTCTTCTCCTTGAGGTTTCTGCATTCCGCGTACCTGCACGCAAGACTTGTTTTTTGGAGTTGCAGACACCGCCGATTTCCAGGTCCAATTGCTAACTCGAAGAAACGTCTCCCTGATGGACCGGTGGCAATTGTGATTTCCTCAACGCCGCTGCGAGTCCGTCGCGTCGACAAACTGCAACATCTATGCATGTGTCCCCTCGATTGGCGCGATTGCAAGTGTGCACAAAACAGCCACCTGACGCTATCCTTCCAAACAACTCGTATCACCGCCGGTTATTGCTAGTCCCCCAAACCTCTTCCAGATATCTTGCAAACGCGTCCGCCACATCCCGCTCGCCCCATCTGCTCCCAACACCCGTCTGCCCATTTGTGGACAATGCTTTCCGCTGTATTGTCTCGAACTGCCGTTTCAAACGCTGCAACTCTGACAAGGTGATTGTCTTGCTTGTTGGTAAGTTGATCTGAAGTGGTGTTTTCGAAGACGGCGTTGGTGAGTCCGCTGCGAAAGCTGTCGCGGGGATGGCGACCATAGACGCTGAAGGATTCATGCCGATTTGTGATTGTGTCGAGGTTACCAGTAGCGTTGCCATTTTCGTCAAAGTTTGCAGCGCATTTGGAGGAGGTTTTACGCTCTGCGAATGCAATCTTGTCAGAGAGGGAGCTTCACGGTCCCATTGATCGACTCACCGTCACCACAGCCGCAGTCGGGCCCTTCTTCGCTCCTTGTGTGACTGCGACCCAGATATCATCCAATATCGATTTGCCGGTACCATCCAGATCGTCATCCCACGAGATCGCAAATAACGGTGAATCCCAGCGCGCCATTGAAGACGGCTCTTCGAACCGCATAATGAGGTTGTCAAAGCTAATGACATCAAGACTAAGGATCGTACGTGCATTGCGCCTCCTGCATTACTCACGTTTCCTGCTTATACCGTTCTTCCGGGGCCTTGGCATCATGCCATTCTCGACATTTCTGCGGCGGCGCGACCACGAACACCTATATGGTTCGTTTTCGTCTCGGCCATAGAAAGTCGAGGGTGCGCTGCATCACTCACCGTCGCTACGCGGACTTTCGCTTCTCTGGCAGCGCAGTACATTTGATATCGGAATCCTTTGATGTAGTTTGGCGCATCGCAAATTACTATCTTGTCCTCTCCCAAACTTCGCTGAACGTTCGTAAACAATGATGCTCGAGCAGGCTTCTCAGCTATACTATCTGGATCACAGGAATCATGTTCGGCATGTCAGTCTTTCGACCTGTTACATTTCACCCTGTCTCTTACTGTCGTATGATTCCCTGCTGACCTTGCTGACCGGATCATCCACTATCTCCACCGAGAGTTTCGGCCCACTGTAAGCCTCTTCCTGTAGTCTGCGCTCGAAGTCTGCCTTGATCTGCTGAGCTCTGGTCGACTTGCCGGAACATGGGTATCCGGAGATGGTGATGAATGCCATTGCGTTGGGAAGGAAGATGTACTGTACGTTGCTTGATCGCACTTTTCGCTTGCCGGGATACTGCCGGGATGCCGATGAACTATATGCGGCTGTGTTGATGTGCGATCCTGAGCGATTATGTTGTGAGCGGATGTTTTATGGTTGATCCAGATCCTGCAAGATGTGAGAGCGCTCCGAGATGGACGATGAACCCAAATGTTCAAAGATCTCTTCGTTCGATTGCTTTAGTCTGAGACATTTCGAGAGCCTGCAACGGTTGAAGACAAATTAAAGGTCGTGTCGACAGCAGAATCATCCACGGACGAGTCAGTCCGATCTACCTCAACCCCAATCACTCAATCATGCCATCCATCGAAGAGCTCACCGTCGAAGAACAATTCCGTCTCGCTCAAGCGGCCGGCGCTCTACCGGTCGGCCTGCGACCTTCGGAAGTTCGACAACGACGCGGAGGGTCAGGCGATAGGAAGACGCCTGCGGAACCTCTGATCAAGGATATCCCTTCGCTCCCCGACAACGTGACGATTCATCATGTGCCGTTGGACGAGGTCGCAACTGAGCAGGAGGGGGACGAGTCCGATGCAGAGGGGGAAATGCCGTTACGGAGGCATTATGTGGAGGAGGAGGTCCCGGTCGACTTTGCAGACGAGATCTTCAACATGATCATGTACCTCATACCCTATTCGACCCTCTTTCTCATGTTGGACATGTGAGTTCTTGGTATGTGCCAAGTGAACCACAGTACTCAGATCCTCGCCCGTTGCAGTCTATCGCACAAGCAGTACTCGCAGAATCCGGCGTTCGATGACTATGCAATCAGGCTGTTGCAGGCCGTACCCAGTAAGAGTTTCGCTCCCTGCAAATCACCTGAGCTCTAATCTCTGTCGTCGCTTGCCACTATAGCTATTGGCATCCTTACATTCTACGGTTAGCTCTCTTCCTAATTCCAGTCCATCTCAGCTAATCGTGAACCTCTTACAGCGAACCGATATGAAAAGCATTGGTTAACAAACCCCCTCTTGATGACCACCTCGATACTGGCTGGGTCAAGACTTGTCTGGATGATGAACAAGGCAAACTGGCGTCTGGTGACTGAGCAGGTACGTCCATTCGTGCACAAGTGCCGCCGCCTTGTGTACTGATCCGTCTTCTCGTCCTCCAGGCACCACCTGTCGGGACCATGTGGGTATTCGCGATAGTCCAACTTCCCCTCGGGAGGGCAGTGATCACGTTGCTGGCCGTCTTTCTGTGGGGTTGGCATTCCAAGATGAGGCTGTTCCCTTCGTGATTGTACGATATGAATGTCATATCGATGTCATAGCGCCCGCAACTACTTGGTCCTTACAAGCCTGAGTAGCTTGACACCTTGCCGTTCATACTTTTCCCTTTCTCCCGGCCGGTCATCCTCTACTGGCTGTGACTTGAAGTGCTTGGCGAGCATCTTGAAGAACCGCGCGTCTGCCTGGCAGCGTGGACGAAAGCCGCATCAACGCTACGAAGACAGTGTTGTCTTAAAAGAGGACCTACCTTTCTTCTCTTCTTCCAACAGAAGAAGATCTCTCTTGATTCGCCTATTGGCGCTAGACGACACAAGGTATCCACCAACAGCGGGAACGCAGGCTAAGAGAGACGAGCTCGTCAGCTCGTCCCTCAAACGAGTCCACCAGGACGCGGCCACTCACTTCAAAGTATACACAATCCGCTGCAAGAATGATTTCCGGGTTATGCGGTAAATCCTCAGGTAACTCTCCTCCCCAGTCCAGTTCAGCGACTTTGACGGGACATGTTGCGGTGCCTTTGTGTTGGGGGAAATTTAGGTCGACGTTCCGCTGCATGAGTTCCAGAAGAGGTCTTTAAGCCAGACAGCCGCGATCAGCAAAGAACGGCAAACAGAGAGTAGGAGTAGATGAGAAAGAATGACGGAGGGTGGAAAAGCTCACGTTTGATCCGTTATCCACGTCTCTGATGTCGGTTCTAGTAGTCCGACTGCGAGACCAACAAGTCCCGTACCGCTACCCAGCTCGAGCAAAGTCTTGTTCTTGAGATACGTTTCGTCATTTGTATGTCTCCATGATATGTACTTGGTCAACACCTACGGGAAAGCAAAGGTTTCCACTCATCTCCCGTTTATCCCATAGGTTCTATCTGACGGCGCAACGACTAACCTCTCCAGCCGGCCAGGCAATACCGCCACATCCAGGTCCAGCATCTACCGCGAGCTTGAGGGGTTCGTCCAAACCCTCGACGGGAATCTTAATCTCGCTTTGGGGTGTAGTCGAGGGACGGCTCGGTAAGACGTCTTCTGAGTAAGCGCCGAGAAAGTCGTCGGAAGCCAGGGAGGATGAGCGGGATAGCGTTTGTTGCGACATGCTGTTGTGATATTGTTCTTATCCTTCCTATCCTGTCGTCGATGTAGGGCCCAAGGTTATGAATTTGATCTGTGGAAGGTGAAAGTTGTTTGTGCCATCCATGTCAACTTCCATGTCTATCTGTTTCAATTCGGCGTCGATCGCCGAAGAGGGTTTACAAGGTGGAGGCCCTATATCCGTATTTGGTTCCGACTGACGACTCAACATATCATCATCATCCAGCCAGGACGTTCACCTCTACGCCGCCATCTTGACAAGGCTTCTCCGCCATCCCGCGACACCGGTCAGATGTCGTACAACAATGCATACCTCGTCAAGTCATTAGCCCACCAAACAACCACCGCCGAAATGCCGCCCGTTTCTGCATCGCCCTCACATCCGCCTCAACACCAAATCCAACCGTCAGAGCTCGTCTTGCCGACCGCATTGCCGCTCACGAACGCGCTGGAAATCGAGGCTCGCAAAGCCTCAATCGCGGAGCTCAAGAGGCAAACCGAGGAGCTCGAGCGGGAAAGACAGCTGGCGGAAGCGTTGATGGAGGAGCATCATGAAGAGGAACGAAAGGAGGTTGTCGAGAGTCAGGGGTCATGGGTCAAGCTCATTGCCGGCACAAGGAAAGGAAAGAACAAGGTCGCCGATCCAGCAGAGCAGGAAGGAAAGACCAAGGGGTTTGATAGACCGCCTAATGCGTATGAGTTATACGCTGCGATCGACAGAAAGGATATCATGTACGTCATCCTCAGCTGTGGGGGGCAGCCGTGGAAGGCTGATTTCCGTCGTAGGTACATCATGAGGGTTAGAGACCACGCTTTTCCTTTGCTGCTGCAAAAGAACGCCGGCGAGTTTCCGATAGTTTATGCGTCGAGAATAGGAAAATCTCATCAGGGTAGGCATCAGCTTTGAACGATTCAAGCACGAGTTTAGCAGACAGTGACTCCCGTTAGATATCGCCATTCTCATTTGTGGCGCTCTCTCCCGGTACGCACATGCACTACGAAATTCAGAGAAACCCGCGCTGACGTCGGACCCCTATCCTAAATGAAAAGCTATGTCAACCACCTCGAGGAAAGCGACTTTCAGAAAAAGGAAACGTTGGGCGTGTTGCGGCAGCTACGGTTGAATGTGTGTTTTAGACCTATCTTTCTTTCAAAGACGCTTGACGAACTCTACGCAGCTCAAACTCGCCATCGACAACTCGCTCCTTCCAACATCAGATCCGTCACTTCTGGCATCCTACCTACAAGTCCTCATCATGTCCGAGAGCGACATCTTCCTGAACAAATGCATCCACGAGGTATCCCTTGCCATCCGTCTCTGTTCGTACATCGTCGGTACACCGGTGCAGGATGTATCTGCAGGACCAGTCCATCGAGCGGATGCTATGGTGCGTGAATTCTGCACGAAGGAATTGCGGAACGTACAGGGTGGGACATTTGGCGTCGAGGCCTATATTGCCAATGCGGTGATGGATCTGGTGATAATGGGCACTTGGGCGTTGATCATTGAACAGATACCGGAGGCTGAACCATTGCCGGTAAGCTTGACGTGAAGGGTTCAGCCGAATGCCTCTGACGTTCTTTCAATCAACCCCGACAGACGTACACCTTCGCGAGAGACCAGAGGACGTATGGAATGTTCGTCGAAGCGACGGAAAAGTATCGCACGCGTATCAACCAGAAGACGCCGAAACGACTGAAAGCACTGCGGGATCTCCTTATCGAGGTCTGCGGAGATACTCACATCACCATTAAGGCTCGTGTCGCTCGGCTGAGAAAGGAGATTGACGGCGAGAATGAGCACAAAGAGTAGTCTTGTCATAGACATATAGCAACCATTCATGAACACTGGCATCTTCGGCATATGATGATAGTTGTTTCCCCCATCGTTCTTTGATTAGCGAAACCAGGAAGCTTGATGACGAAAGCCGAAGGGATACGCTACGGAGCTCGCTACGGACGTCCACGGCGTGTTTCACAGAATTATCATGATTTTTCATGTTCGTGTTGCCCGAATACAATAGGGATGTCTCATCCCGACGCGCGACCATATACAAAGCTGGATAAGCTTCGATCCGCAGTCGACTCGTTCTCTCCAATGCAGTCGCGATTATACTAGAAGCCATTCATCTATACCAAGTCCGTCGCCAGTCGCCAGTAACCGCGATGACTTTATGGGTCGATGCGCGATCCACCAGCCTTCTCGTTACCGTGGGCAGAGCCGGACGGGGTAAGCTTGTTGTGGTAGTCTCCGTTACCGTCCACAAGCGACTTCGAGTCGATTCGGTGCATACGGAGTTCAGGGTCGATCGCAATGTAGTCGTGGGTGAACTCGCCAAGGAAGGCGTCGTCGATACCGATAATCTCCTCTTCCTCTGATGTCTTGAGTCGCAAGAAGGGGATGAAGTGGAACATCCAGCAGAGAATGGTCGTGACAACGAATGAGTATCCAAACGCGGCCGTGCAGTCGGCGAGCTATTTCCACAAGCGGATCAGCCGGGAGCCTAAAATCGGCGTGAGGTGCAGCTTACTTGGTAGCCCAACTGAATGTAATGGTGGTCGATCCAACCGCCGGCAATCTCGGTTCCGTCAAGACCAGCGACCGAAGCTTGGGCGAACAAGCCGGTCAAGATGCATCCCCAAATACCACCGACGCCGTGGGTAGCAAAGACATCCAGAGCTTCGTCGACCCGCAAGATGAACTTTAGTCGCGTAGCCAAGTTGCAGAAAAAGGCGGTGACGAAGCCGATGGCGACAGCAGCGGGGGCGCCGACATAACCAGCTGCGGGGGTGATACCAACGAGACCTGAAGGACGTCGGATAGGTGAGCCCAATGCCCTCGAGCGCAGTATCTGGAGGTCGACTTGCCTGAGATAGCACCGCTGCAGAAGCCGATAGCGGACCACTTTCGCTCCAACCTCCAGTCCATAAGCATCCACGTCATGCCTCCGACTGAAGCGCTCAAGTTGGTGACGACCATGGCCATGACAGCTCGCAAACTGAAAGAGAAATGGCCAAATGGTAATTAGCACATTTTCAAACTTTCACCGTGACTTCACTCACTTCGCACCCAGTCCCGAGCCTCCGTTGAAGCCGAACCAGCCTACCCACAAAAACGCCGTGCCAAGAACGACGAAGAAGGTGTTGTGTGGCTTGTAGGCGAGTTGCTGAGTACCGTATCCTCGTCGTTTGCCGAGGTAGAGCGCGATTGCGAGAGAGGCGGTTCCGGAGGAAATGTGTACGGGAGAACCACCTGCGTAGTCGTAGCCGCCGAGGACGAAACTCCAGCCTGCAGCGTTCCAGGTCCAGCATGCTGAGAGCGGCGGAAGATCTTAGCGACTTTCACATAGCCAGTTTTCGCGTTTGCGACTCACCGATAGGGCAGTAGACAATCGTTAACCAGCAGAACATGAACAGGAGGATCGGGCCGATTCGACCTCGTTCAGCGAAGCCTCCGACGGCGAGGACGACCGTGATACAAGCGAACATGCATTGGTCTGTAAAGTGTAAATTGTCAGCTCCATTGCAAGGTGAACGACGCGACTAACTTACAGAGAGCAAACAGCAGAGCCGGAACACGGCTTGAACCGATAGATGGCTGTTCCAGGACACCTCGGAGCGCAAAGTACTTCAAGTCTCCGATGAAGGAGGAAGCACCGTCGGAGAACGCCAAACTGTAACCCCAGAAGAACCACTGGAAACTATTGAGACGGAGAATTAGCTGTCACTTCAGCATCCGCGCAATGCAACGCACCTTCCGACCGCGATACCAGCCAGTGACAAGTGCAACATGGAAAGTGCATTCTTCCGACGCAGTAGACCAGAGTAGAGCAAGCCGACACCGGGAATCATGAGCCATACCAATGCGGTACAGATCAAAATGAAACCCATGTCGCCGAGGTTGTAGGTTGTTGCTTCGCTGTTCTCATCGGCCGCGTAAGCCACATCATTACTTGGTGAGATGTATGACACGTTGACCATGTTGGATGGTGTGTCGTCTCGACGATTTTGCAAACAGAATGTGTTGGTCTTCAAGAAGGAGGGGCATGAATGAAGTCATGACATAGTGCTTGAGCTATATAACCGCACAGCATCGGGTCGGGCATGCTGTGTGGCCGAATTCCGCGAATCAGAAGCCAAAGGAGGGTCAGCGCGTATCAAAAGAACAAAGCCAAAGGCATCTTACGCATGCGGAGAGAAGCTCCGGACGGTGTCTCTCCTATGCGTCTCAAGACATAGGAGCTCCTTTGCGAGTGGCTTGGCTGAAGAGACGTGTTCCATGTTATCGAGCACCCTTCTTCGTATTTTCCCAGGCGACAAGGCGGCGAGATAAGGAGAAGGTGTCCTGCCCAGATCCCTGTCGGAGTTCGCCTGTTGTCGCGGTGTCGCTGACTGGGAATGGAGGAGTCCTTATCTCGACTCTCGACTTTCAAGAGATCGTTATCTGGCCAAATTGCTGTATCTCAGCGTGGCATGTACCATTCCGGCCGAGAATCGGGCCGCATTCCGACTCGTTGCATCGTTAAAATGACGTGCATTTCGACAACGCATGGCATCATGCACTTCTTGGCAATCCCCCGGGTCAGCTGACTTTTTACGCTGGAACGTCGGGTGAGGGTCGTCCGAGGCACTGGTGATGCTCAACTCAACAGCGAGATCGGTTGAGTGAAAGTAGACGCAGCAGGATCATCAGGTCTATAGATCGTCTGCCGTAAACCTAAGCGAACAGTACCCCTGCTGCAGAACTCCAGACCTCGTTTCAGCCCAAAGAACGCCCTCGTGACAAAGGGATACCCTCAACCACCCCAATACCGCAACGAGCTCAACATGGCAATGGTGACAGATACGATTCACGAGGACGAGTCGGAGCGACACGAGCGGACGATCCTGCCCAAGTTCCCCACGCCGGCCCACAGCCGCTCACCAGCTCGACGCCAAAACTCGACGACCACGATAGAAACGACGCCAAACGGGGGAACGTTGAAGGACAAGTTGGTGCGAGCGATGAGCCCGAGGAGAGGGAGTCAGACGACGATCGATGGGCAGTCTTTCGGTAGTGAGTAGTCTTCCGAGTCTCTGGCTGAGGTAGCACTTCTGGTGAAGGAGCATTGACTGACAATCTTTGCTTTTTCTCATATTCCGTCTACTACCCATTCTATCTCGACAATTGCCACGACTGCCTATTGTCCACCTCTGTCTCATCCTAATAACCTCCAACCTCGTGCGCACATGAAACGCTGGTCCGACACCCACCTCAACATGATTGGCCCAAACTCTCCTTACCCCTATCTTCAAAACGCGCGTAATGCGGATCCGTCCTTCTATCGATCGGGCTTCTTTCTTATCTCGACTTCAACCACATTGCATCATTCTGCCTTTCGACTTGTCATCTCGGATCGTCTTGGCTTGTCTGCTCCTCGTCGTACGCCTTCGCACCAACGATACGACTACACGGATCTGCTCCGTTCGCACTTGCACTGCAATCATCGGGCAATTACCCTTTTCGGTACATCGTTCGGCACCACCTCGATGGTTATTTGACTGGTTCCTTTCGTGGTATGCCTTGACCTGGACCGCTCTCATCGTCGGACACCGTTATCGCATGGCAATCATCGCCACGCAACACTGAAATAATCGAACCGACTTGACCTGGATCCTCGTCCACCACTCAATAATCTTGTTCGAATCACCACCTACAGAAGTCATGTCACGCAGTCAGTCTCGAGGCAGAGACGTCATGTCCACCGGGAGGTAAGCAGCCAATCGCCGGACGATGGAGATCTCGCTGACGTCGTGTCCGTCGCAGAGGTGGAGCAGGCAACGCAGTTCGAAGTCCCAGCAGACCAGCCGTACTGAGCGGCGGCGAGCCCATCGTTCCCGGCGGCGAACGAGGTCGAACAATCGCCCCGCGAGATTCGTCTGTCGACAGAGTGACCCATGCCGGACGAGGAGGACTCGGAAATACACGATCGCCATCCACGAATGGACGAGCCGAGATTGTGCAGGAGGAGCAGTTGGCGGCGAAGCTTGCGGCGGAAAGGAGGGAGAGGGAGTTGGCGGCGGATGTTCCGATGAGTACGGGTAGAGGAGGTGCAGGTGAGTCTGGCGGCGTTATTGATATGTTCGATACTGACGAACTTCTCGTAGGAAACATTGGCGGCAACCGATCTCGAAGCAGACAGCGACCGGTCGCGCAGGAACCAAATGGTTACTACAAGGATGTCGATGTTTCGCGAACGACCACCAGGACCACCGCTGTGGGACAACCTGCCTATGTTGTGCGTAACCCGGTTCCTCTTTCAAAAATCCCATTCTCATCGATTTCTGCAGTCTGGTGGTCGAGGTGGCTTCGGCAACATTATTCCTGAATCAGAGTTGTCTCCCGAAGAAAGGGCGAGGGTAAGTTGATTCGGTATCAGGGGAGAGACACCTCTCATCCCGATTGCCTATCCTTTAGCGAGAAGCCGAAGCTAGGCAGGAAGCCGCGATATGGGAGAAGCATCGACAGCAACATTCAGGAGGTTTGTGAGTGCGGGCAGACGACCCTTCGGCGATGCCTTCCTGAGCCCTGTCGTCTTACAGGCATTCGGAAGGAAGGGGCGGTTATGGGAATCTCGCGCCTGTCGTTGTCAGCGATGTCGATTTCAACAAGCTCTCTCTCGAGGAACAGGAGGCGAAAGCCAAGTTGCACCCTCACGATCATGGCTTCATGACTGGCAAGGGTAAGTTCGAGGTTCCCGTCGCGGGGAGAACATTCAGCTGAATATTAGACATCTAGGTGGAGCGGGCAATTATCATGCGAAACCTGCAGTGGAAGACGGGGGACGCGGCCGAGATTCGAACCGCACCAACGGAGGTGGTGGTCTGATGCAGAACATCCTGCGCAGTCTCAGTCGATCGACCGGAAAGAGGGAGTGATCTGGTAGAGTGATGCTCGTACACGCTGGTGCGCGAGCGAACAGGTGGGGATGTATTTTTCGCTTTCGTGATTTCTGGTTCCGTTTGCTTTGATGGTGTATAGCTGTTGTCAAGTAATATGTCGTTGTGTTCCTATATGAATGTTTGTATAAATCCCCATTAGAGTTCCGGAAATCATCTGTCCACCTTATGCTGCGTGACAAAGCGCAAGCAGCTCATGGCAGCTCTCATACTGCTCTCATGGCTCACGAGAATCATACGGAAACTGGTGCTCCCAGTCGAAAAGTCGAAAGTCGAATGAGGTCATCTGAGTCATACTTGGTCAACCTTTCAAAGCACAGCACTTGCCTTTACTCTCCTTCAACACTTCAACAGATTCGATAGGCCGCAAGCTCAGGATACACCAGCTGATTGTCCTGTCCACCTTCCACCGAAAGTCTGTATTGTCTCTAAAACCCATCTTCCCGAGCCGGATCAGTGAATACAACTCTATCACATCAGATTCCACAGGAGGAAAGTGGTGCCTGATAACATGGGTAATCAAGTAGGGTCTTTGCGGAGGAGGGAACCGTAAGCCTTATCCGTGCTCGTATGCCGCTACATACCGATTCTTCCCTTTGTGTAGCGAGAGTACGAACAGCTCTTCCCCGGCTGTGCCAGCCACAGGCGTTGCAGACACCTTGATCGGAACCGCAACACGTCTACATAGACATTACTTTCCCCCAGCACCGCCACCGCCTCCGGAACCGTTGACGCCGGACAACATGTCGTCACTGCAAGTATGCCAGATCCGGATGTGCTTACGCCAACTGCTGCCGGAAGAACTCGTCAACCCGATCTTGGACTATGCGCAGGTCCATACTGTGTCCAACACGACGCGGAAGGACAAGGCGGTATTCGATGATCACCATGGTTCGGTCTGGGATATCGCGGATCGAAACGAGCGGGAACGACATTGGTTATATCTGGCGACTTACCCGATCTTTGGGCGTCTTCCGCGACGGTCGGACGTCCCTGGGGAAAACGATGAGCAAGACCATTCGGAAGCAGCTCCGTCTGCCGATGCAGAAATCAGCTCCGAAGACGAAGAAGATGAAGAGGTCCCCGAGGATCCCAGCGCTCGCAATCCGTGGAAGGTAAAGGCCATCAAGGTCACGACTTGGAGTCGCGACCAAGGTTGGACTTCTGAACATCACGAAAGCGAAGGTTGGCACAATGCGGCGCTGTTTTCCGGGATAGCCAAGTGCTGAACTATTATGACGCTCAGATCCGTACGACGGGTCGTATACTTGGTTCGAAGTCGGTATCGGTCGGGGCGGTGAAATCATGACGTGGGTGATGGAGATACAGAAGAACAGAAGGGGTAAGCACAATCTCCAGTTATCAATGAACCCATTCTGATAGATGATAAATGGCAGCCGACCGCAATGTCCAGCGATACGAGCACGAGTTGCCCCTGGATTCTCCTGTCTTGCGCCACTTGCGAAAGGGGGACAGCCTGCTCTTATTAGCCAAGGCTCGCTATCCGGTGAGTCGGGAGGTTTCCTTCTGGGCGCCTCTCATTCTGACCGAACTTCTCTGCCTTCAGGGATGGCAAAATATAGTGCAGTCAGTATCGCGGGTTCCCAAAGAGCGCAAAGTACTAAACCCTTCTCGCGGTCCTTTCTCGCAGGATGGCCGAGTTCAAAATCTACTATGGGTTCTAGCAGCTGTTCTAGCTGCCCATCCAATATGTACTTTTGACGTTGTTCTTGGCCATGGACCGCAATCCGGCGCATTGTTGGACCGCATGTCGCGCCGAATGAGCACTGCAGGACGTAAGACGAACCCTTTTCATGTCTGGTTGTATATCTAGCGTTCTGTGACTGCGTTGTACACGCTTCGAAATTGTATAGCTCCACATATACCAGTCATACACGAATTCGAGGTAGTAGTGGGGGATCCTCGCCCTTGTCTTGCCACGAACATTGGTCCCTCTGTCGAGGTGCGTGACGTGCGTCGAGACGGGGACCTGGCCGTCAGGAACTGGCGCAAGCCAGCTCCTTCCACGGCTTGTCCGGCGGCTACCCTGATTGTAACAGATCGAACCATTCGCGCGTGTTCGTTCACGAATACGCCGCCAAAACCTCGCTGCCTCGCCAGCTGCTTCACCGTCCCTTGATTCGGATGAGTTCGGATGCCATGACATCGGTGACCTAAACTTACTCAGCTGGGACTCCGCGCTGCCCCGGCCATTTTCGAATTTCTGAGCGGACGCGCTAAACAGCTCATCGCCTCTCTTTTGCGCTGACCAAGAAGCGCACGCGGGGTAAGGAGACAGTGGATGCGGGGAGAGCGACTCTGATGAGGTGTTTTTGATAGGTCGCCTCGAAGGGATAGGTGGCCGTCACAAGTATCGTCTTGCACTCCCTCTCGAGACCACAACGCTCTTCCACCTCCGCATCGTCGTCAACTGTCTGTCGGCATCGAATCCTCTGGGTCTATCGGTCAGGAAGCCCGCCTTGAGCATCTTCGCTCACCATCATCCTCAGCATCTCTGCGTCAATCAGCCTTCAACGTGAACGGCCACGCAATCACATGCGAACCTTGAGAACCGTCAGATTCACCATCTTCGAGAGTCTTGCGGCTTCCTCGGTCTTGTGAAAACTGCTCGATGGGATTTGGTAAGCTGCAGTGCAATCTGCTTTCGCGAATCTCATGGGCTGACATTGTGAAATGCATTCAGGTTGGCAAGATCCTTCTCCAGTACCCGTGGCTTTGCGCTCTGCGACTTCTGCCTCTGGCATGGACACGTCGCCTGCAGACTTCAGGAATAGCATGTTGGGGATCGGAGCGGATCAGGACGTCAATAAGCCTAGGATGAGGCAGGAAGGATTCAAGTAAGCAGCGAGGCGTCAAAAACGATGTCGAGGGCGAGTGATCTAAGCCAAAGTCTGCTTCTCCAGCTTTTCACAATCCGGCCAGGACACCAACCGAATCAGCCAGAACTATTTCAACAACGTATTCCCAATGGCGCAAGATCCGTCCGGCAGCCAGGGACAGGAAGCGTCCAGTGACAACACGGGGAACTCCAATTTCGACTTCAACGCGTACAACCTGCAACAGGCTCTTGCTCAACAGCTTCAAGGCTTCGCCGACTCGTCGAATCAGAACTCGAATCTTCGCGGAGGAGAAAGCATAAAGTCGCCGCAAGGTTCGGGCAATGCGAAGGGGAACTCGTCGATGAGCCCGGATGCCCTCTCGGCCTTTGTGGCCAACAACATTACCACTCAAGACCTCATGGCGGGACAAATGTCGAACGGTAACGGCGGTGGAGAAGGCGCGCAGAATAACAACCAGCAAAACCGCAACTTTCCGGTAGACTTCAATCTGCAAGGTGGCGATGGACAGCAACTCAGCAACATGGACATACTGTCTCCCGAATATTGGGCAGCGTTTGAGCAAAACTCACAATATCAACCCATGGACATGGGAAATATGGATGGCATGAACGGGCATCCGAATCAGCAAGACTTGAACAACTTTATGAACCAAGGACAAAATGGTCAAGGGGATCTACCGCACGACGCTCAACGCCTATTCCGCCAACTGCAGGCTGGTTTGAAGGCCAATCTCCAGGGACAGAACTCAGCGTGGCCAAACGGAGGCCAAAATGCACAATACATGAACGGCCCAGAGCAGCAGCGGGGTCGCCAGCCAAATATGGCCGCAGCGAGAAACATCCCAAATCAACAAACGCTCGCCCAATGCCTCCTACCTAGCTTTTCGCCGCTAGACAAGGGCGTCAGCAACTTTGACTTCGACTTCAGCAGACTCGACATGGCGGGACATCGCCTTGCGAATCCGATAGGCGATGCGAATCTGGCATCCGCGTCCGCGACCGCAACAGCAGCGGTGATGAATATGGACTTGAATTATGGCAACTCGAACGGCATGAATGGTATCAATCCTTCTTTTGTGGATCCTTCCGCGACTTTCAATCCGGCCATGATGAATGCATCCGTGTTCAGCCACCTAAAAGATCATCAAGGTGGATTTTCTCGCGGTGGCAACCTCGAAAGCGTGGGAACGCCTCGAACGTCGAGCATGCTCAGCACTCGTTCGCCCAGTATTGGAAGTGGCAAAGACGTGGATATGCACACGCCGTCCGGTCTTTCACAAACAGATGGCAAGGGAAATGCTGGCGGTCAAGCTTTGACTGCCGCCGCACCCAATCCTTCACATCTCCAACGGGCACGATCGCCTTCCGCCACTCGAGCGGGAAACGGCAAGTCAAGCGCTCGCCGATCAACATCAAACACAAGACCGCGAGTGGGCTCGAATGACGGGATTGGTCCCGCCAGACGACCGTCGTTCAACAGCCATACAGTGGCACGAACTTCTGCCATACAAGGCTCGTATCCCCATCCCCATCAGCCTCCTGCGGCTGCTCCAGCTGTTGGTAGTGGTAGACCTCAACACAAACGCTCAACATCGTCAACCAATCAGATCCAGACATTGGCGTCGGGCGTCAACACCCTTGGAATCGAAAAGGATGCGGAATGGCGACACCTTGCGGGGATGGGCGCAATATCAGTAACAAGTCCCAAATCTGCATATGCAGCGACCTTTAACCCTTCCGACGGAGGTCTTTCTCATTCACCCGTGTCGACCGACTCGCCGACGTCGACTGTGTTGAAGTCCCCAGCGAGCGGCAAGCCGAGAAGACTGTCGACCACGGAAACATCCTCAAGCCGACCCAATATGCGAAGGAAATCATCGACGAGCCGAACTCGACGGGATACCCGCAATGTGATTGCAGTCAAGAAGGAGGACCTGTTTGACGCCGATGATAGCGCCCTCGTAGAGGCAAATGACATAGCGGTCTCTGATGGAGAACATGAGGAGGCTATCGAGTGAGTTCGTTTGGCAGGACGTTTAGAGCAATAACTAAGCTGAGATTCTGCTATTAGACTCACTGCAGAGGAATTATCGAGAATGACGGACGCACAAATCGCGGCGGAAAAGCGACGTCGGGCACATAACCTGGTCGAGCGCCATCGTCGCGAAGCGATCAACAGGGGATTTGTAGAGCTCGAGGCCTTGCTCGGCTCTTCGGACACCGCTAGACGATTGATCAGCGAGGCCAAGAATAAAGGAGGGGAAGACGATGACGATGATATGCCACCGTCGGCGAAGAAAGGCAAGAAGAGCAAGAAGTCTAATAAGAAGACGTCTGGTGGGGGAATGTGCAAAGAGACGATACTTCAGAGTGCCCTGGCGCTGCTCCAGTAAGTCAAAATAGCTGGTGCGCCCGAAATCCTGTATTCTCAAACTTTTGACCTCAGGGAGCAACGGCGCATGATTGACGAACAGCGCAGTATCATCAACACACTTCGTAATCACGCTCCTCAAATGGCTGTGTCGAACGGCGGAGCGCTCATTCCGGACAGCGTCTTCAACCAATTGAATGCCAACTACATCGCCTTGGGCATACCTGGCGCGGACGACCAGCTGCGTACCATCGACGACAGTACCGGAGCACAATCTGCCATGTCGTCAGCGGATCCACTGCTGAGTCGAGGGCGAAGGCTTTCCAGCAATTCCGACATTCGTGCGCGAAGTCGTTCGGCGCTTCGACAGATGAACGCAATCCAAGAATCGCCGGGAGAAGGGCAGCAGGCATGATGAAAAGAAGGAAGTACAATATAATCGGCTTCTTGCCGTATCGCCCCAGCGGTATTGAAATACACGCATAATGGACAGTGATAATCTTTTGTATACATGTCGATATAGACAGCAAAGACAGTTGGACAGCGAAGCTATCGATATTTGGACCGGGCTTGAAGATGAAGGAAACTTGATTTGATTTTGTATGCGGGTCATCGTGAAATCGACATGGGTGAGCATCTGATCACCGTGCTCTATAGTAGTACAAGTGGTTTTACAAAGTCTTGCCCGGCTGCGCAGAATCAAGCCATTTCGACGTCCACTGCACGTTCCTCCATCGGCGGTGCGGAAGCGGCAGCCTGAATAGGCGGAGGTAACGGGCTATCGTAGATGTTGTCTGCTTCGTTCGACCCTATCGGTACATCCAGCTGCTGCGTACTTGTTCCGGTCGAGAGGGAGTCCAAAGCAACAGTGTTTGCCCAGGGGTTTGACAAGGCTTTCGAATCGCTGTCCCAGGGACTATCAAGGAAAACAAGCGTCAGCTGATGGCTCAAACGGGATTTCGAGCAGGAAACCGATTACGCACACGCTGAAACGGGTCACTTTTGGCTTATCAACCAGCACGTTTCGCACGAGACCCTTGAAATCCACCTGCGTCGGCGGCTCCAATCGACGCGCCTCATCCTCATACTCGGTATTGACGTAGTACCCGACTCGGACGAATTCCCTGTCGCGGTACGAGGCTGTGAGGATCAGGACGGTGACGCCGAGGATCTCTTCTGATGCTGTTGATGGGAGGAGGTTAGGTTGCGGTGCGGCGGCTGTAAAGTCGAACGAGTTGACGCCGACGGGAACGGGGCCGACTATAGGTGGCGGGGGATTAGCCTTGGGCACCGGAACTGTGCTAGACAGCTGTTCATCTCGGCTTACCCATGCATGAATCCAGCTCTTGATCGTATTCCTCGGATTTTGCGTCTCCCACATACAACAGTCTCCACTCGATGTCTGCGAGCGAGAACAAGAGGGGAAGTCAGCAAACGCCGAGAATTGATTGGACGATCTTGATCTCGCTCGCACTGGAGAATTCGAAATGCAACACTCACCCTCTTTCAGTTCCTCGACACATTCAAACGTGATCCTAAAGTTGTAGTCATCTTCCCATCTTGCAGGGTTGTTGAGAAGCTGGATGTTTCTGATGTTTACGATAGACTACGATGGAGCGATCAGGCGTCGTCAGTATTCTTGATGGCGATGAGGAACGAGGGAGATGCTCACCATTGTCAATCAATGAGGGATGTTGCAAAGAACGGTGTCGTTCAAGATCAGGACAGATGTGAGAGTGTTCGGTTGATGAGCGGTAATGGCAGGTGTTTGTGGTGTGTGGGCGGTTTGTGATGAAGGTTTGATGTAGAGGGATGCACACAAGACACCTCTTGGTGTGGTCAAAGAGTTTATACAAGGACGCCGGCATTAGGAACGCGTCGGCGCGCTCGCCACTTTGGATTCATTTCGCTCCTCATGTGATTCGTTCTGATCTCTGAACGCGAACCACTGATGAAAAAGGCACGTCATTCCGAGTCACAGCCTATCGTGATCGAGATTTCGGAGGTGAGATTGAAACATCATGGTCGATTGAAGCAACCGTAGGTGATCGTCATTCCCTCAAGTCTGCTACCTTGGAACACACACATTCACGATGCTCCGGTCACTGTTGGCATCTATTGTACCAAATACCCTGTCGACGGCAGCTCGACCCGCCGTCCGGACACCATTGCGCGCAACTTCAAGCATCTTGGCTGCCGAATCCAGCCAGTTGAGAGGATGGTTACAAGTTTGGCAGGGACAGCAGAGATGGAGGTCACAGTTGGCGCCGAAGAGGACAAAGTACCGGAAGGCGCATAAGGGACGGGTTTCCGTAAGTCTAAACAGCGGTTTCTGCGACCTCTTTGAACGAGCTAAATGTGAATCATGTATCGCATGTGTATGCAAACAGCTGCCAACTGTAAGGATATCGCGCCATGAAACAGCTCGACCACATCTGACCCTTCTTCATCCTTCAGGGAGGCTCCATAAAAGGCACAACGCTACAACTCGGAACATACGGTCTCCGTCTGCTCGAATCTACTCGTCTCACTGCAAAGCAACTCACCTCGGCAGAGGTGGCCGTCAAGCGAAAGATTAAGCCCGTCAAGGGCGCCGAATGCTGGATGCGCGTTTTCCCGGATATCCCGGTCTGCGTCAAGGGTAACGAGACACGTATGGGTAAGGGAAAGGGTGCATTTGAGTACTGGGCTTGTCGGTACGTGCCTGTTGTGTTCTGGTTTCCGTTTGCTGTGCTGACGTTGAATTTGGATCGCAGAGTACCTATTGGGCGTGTGGTGTTTGAAGTTGGAGGTGGAGGAATCCGAGAGGAAATCGCCAAAGAGGGTAAGCGCCCGTCCCCCACTCGCATCCACCAATACTCACTGAGCTCGCCTATCTGTCAGCCCTTCGTCTGGCATCCGCCAAACTTCCCGTCCAGACGGAATTCATCTCGATAAACTCGCTGCCGAGACTAGGCGCCACACTGGTCAACAAAGCTGCTCCCGTGACGGAATCGACAGGCGAGATTGCGCTTGATGGTATCGTGGAAGGTCCAGCGGATACAGCATTACCGGCTGCGACTTTGCCATAGCTTGGTTTGTAGACCGTACAAGATATGCATTCGGTCGCGACTTTCGCGTACACCGACCTTAGCCTTAACTTCTCTGCGGAACACGTACGAAGATCCAGGTTGCTCCGGCCCTCCTTTCTACATCAGCACATTTGGTTTGAGTGTACCTCTCTGCATGTTGGTTCCGCGTCTTGTCTAGAAGGCCTGCGTCGGCGGTGCCAGATGTGAGCGTATTGACGCACTGCACCTTCCAAAAACGGCGCTCTGCGATCTTCGCAACCCAGATTCTGCCGTTAGCAGGCGTATGTGGAGAGACTCAAAGCGACAGCAAGCTACTCTTGATCTTCGATCTCGTTTTCAATCACACGATCCATCTTATCGAGAGTTTCAGGGGGCTAGGCTCTTGTTTCTGGTCTCTGGTGATGGTGTTTCCCACCGCTGTTCGTCGATTAAAGGGATAACCATAACGCAGCATGTCACGCTATTTCGCGGCACTCCTTTCATCAGGCAGGTCAACGCTCGCACTTCAGCTATGCTAGGCACAGCAGGAGGTTAATGTTAGGTAGGTTAACTGGACGACTGTTCCGCGAAGAAATGCGCAAATAGCGAAAGTCGCATCGACACGTCTGCACATAAACTATCCCCCCTTTCTCCAGATCAGATCTGACTTTGATTCGGTGTTCTACCAGGGTCTCAAACAGATGTGTAAAGAGGAGACTTCTCGCTTCTCTGCCCTTCTCTAGGCGAGCAGTTCGAAATCTACCTTTGTATAGCGACCGATGCGACTCAGTCCATGTTTTCTGCCGTTTTCTGCCTACTCCATCCGGTTCCTTGATCGAAGCGTCCACATCGCAAGTGCTTGATACAAGCGCCTGCAGAGATATATAGACGGGCACCTCTGCTTAAGCTTCTCCCTCAATCCTGAACGGAGATCCAGATTTGCTATATAAGGCAACAAATCTCCAGCAGGACATTCGCCCAACTAGCAACGCTATTCCTGCTGCCTCCCGGTGTCGCTCGAACCAATACGGAAGGCTTCAGTCGCATTCACAAAGATCGTAACAAGGTTACAGCAGTATCGTCTCTACAGTAATGTCGTCATCCTTCACTTGCATGCAATCTTTGGCGTACAGTCCGTTTTCTCTCGCTGCAGGGCAGTTCGTCCCGGGGAGGTCAGAGGTGGCGTCACTTGCTATGTGGCCCTGCGGGGACCACTGCACAGCAGGTCACAGCCATCTCTCACATCAGGAACCAATCCCGTTGACTGATACCGCATCGTTGCAGTGGAATCCGAGGTCGGCTTTGCCACCCCCGGATTCAACGGCTCCTCGCAAGAGAATTGAGGTAGCCTGTGCTCGTTGCCGAAAGCGTAAGATTCGATGTAGCGGCAACTCAGACGGCCTTGGATGCACGGCATGTGGACGGGCTGGCGTTTCGGATCTTTGTTGGGTGCGACGAGTCGGAGATCCAGAAACGAAGGCAAAAGAAATGCAGTCGCTCCGATATCCAAGGACAAGCGCTCTCGGCATGTCGGTTGCAAGCCTTCCCCTGCCTTTCGGTAGGGAAGACCGTAACAGCTTCACCTCGCGGCTGCCTTCGACCGCAGCAGGCTCAACTGAACAGTATATGCCCTCCTTCTCAGGTCATTCCCACGGATCTTCCGTTCATATGCCCTATCCCACTTCATGGCACATCAGCCATGACGTGACATACGTCCGGGGGCAGGAAGCCTTCGATACCCCTTCTCAAACTGGAGGCTACCCTATCAGACTTCCATCCATAGCTCCACCCCCTGCCGATATGGAAGGCCATAGCGTTGGATGGAACCAAGTGCTCGGGGATGCCCGAGGCTTTGGTCAGTCCTATCGGCCGCTGGAGATCCAAGCCGCATCGACCCTTCGCGACTTAACCATGGTCCGGGAGGTCCAGCACAATCCAGGAGCTCTTCCCAAGCGCGAACGACCCATGGTGCTGCGCCGAGAATTGCGCCGCAACCCCCTCGCCCCAGACCTTGCTGGCGGAATCCAGAAGCGAAGAACAGTTCGGCCCATGGGACAACCGAGTTCGGGGTATTTTCCGGCTTATAATTGAAATAGATTGAAGACCAACTGAAAATTCAGGAGAGGTTGATGTAAGACTGCTAAGGTTTTCTGTTAAGTGTATACTATCATAGATGCCGTATGATGCCGTTATGGCCAATTCTCGTCGTGCTCAATAGTCAATCCCATCGCCATTTGCATGATCTGGTGAAACAGGCTTGACGACCTGTGCGCGAATGAAATCGATGTACCAGAAATCGATATACCAGAATTGCCCTTTACTCGATAATCACTTGTCTTAGTCCGTACGTTTTTGCTGTGTGGGTAGTGGCGGCTGAGCTTTCACCGGTCGTGGCTGAACTCTGCCCGGTGGCAAGGGGGCAGTAAAGGGTCCACCTCTAGATAGCCGCTAGGCGCACGTCCGGTGCATCGTCGTGGAGGCTCTAGTTTGCAAGATAAAGCGGATGCGGATCGACGGGCTGAGCCACCGACACTGTCTTGCAGGGAAGTTGTAGCGCTGAGCACGCCTGCGGCTGCGCGGACTGTGCATTGCGGGCCGTTTCCATCTGATTGCATTTCTGTGCTACGAAGGGGAAGCGCAAGTCGAACGTACTTTTGATGCAGCTGGCTATTGCGACTGAGCATAGATATCTAGAAAGCTAGGGGTCACAGACAGCATCACAACATTCCAACATCACAGCGATATACGCGGACATGAATCGCATACCCTGCATCAATCTCTTGAGCTGCCTTGCTCGGTTGCGAGACTTGATTCCACTTCCTTCATCAGTCTCTCAGCCTCGCGATCCTGAAGCTCTTTGCGTCTCTTCTCGATACCCTCCTTTCCTCCGAGCATCTAGGTCAAACAGTGTAAGCTGTATCCACGAGCCCGCAACGAGAAACCTGCCTTCATCCGTTTGGCCTCAATCATTGCCCTCCGCTCATCTAGCTTTCGCTTCTTAGCCTCCTGGGCGGCTGTCAAGACGACGACCTTTTTCGCGGGTTCGGCATGAGACGGAGACCCAACGACCACTTCCACCGTACGACCTTGGTTTTCTTCTCTGGCATGTTGCGTCACATCTCTTTCGGCTTTTAGGGCAGCCATCTGCTGCGCTCGAATTGCCTCGTCTTGCGAAAACTGATAATGACCCGCGGCTCGCGACCGGACTAGCGACAGGTGCAGGATATAGATTAGACACGACGCTCTTACAGCGCAGAATCATGATCGAACGATAACTTGCCTTCCTGATCTGCGTCGTAGTGCTTTGTGTCCGCTGGCCCCTCCGCTGCCTTGAGCCTTGCTTTCAGATCTTCCTGCGTCGGCTCATATACAGGAAAGAATGATTGGGCGCCATCTGTAGTAAAGAAAGGGATCATCAGTCTGTATCCGCAGACAGAGCGTTAGAAGGCGAACATATGACATTTGATTGCCTGTGAGGAACCGCGACCTATAAGCACTGCTTTAACATCTCGCGAGGAAAGTCGACTTACAGTACCTCTGCATGGGCAGGACCTATGCTTGGCTCCTGCTCCTCCAACGCCTCCATCGGATCATACACCTTGACTTCCCCTGTCCGTCTCGCCTCCTCTGCTTCCCGTGCTTCTGCTCTCGTTCCCATTCTCGTTCTGCCCAGTTCGTCGACGTATTCGATCTTTTCGCGTGAAAATGCATCGTCGACTTTGTCGTTTGATGATGGCTCCCCGTATGTGGGGTTGGCAGACTCGTCGACGTCGCTTGAGTGATCAGACCATTCGTCTTCTTCCTGCCACTTGCGATCAAACTGTTCCGGGAGGATGATCAGATTGCAAACGCAGTGAGTGAATTGTCATGTAGCGACACTCACGTCGACTGTCGCCTCTGCTAGCTCCTTTTCCGTCAAGCTTCCGTACTCCCCCCTCCGCAGTTTCTCGTACTTTTCCGCCTTGATACGCATGATCTCCTGTCGCTGTTCTTCTGACGCTTTCGATATATGTGCCAGGTGTTTACGGTTCATGTCGTTCCGAGCTTCCATGGCCATACGCTTGATGATGCCTGGCGATGGACGAGCAAACTTATCCTTTGACTGATTGCCCCGATTAGCCTCGTCACAGGGGAGTATGTCGAACTCGCTCACCACAACATCATCCTTGGGCCGCAGGCGTCCCTTGACGGCGGATCTCCCTTCCTTGTCAAAAGTGCTCCTGTGCTCAGAGACGATACCTTTCAGGTCGAAGAGGGTACTCTGCGAAATCCTCGCCGACTCTTTGGCGGCATTCTTGCTGGAGGACATGATCTGGCGACTTCTGCTGATTCCTTCGGCGTCGTATCGCTCTTCCGATCATCCGCTTTTCGCTCGGTGGCGTCACCCGATATTTGGAGGACTGATATGGGAGTCGTCTTGCTGGGGATGGGTTGAAAGGACTTCGAGAATGGATTCAAAGCTTGCAGCATGTATTCATCTCATCATTCATCATCAAGTTGTAACTTCGATCACCTCTGAAGTCACGCTGGGAATACCAATGTCTCAGAGAGATATTGCTCTTCCAATACCTGCATGATCTCGCATTGACCCCAGAGTACCAACAAATGTCACTCTCCAGAATCCCCATGATACCGACGCCCGACTATGGAAAGCTGCACGACAGTGTGTACGAGCCTGCAGGTAAGTTCCGGGAATCCCTGCATTGTCGTTTCTCCTTCTAGTAAACCCGTTGATTGCTCTGCTATACGATAGAGGACTCCTTCATTCTCTTAGATGCGATAGAACAAGATGTTGAAGAACTACGGACGCTTCAGCCAACAATATGTCTGGAGATAGGGTAATGTCGAAGCTTGCCCTCACCAATGGGAAGGCGCTGAAGCTCTTGAAGTACAGGTCGGGCTCTGGTATCGCATCAACGTTCCTGTCAAAGGCCATAGGAGCGTCCTCTTCCTGTGAGTAATTTGTATCGCCGGCGAAGTCTAAGGATGTGCTGATGATTTATGCCTTCCTGTACAGTATTTCTGAGCACAGATATCAATCCGAATGCCTGCATCGCTACACAAAATACGTCTCGACTGAACGACGTAAGTAGACTGTGAATCCCTTCTCCAGGTCATATAATACACTTCGAACTCATTCTCTTTCGCCGATTAGGTCAGTCTCAACCCAATACAAACGTCCTTGGTAGATCCACTATTATCGAGAATACGAGCCATCGGCGGTATCGACATCCTCTTATTCAATCCGCCATACGTGCCGACAGAAGAGCTAGAGTGAATCTTTCTCCCATGTCACTCCGATCTAGCTTTTCTGACAGACCTTCTGCAGATTACTCGAAACACAACTGGGCGGCGAGATAGGCGCAACCTGGGCTGGCGGAATGGATGGCATGAAAGTGACGGATATTATACTGGACATGCTACCGGTAAGCATATGAAAGGCTTCTGCTACGTGCGATGCTCGAACGGTTTGTGTTGTATAGGAATTGCTAGGTCCAGGAGGAATCTTCTATCTTGTCGCAGTAAGCGAGAACAAGCCGGAGCAGATTTGCGAAAGAATGCGAGAGAAGGGGTTCACAGCACAGGTAAGATAGAATGAGCTCTAGGTTTTCTATCGAGCTGGAGCTGATTTGCGCCACTTGTATCTAGGTGGCGTTGAGAAGGAGAGCTGGAAGGGAGCTGCTACATGTTCTTACGATCAGAAAACCCTTGGCGTCATGACGAGACCTATCCATGTAATATGCCCTTGCTCATCACCGTGCTTTATAGCTACTACACGAGTACAGAGTGCGCGGATCGCTTGCTATCCACTCGAGACCTGTGCGATCATCATCGCTTAAGATGCTCGCTTTGAGCGCGCATTGAAGTCTACTGCTGTAGTGAACTGGACGCCCAAGGGTTTGAGGAAGATACCACACTGAAAATGGCGCTCGACGTACTGCCATAAGACGCTGAGCGTGGTCGACGTGCGGAGGAGGGTCGAAGCATCTCATCCGCCGGAGAACCGCCTTGTAATGCTTCGGCTTTCAGCATGACTTACGAGCGATTGAAAGGAACGACTTGCTTGCGCTTCTGCGCGATTGAAAAGCTATGTCAAACGCAAGCGGTGCAGCACTGTGCAAAACCCCTTCGATCCTGCTAAACACTGGCCCGAACTTCACAACTGGAAAGCAGTCCTTTCTACCTCACCCTGAGGCCCCTAGCGGAACAAGTCAGTCAAGCTGTGCTTCAGGTCAGGCAACAGCTGCGTGTAGTATAGACTCAGCTTAGCTTAAAGCCTTGCGTTGTCTAGCCAGCTATACTCAGCGATGCCTTTCAAGACTTTGGCCGAATCGTCCCTTCACTCTAAGTATATCAGTGCAGTCCGTAGGACAGTGCCTTCTCCACCTTGCCCCGACATCGATCCGAAGAATAGCCCCTATCGACTCGCAACAGCCTCGACCCCTTGCGTAGCATCCTTCGCTCCTGGTATGAGCTTGCCCTCGCGGTATGCTGGAGATAACTCAGCACAGTCAGCCCTGGGAGCTTCCCTCAATCCAGAATCGCATATGCACCCACATGAGGAAGTAGAACCAGCGACGCAGCCGAAAAAGCGAAGGGCGAAAATCGCTTGCGGTCCATGCCGGAGCGCAAAATCTCGTTGCATCGTAGAGCGACTTCATCAGGAGGCAGGTGACAAGAGATGTGCGAGATGTAAAAGACATGGTAAGCAGCCCGAGGTCTGTGTTTTTAGGCGGGCGGTACCGGGTTGTACATCTTGGACTTACGAATTGCAACCTCAACGGCGAGAAGAAGGGAAAAACGGAGATGGCAGTACCTTTACGCCTCAATCGACCGCGAGTAGACAAGCGGAATCTGCAATCATGGGCTCTGCCAACACTCCTCCGCGAGCTTCTTCTCCCCGTGTCGGCTCAAGCGCTTCGGAACAAATGAGTCAGGACTATCTTGCGGTTTACGCCCTGTTGGCCATGTCTACCGACTCGAACAGTGGGCGAATCCCGCTGGACAAGCGAAGCTACTCGGGTGACAATGTTCCATCACTATAGACATAGGGCCCTCCTGCAATCTAAACGGTCACTTTAAGACCTCACGAGACTCCGAGAGACACCTAAGATTTCCGTTTCGAGAGTGATGTACTTGGCTTGCTCATCTAGCTGTCCCCATGCTTCTTGGAGTATACAATCGACTTATTGTTAGCAGATGAGCCTTGCTCCTTTCGATTGCGATTCTTCCGGATACCCGGGTGACCGAACTCTAATGAATCTCCCACGCTTGCTTAACATGCTGGCAATGTGGCATCTCTATTGGTACAGACCCATTCCTCGAGGCAGAACTTGTCCTCCCGCATCGTCACCAACTCAATCATCGAGCGTCTACAGAGCAAGGTAATCCCTGATCTCCGCCTCGGTCAATTTCCTAAACGTAGGCTGCAATCGTTCACCGCTCTTTGCTTGCAGCTGTTCCGGCGAGGTCGGCGTGGTCACGATTCCGATCTCGATTGTCTTTTCGCTGATTTGACCTTCGAAGCCTTCTTTGAGCGTGAGGAGGGCTGTATGAATGGCGTCTTCCAGGGAGATATCGTCGTTGTATCTGATGGCACATAGTGGATTGAGAACGAGCTGGAAGTATTGACAGATGTAAAACTCACCGCTTTTCCAGGAACGTCTTGGCGTTGACCATGTTCTTGCCGATCGCGCTCGCTTTCCATGCCCAGAAACTACCGGATGGGTCCACCTGATACAGCGATTGACCTCGATACGAGTCCCAGCCTGCTATCAGCAGTGAGACTCCGTACGGCCGCACACCACTACGATCATCCAAGGAGAAAGCCCCGTCAGAATTCTCCTCGCGCGAATCGAACTCGACCTGAACTCACCCTTGCTGAGTCGCCTTCTGTAACAACGCCGCGACATCCGCAACCAACACCTTGACCGGCGGGTACTCGCCATACACCTTCCAGTACGCCTGTGCGATCTTCCGGGCCTTTGTAACCAGAACACGGAAGTCGGGGCCCATGCCGCTGTAGACGAAGCCGATGTTGGGGCAGATGACGGCGACTTTCTCGAGGGATGAGTCGTCGATTAGGAGTGATGGAGTCTTCTTTTCGGTTGCGATTACGACGCCGTTCTTGGCTAAAGACGCAGGTACGTCAGTGGACCCGCACCACTGGTGTGAGAGTGTACGCGGTCATTGCAGTACCCAAAGGTATATGCACTAACCTTTGATACCCAAACTCGTCGTTCCTGCTTGCACCGCTGCCAAAGCATGTTCAATTTGCACCAACTTTCCGGAAGGTGAGAAAGTTGTGAGGGAGAAGCTGAACAAGTGAGAGACAAACGATCAGCTTCACGCGCAATCAGCTCCAGGGTTCTCATTCCCGACGACTCACGAGTACGCGCCACCACCGGGGACAGACATTTGTGTGATCTGGATGTTGCTATTGCTTCACGAATCAAGGATGGCCGATGGATGCAGCTGAAAGGTATGAGAATTCGTGTGGAATCGTCATTCATCATCATCACTTGAAGTCGAGATCACGCTTCGCAAGCCAGCGTGCACTGACTAATCGATCGCGGAACCGCATTATACGTGTATTATGTCAGCGACGTCTCCTATGCATCCTACTCCTACTCCATGTACTCGTACACCACCAACATCTCTTTGGACGTTCGACCCGCATCTCCGATTGACGGCACCGCGGCGTGGGACATTTGGCTCAGCTCAAGGAGTGCTCGATACAACACTGCCATCTTCCAACTTTGCAGATGCGCTGATCGTCAAATACCATGTCCTTCCTTGACGATTCACCAGAACTCGCTGCCGACTTGGCCGACGTCTTCAGTATCTTGTATCCGCCATCGCCCACCGGCACGGTACAAGATGACTGGGAGGAAGAAGGAGAGTCGTCGGCTGCCATACCCAAAGGAGGACCTGCAATGGTTGGCCTGGACGGGCCCGTGAAGGATCTTGCTCCGTTGGATATTCATGAGCTGTCGAGCCATGACGCCGATCACGAGCCGACGACGGACGTCAAGTATGCGGGATACGTCGAATCGTTATTAGGGAAACTATCACGGGTAGCAAAACAATCGTATCCTGGTGATATCATTCACTGACTTGGTTTGTGCATCGGCAGAAACGTATTCGAGCGATCCTGGACACGACACTTCCCCTAATCGGACATGCAGCTTCGAACGCAGAAGAGCAGAGTACGAAGAAGAGAAGGATCATTGAAACCAGCCAATCCGCGACTTCAACCTCGGAAGGTTTGGCCTCAGCCATGCTCTTGTCGTAAGTTACCAGCCAAGAGTCGCCCTTACCGAGCTTACCGGTGATCGACCATCCCAGTTCACAACACCGTCCGTCTCCGCATACCAGAGCAATAAGCGGAACCTTCGTCAAACGCGACCGCCAGCGTTCCTCGGCGACAACGACGACACCGCAGACCAGTAACTTGTCCGCCTATAATCCATTCTCCGTTGACTCTTATCTATTCCGACTGCGCACCTTCAGCCTGACGACCTATCCAACCAAGCCATCAGTCCTGTTATCTCCTCAAGCCTGTGCTCAAGCGGGGTGGATCAACCAAGGGGGAAAGGATAGACTGTGCTGTCAGGTTTGCGAGAAGGCGTGGAGGGTGGAGATGCCGACGAATTTGGGGGGAATCAAGTTGAATGCGGCGCTTAGTGAGCCGTCTCTAATGTTCTACCAAGATCTCTGACTGAATGTACGATCGTTTGTCTTTCGCAGAGGAAAAGTACATTCAGCTTCTTGCGAAACAGCTCGTTTTGGCACATACTCCATCATGCCCCTGGAGGATAGTAAGTACACTGGAGTGTGGGAATGATCGTGCGATGAACGGTAGTTGATCATCTCTTCACCCTTTGCAGCGGCAATGTCCTCGTACGTGATCTTAGAGACATCCCTCGGATACGTCAGGTCCTGACTATTCCTCAACAGCTTCTCTCCACAAAGATCTGCTTTTCCTGAATCCACCGATATCAAGCCATCTTGCTCCATCTGCATTTGATGTCGAATCACACATCTTGGCCAAGGGCGAGTCGCCCTCGATAGCGCATTTCGAAGAAGCAGACTTTGATTTAGTGTCACCTCTGGTGAGTATTGGCGAGCATCGAAGGGCGGGAAGCTGTTCGTTAATGTGTGCGCTTGCTCCGATTTCCTCCTAGACCACCACAGAAACAGATTGTCTGACGAAAAATCTCAATTCGGCATTAGATGACGACGTTTCGCCGAACAGCGATCATTCTGGGTCGGTATTGACAGGCAATACGCATCGGGACCACGCGACCAGCTCGATGCCAATATCTAGCACAGCTGCCGCATTGGCCTTCTTTGGCTGGAACGTGCTCCGATCCGGACGACCCGATTCAAACCAGGACAGTTCTCCGACTAGCGGCCCTGTCGTGCCAGACGTATTACGCTGCAGGATCTGCGATCGCAAGATTGGTCTTTGGGCCTTTCGTCGGACACCGCGTACGGGCAAGAAAGACGACTCGCATTCCGAATCGAAGGCATTGAATGTCCTGCTCGAACACCGCGAGTTTTGCCCGATTCGCACTTTGGCAGGTAGTACGGGCGGAACAAAGGGGGAAGAGCCATGGTGGAGTGACGCAGCGATATTGCACGAGTCTCAAACCGACGCCAACCTGAGAATCAGAGGTGCTGAGGATTCCGGCGCACAGGTTGAACAAGGAGGTTCCGGCACGCGGGAGGAGAGGAACAGTCTGGGAGAGGTAGTGGATGTACTCAAGAGGTTTATCCGGCCTGAACGAGTCTAGATCTGTTGCGTGATACGATATATGCCATGGCTAGCTGCAGCTGTTCCAGAACTCTGACCGCCGGAAAGACCGTGCCTAGTCCTCAGACCGAAAGCGCGGCTCCTACCCTTGCCCATGTCTCGTTGTCCATAAACATCCAAAGCGATAGCAGATGATCCACGTGCGTAGACCTTGCAAACAGCGTGCACACCCACAAATTCAGCACGGCAGCCCAGCAGCTAGCCTTCCGACCCCAACGACTGAAAGAAGAGCGAAGTTCGAAGAGAAGCAAGAGAAGCGCGCCGATCGATATCGCGCTCGCATTTATGGGCAATCGGAGTCGAGGTGACCTCGATATGACGACAGAAGCAACCCTTGTCGATTTAACGAAAGCTGCAACTATCTATAGCCACCACCTTGCCAAGCACGAACGCCCCGCAGGTAGCCCAGCATCTTTACCGCTATTCTTGATTCTCCCCGTCAAATTCGAACGCGGGCCAACCCGTCACATATCAATATGCCAGTATCATTCGAGTCTTCGTCAACTACGACGGCACGGCAACAGTCTACAAAGACACCATCGCCGCCAAGCACATCATCCATCTCCTCCTACCCGTCATCGATATCCTCCTCTTCGGATTCATCAAGCGACTCTGACGAGGAGGATGAAGAATATGAACGGGCGTTGATTCAGGAGGAATGGAACGAGTCGATGAGGCAGATGCAGATGCTGTTTTCACTGGTGTTGATGCCGTTCTTTGGAAGATGGTGGGGACGTCGCTGGAGCTATTGGGGTAAGCCCTATCTACTGGAAATATGGGGTCAATTCTCAACCCTGCCTGTTTCGCGTATTTCAGCATTTGAAAGATACCTATCAGTCGGCCTGTCAAAGAAGTTTTGGGGATTGGTGTGATTTAAGGGATGGACTTCTAGGAGCCATACTGGTGAGTTGTCTCGTCCAAAATAGGGAGAAGAAATTGCTCATTCTGTTATGCAGCAAATTACGAAAACAGTTGTACACATCACTCGGAGATCCAGGAGCATCGATTCTCCTATCCATCTTCGGCAAAGCATCAATTGTACCATGCAAATATCATTTACGCCTTCGCTGTTCGCGATTTCTGATCCGTTGGGTCACTCTCGCTAGAGCACTCCCCTCTTTTACAACGAATCCACGACTCCTCATCAAGCGTATCACCACTTCTCCCTCCGACCACTTTTCCTGCCTCACCAAGCCATCCAGGATAATGAACCATGTATCTGTATCCGGCTCGACGTGGCTGTCAATCATGTTGCGCAACAAGAATAGAGCTGCTTCGGTGTTTGTGGCATTTCCCAAGGAATGTTCTGCTTGTCGGGTCTGGCCACGCAGAATGCGGTCTAGCTCTGCTAGCGGAACGGAATCCGTAAAGATGATCGAACGGAAGAGCATGTTGTATCCGACTCGGTCCATCTTGATGCCTTTGGCTTGCGCTCGCTTGAGTGCGTCGAGCCCTTCCTTGACCATGTTGGCTCGGAAGTAGCCGCTGGCGAGTGACGTCCATGTTGTAATTGTTGGTCTCACTCCGGCCTGCTTCATTTGCTCATGGATCGCCTCGGCGGATGCCATGGCTTCGCCGTTGCCTTTCCTCCCTAGATCTGTGATAAGCAGGGAATAGACATAGGAATTCGGCGCAATCTTGGCTTTCTGCATAACGTCAAGGATACCCTTTGCGGCGTGGGGTTTGCCGGCGTCCAGCAGCCCGGTTATGAGCGTCGTGTAAGTGACGAGGTCAGGCGCCAGTCGGAAACTTGGTAGGCGATCGATAAGCTCCATCATGGCCTGGATATCCTTTTTCCGGGCGTAATGTCGCAGTACGGTGTTCATGGTGAACAAGTCGGGCTCGTATGGCGATTTCGGGTCGCAGAGGTACTGGAATAGGGAGAGGGCAAGCATGGCGGATCCCGTGGCGGTTGGCAGGTTGAACAATGTGGATATGAAATGATTGAATACCTTCATCGGAGGATACGCTGCAGCTATGGATGGGACGGCATCAGTACATGTCTCACCCACCAAAAAAGGTCAAAAACTCACAGCTCGGTTCTTCCTTTTGCCACAACGCCTTGCATTCCGCATCCCGCGTGAGCTCTTCCCAGATCTGCTGCAGAGACTGATAGTCGCCCTTCTTTCCAAGCCCCGTGATGAGCAGCATGTACGCTTTGAGATCGGGAGTGACTTTTTCCGCTCGCATCCGGGCCCACGTGGCGATCAGATTCGCCAGACTTGCCTCGCTGGATACCGTTGTTTCTTGGCCTTTTGCTGGTGGTGTAGCGACTCCTGCGTAGAGTCCTAGTAGCGAGTGGTAGACGGGTAATGGTGTCGGTCGCGGCAGGTGAGCGTATATTTCCTGCAGAACGCGCTTCAACTTGTCGGCTTCAGGATCTTCACTGGTGATGGTTGCGACGACCGGTGGGAGGAATGCTGAGAGCCAACGCGTTTGGAACTCGCGGAGGCTTGAGAAATCCGGTTCGGAAGCTTGATTGTTCCGGCGCAGAATGCTCGAGCAGAGTTCCCATAATGTGAGGAGCTCGCCGGGGGTTTGGGATTTCGTGACCCTGTTGAGGCGGAACATCAAGTTGTCGCCCCCGTCGCTCAACAAGCATCCTCCAAGGAGCATATTAACCGCAGCATCGTAATCGCCTCCCTCCGCCCGTGGACGAAGTCGGGCTTGCAGCTTTTGTCGAATATCTTGCATGGTCATCCGGTGCAGAATCCGTGGTACTCGTGCGATACCCTTTGGAATCGATTCCAACAATCCGTCGCCCGCCTCTGAAAGATCTCTCGCCTTCGACTCGAGGAACATCCCGACAAGCTCGATGACGGGTTCCACCGCTCGGTCGTGAAAGGCCACGCTTTGCAGCGAGTGTCCCCTGCCTTTTGTCTTGGTCGCCGCGGAAAGGCTCTGCAAACCGGTATCCAAGGCGACGAGCGTTTCGGAGATATCTGCATACGCCCTCCGGCGTCTTTCGGATACGGCGTCCCCGGAGTCGTTTTCGTCAGATGAGACCGTGATCGATCTCCGTATTATGTTGATATAAGGCCGCTGGCACTGCGCGACAACTTCCGCTTGCTCCGTTTCCGACTGCGCAAAGACATGCGTCTCTTTCCGAGCAGATTTCGAGGGCCATTGTGATCTTGGGATATCCCGGATACCGAGATCGAAGTCTGTGGTGGGCGGTTCCGACGGACGGGTCTGGGAAGGAGGAAAGTTCGGATCGGTGGGTGGTGTCGATGGTATTGGTGGTGCGCCGAAGAAGATGCTCGAGAGGAAACACCATCGCGCGAGCTCCCCGTGTTCCGCTTTATATTCGGTGGAGGTATCATTGAGGGGTCGTTCCAGCAGTCCAGCGGCATATGGCGCATAAGGTGCGAGTTTCCGCAAATGATGTGTCATGGCGCTGATACCAAGGGAAGGCGAGTCGACGACTTCCGTAGGGATTTGCGCGAGGACCTCCCATACTTGTGAAAGCGTTGGCGGTGTACGGTTTCTTGCCAAGCGTTCTCCCTTTGCTGAGGTTTCCGGCGCGAAGATGTGATACAGCTCGTACTCTGCTCGACGTATCGGAGCGGCCAGGGTCCGCTTGACATCGCTGGATGGGCCTTGACCGACAGTGACTTCGCCAGGCTCGTTTATGTTTCCAGAGTCCTGCAGCAATATCGAGTCTTGAGCGATGTCCTCCGCTGTTCGCAGCTGGGGAGCCGAGGAGCTGTACCGGTGGCAGCTTGAGACGATCGGTATTGCGCTCTGTGATGGAAATAGGTCAGTACATCACGCGGTGTCAAGATCGAATGAGCTCACAGCATTCACGAGACGCGGAAGCAAGGGAGAAGTCCGGCTAACGAGCTGATTTCGAGCGATCAAGCTGCTTCCCCGAACGACTCTCGGCAGCGTTGGACCATGTCGAGTCGAGAGACGACATGTAGTGGCGAAAGACATTGGCTGCAATGCATTACCGAGGTGCCACAACCTTGCCAGAATGCAAGTAGTCGAATAGAAATGAAATGTCTCGAAGCGGACGAGGTGATCGCGACTGAGGAGCGAGGTGCCTCCGAATATACACACATGGTATCCAGCTTGTGCTTTCTTCTCGATGTTATGACATCCCGGTATCCTGTTCCCTGGTTTATCCAAACCGTCGCAGCTGCATCGCCCACCATGGTATCAGCACAAAACGACTCGGACCTCTTGTCCCGTCTCTCGGCGAATTTCCCGCTCACGAATCCAATCCCGACACCGCTCAATCATCCCGAACTCATCCATGTCTCGTCGATTGTCACCGAAGAGGATCTGATCCTGAACGCGGACAACCTGCGGGCATGGCTTGGCTACATCACCAACGTCAAGAGCCGTATCACCAAAGTGGAGGCGGATGCCGAGCCTGATGTTTCCGTCGAGGGCAAGTTGTTGGGTCCCCTGGCTTCCTCGGGATCAAGACGTGGATTGCAGGAACTCACCATGATCTACGAACGCGCACTCGCCATCTTTCCGACCTCGTTCAAGCTTTGGAAAATGTACATGTCGATGCGACAGTCGTACGTTTTGGGACCTGTCACCGACGCAGCGTCAAAGGCCAAGAGGCAGCATGCGCTTCGAGGTGCACGGACGAAGACGGACGTGACGGAGATGTTGGCGGCTGCGGAGACAGAGTATCAGTGGCAAGGAGGGTTGGATGGATTGATCGGGTTCGAGGAATGGAAGAGCATGTTCGCGACCGGGGAGAGAATGCTGAGCTGTTTGAGCAATGTGAGTCTCGCGGCAGAACAACAGGGAATGAAATGCTGATTGAACGTACTCTACAGCTTCCTGTACCCTGGATCATGCATCTGTCGGCACTGCTGCATCCGAAATGCCCTTCCGTCTTCCAACGAACTTATGCAAGACGAACGTTTGATCGGGCTTTGCGAGCACTCCCACCCAGTTTGCATGGCCGGATTTGGGGTTTGTACCTGCGATGGGCAGAGCAAGTTGGAGGTGTCGTCGGAGACAGGGTCTGGAGGCGGCTACTCAAGGTAGGTCATCGTTCCCTTCATGGCGGGTAAGACTGCTAAAGACCGTGTGCACAGGTCGACCCTTCGTTGACTGAACGACACATCACCCATCTCCTAAACTCGACACCAGCTCGTCCCCTTCCCGCAGCCAAGTACCTCTTGACCTTGGCCCGCAAGGCCCAAAAGGGAGAATACACCCCGCTCGAGGGGAAATCCGCTTACCAGCTCTTTGTCGACTTTATCGAGTTGACGGAAGCGTACGCGGAGGATATCGGCTTGGACGCCGATGAAGTGGAAGCTGCGAGGGAGGAAGCGGCGCGGTTGGAGGCGGAGAAGAAGGAGAAAGATGCGGGCGCAGAGGTGACGGAGCCGGCGAGCGTGAATGGAAAGTTGATCCGGTTCGAGGGGCCACCTGTTGCGCTTGCGGAAGCCGCTGCCAAGGGTCTCGCGGGTGTTGCGCCAGGGGACGCGAAGCAGGCAGAGTTGTACGATGAGGACGTCGACCCTGCAAGCCCGAAAAAGCTCGACATCGAAAAGGTCTTCAAGTCCGATGGCCTTGCCATTTACAAGGATCAATCGGGAAGGATTTGGTCCGGTTTGGCCACGTATTGGATCAAACGGGGTGAATTCGATCAAGCGACGGCAACATTCGAACAAGGAATCGCCTCGGTCCTTACTATTCGAGACTTTACCCAAATCTTTGACGCGTACGCCGAGTTCTCCGAGACCTTGATTTCGACCTTGATGACCGCCATCTCGGATCCGGAGTCGGAGGAAGATCCAGAGAGTATAGAGGAGATGGAGACGGAACTCGACAAGCGAATGCTTGATTTCGAGGCGCTCATGGATAGGAGACCGTTCCTGGTGAACGATGTCCTCTTGCGGAGGAATCCGAATGACGTTGTCGAATGGGAAAAGCGGATTGCGTTGCATGGAGACGATGATGCCAAAGTGAGTCGTTCACACGTTACCAGGCTTCTTAGATTCTGATCACCGTTTCCGTCTGCAGGTTGTCGAAACATACAACAAGGCGATCGAAACTATCAACCCTCGAAAAGCTCTGGGACCGCTTTACCCGGTTTACGTCAACTTTGCCAAATTCTACGAAGAAGGTGGCTCACAGGACCCGGAGACTGGAGAACCCCGTAATGCCCCCGACTTAGAAGCTGCAAGGCAAATCTTTGAAAAGGCCACGAGGGTGCCTTTCAAGAATGTCGATGACTTGGCTGAAGTGTGGTGCGAGTTTGCGGAAATGGAACTTCGGCACGAGTGAGTAGTATCAAGGGTTCCCAGACTTGTGTGCTAAGCATTTTGCTACAGGAACTACGACGAGGCCATCCGTGTCATGCAGAGGGCAACAACGATACCACGGAACACCAAGGTCAACTTTTACGACGAGGTACGTTTAAGTTTAGTCACAGACTTGACACAACTAACCCCTCATGCGATCCAGACCCTTTCGGTGCAAAGCCGTCTTTTCAAGTCTCTGAAACTCTGGTCTTTCTACGTCGATTTGGAAGAATCAATAGGCTCGGTAGAGTCCACAAAAGCAGTCTATGACAAGATCATGGAACTCAAAATTGCCAATGCGCAAGTCATTGTCAACTATGCGCAGTTCTTGGAGGAGAACAAGTACTACGAAGAGAGCTTCAAGGTGGGTTGACTCTTGATGCTGTGCTCTAGATCATCGCTAATAGAAATCCGCTCCATCTCTCTCAAGGTGTATGAACGAGGTATCGATTTGTTCCAATACCCTGTGGCATTCGAGCTGTGGAACATCTACTTGTCCAAGTTCATCGACCGTTATGTGAGTTGACATCTATGACGTGATCAACTTTGGTGGAACACTAATAGTCGTACCATTTTCTCGTGTAGGGAGGCTCCAAGCTCGAACGTACTCGAGATCTGTTCGAGCAAGCGCTGGAGAAGTGCCCTCAAAAGTTCTGCAAGCCATTGTTCTTGATGTATGCTCAGTTGGAAGAGGAGCACGGTCTCGCTAAGCGGGCCATGAACATTTACGACCGAGCGGCCTCCGCTGTGCAGGATGCCGATAAGTTCGATGTGAGTGTCCTGATTGTATGTCGGACAGTGAGAACGCTTCTCACCGGCCCTCCTTTCAGATGTACACCATCTATATCGCCAAAGCCACCGCCAACTACGGTCTTCCCGCCACGCGACCCATCTATCAACGCGCCATCGAAGTCCTCCCGGACAGGCAGACCGCAGAAATGTGTCTGCGTTTCGCGGCCATGGAGAGAAAGTTGGGCGAAATCGACCGGGCGCGAGCAATCTACGCGCATGCGTCGCAGTTCTGCGATCCGAGAACTTATCCCGAATTCTGGAAGGAGTGGAATTCGTTCGAAAGTAGGTTGCACGTGTCGTTTGTCGTGGCGAAGAGAGCTAACCGCCTGTTCGAACAGTCGATACCGGTTCAGAGGATACATTCAGAGAGATGCTGCGTATCAAGCGATCCGTGCAGGCTGCCTTCAACACCGAGTACGTTTGTTCTGTTCTTCTCGTCCATGAACAACTCTCTGACCTTTCTGGCAATGTAGGGCAAGCTACTTGGTCGCCCAAGCTGAGGCCGCTCGCAAAGGTCTCGCCAACAAAGAGGGAGACGATGAGCAGAGCGACAACGAAATCGACGCCTCGGACCCGATGGCGCGGATGGAACGGGATGCGGCTCCTGCCAAGCCCGCTACGGGTGGACCCAGCTTCGTGCGCGGCACTGCTGCCAAACCTGCCGTCGATGCCAACGCTCCGGAAGCGGAGACTGAGCAAGCAGCAGAGGCAAACCCTGACGCGATCAATATGGACGATATGGATGACGATGATGAGGACGATGAGTAGCTGTAACAAAAGTAGCAGGCATCGTATGCTATGAAAAGGGCGAGCGGCAGCTCCATGGTGGATCAGAATGGTGGAATACATGACCTCGGGCAGTCCTCTGAAGATGGGTTCTCGCAGTCCGTCTGGAAGGTTGCATTTCCAGATAAGAGACGGAGACGACATGCAAAGACAGCTGGGTCATGGATGATCATCTAGCTGAAATGCCCGAGTTGACCCGATATCACTGCCAGCTTCACTGCCCCACTCGTACAAAAAAAGCCAATCCGTCATTCCAAGTTGTAGCCGATAATCTAACCACGCGAGCGGGCAAGCAGTAATCGGGCGCACCTTCTTATCTGCGGGGCCATACAGTGCTAGGTAGCGCAGGGGTCACCTGACCAGATAGACTGTATCAATCCCGTCCCCACTTGAAACTTAACTAACTATTCAGCCCTTATTCGTCGACACGAAAAGGCCACAATACAAAGCAGTTTTGCCGGCACCAAGCTCTCAACGTATCAAGATGTCGGTCCTCAACAAGTCCGCCCGCAAAGACAGCCACTCGGCGCAGCCGGAAGTCATGTCGCCTCGACTCACGATGGAGGACCATCGGATTGACGACCCCAACTCGCGGCTCAAGGAGATGGGATACGACCAGGAGCTGCGCCGGTCCCTTGGAATGGTGTCTGTCCTTGGGTTGAGTTTTGCGATTATGGCGGTACCGTTCGGTCTGTCCACCAGTGCGTATATTCTTCTCCCCATCGACCGACCGCAGCTCTGGGCTCATGGGTCTCAATTCAAACAGCTCTGAATATCGCTCTGACAAATGGCGGACCGGTCACTATCATCTGGGGCTGGATCTTCGTCTCCCTCATCTCCATAGCTATCGCTGCCAGCTTGGGGGAGATCTGTTCCGTGTTTCCGACCTCTGGGGGAGTTTACTGTAAGTAGCACTGAAGACCCCAACTTAGTCGCAGGCTAACAGGCTCTCTCATCCTTGCAGACTGGGCCGCTATGTTGGCAACTCCGAAATACAGCGCTTTCGCTTCATATGTCAACGGGTGGCTGGGTTTAGTGGGAAACTGGACGTAAGTGCGCCTGACTAGGTCACTCGTTTGGAGTTCGCGCTGATAAGAGTCATATCTCCAGTGTGACGGCTTCAATCACCTTCGGAGGATCGCAGCTCGTCTTGGCCGCTATTACATTGTGGAACGATACTTATGTGCCGACTGGTAAGTTCCACCAGCGCGATACTGCTTCGATTGATACTGATTCGAGTCCACAGCCTGGCAGACCGTTCTAACTTACTGGGCGGCGCTTATTATCAGTGTGGCTGTGAATATCCTCTTCAACAAGTTCGTTGTGTTTTCGTTCGCGTCTGGGCACTGGAAGATGACCATTCTTTCTCGCATAGACATCTGGAGAAGCTCAACACGCTATGCCTGTACTGGACAGGCGCATCAGTCATCATGTGAGTCACCTACGGCTTGGCAGGGTTTGGCGGAGCTGACCCATGTCTACCGTAGTGTATGTGATCGATCCGTTACAGACACTGCATGGCGAACACTGAACGTGAACTCGTGCCAACGCAGATTATCGTCGTCCTCCTCGCAATGGCTGATACGCGCAATTCTGCCAAATTTGCTTTCACGCATGTAAGTTCATGCCCTGTCGTACGCGCCTCGCCATGCTGACCAGATAAACCGACAGTTCGACAACTCGGCCTCCGGCTGGCCCAAAGCCTGGAGCTTTTTCGTGGGAGTTTTGCAGTCGGCCTACACCCTGACGGGATACGGAATGGTGGCGGCTTTGTGTGAGGAAGTCAGAGAACCTGCTCGAGAGGTTCCCAAGGCGATGGGTACGTTCCGAATATAGAAAGCAACATGGCATGACCGCTGAAAATTATCCCGTATCAGTCCTCTCTGTCGTTGCAGCCGCTATCACCGGTGTGATCTACCTGGTGGGTCTAATCTGTAACGCATCAGGAGACGCGACTAACAATAGCGCGTAACACAGATTCCTCTCTGCTTTACTTTGCCCGACATCGAGCCTCTTCTCAACGTGGCGTCGCTTCAACCAATCCCTCTATTCTTCAAGATCGTAACCGGAAGTCCCAGTGCCGCCTTTGGTCTACTTTTCCTCATTTACGGTATCTGGTTTTTCGCCTTTATCGGCTCGCTCACGGCTGCGTCTCGTGCGACATGGGCATTTGCAAGAGACGGAGGCATCCCTGCATCCTTCTTGTGGAAAAAGGTCAACGCGCGAACTCAAGTCCCGATCAACGCTTTGCTTCTCTCTGCAGTGGTCAACGCCCTCTTGGGCTTGATCTACTTGGGATCATCTGCGGCCTTCAACGCTTTCACCGGAGTCGCCACCATCTGCCTGGGCGCGTCTTACGGGTTCCCTATTCTGTGCTCCGTCCTCCGTAAACGGGCACCGGTAAAGGATGCGGCTTTTTCTCTGGGGAAATTCGGCATGTCGATCGTGGGTACCAGAGATGCTACAGGCTCGTAACATGAGAATGACCTCCACCTCGCAGAACATCCTTGCCATCATATGGATCACCTTCTCTATCGTCCTCTTCTGCATGCCGACGACAAAAGAAGTGACCGCGTCCTCGATGAACTATGCCTCAGCAGTCTTCGCCGCATTCTTCGCCATCGCAGTCATCTGGTATGCTGTCAACGCTCGCCGTCATTACAAGGGCCCTCTCATCTCGGCCGTCCGTGAGCGAGGAGATGAACCAGCGATCAGCGAGAGCGGATACCTATCGGAGCCGAAAGAACTGGTCAAGACTGTTTCGTAGACGCAGGGTTCATAGGTTGTATTCTCTCTGGGCTTTGTAGTCTATGTATTTGTATACCCTGGATCTCGGTCCTGGTCTCCAACCAGTCCTTGAACTTGGAGGAATGCGTCGGCGCAGCTCGTTTCGGCCGGGATGTGCGAGCACTCAAGGATATCATTCTAACTTTACAACGTGAAAGCGTATCTCAATTATATTTACAACTCTTCTAAATCGCCTTCGACTCCCGAATCATCATCTCTTCCTCCCGCTCGCGACGCTGCCCGACATCCTACAATCGTCATGAGGTCAATCAACCGGTCCGTCTGTTGCGCAAACTCTGCATCCTCTGCATCATCCCGTCCGTCTTCCTCGCGCAGCTCCCGTTCGACCGGATGACCATAAGCACCGAGGCCCAGCGCCCGCGTGTCTTTCGGAGAGACCACCGCGCCCGTCTCTGCCTCGACACGGGTGTCGAATGCGGAATGGG
This sequence comes from Naganishia kalamii, assembly GCA_022813745.1. Lineage (NCBI taxonomy): Eukaryota > Fungi > Basidiomycota > Tremellomycetes > Filobasidiales > Filobasidiaceae > Naganishia > Naganishia kalamii. The sequence continues at coordinate 3,608 of JAKLLX010000038.1, read as the reverse complement.
CGAGCAACATCCGGATTTCGAGACAAGTCTGTCGAACGTAGATGCTGGATCGGAGACGTTGCTGGCGGGGTGCGTCGGATTTCGCAAGTTGGCTGACCGAGCGGAGAAGGAGCAAGTACCGCAGGCAGACGGCGGCGATGGTGTCTAGTTCTTGAGCCATTCGGGAAAGCTGTCGTCGAGATTGCTTAGGTACGCTCTCTGGGTTCTTGTACCCCGGCAAGATCAACGCCAGCAACAAGTCGACTGATCGAACACTCCCTACCGCGCCATCAGCCCTCTTCATCTGATGCGCAATCAACATGTTCGCTAGGGAGCGTTGCCTCGTTGGTTCCTGTCCGATCAAGTGGCCCCACAGCCCGATCACAACGAGGCCGAGAACGTGCGCCTCGGAATCCTTTTCGATACCGGTCAAGATACGCTGAATCCGGGCCTTGAACGCCGAATCCGCTAGCACGGCCTGCGTTGCCTTTGAAGAACGTTCCATGTTGTCCACCAGTACAGCGAGCTGATTCCCAGACGACTCGAGTGGATAGGAGGCGCCGACGAGGGTGACGTATAGATGTGTCAGGACACGATCGAGCTCCTCGAGTACGAGCTGATTCGCGATTTCCTCGATGGGCCGGACCGTAGGTTCGACTTGATGCAGCCATCGTTCCGCCTCGGGCAAGGTAAGCGCAACGACATCCTGGACCGCACGAGAGTCGTTGTCATCTACGAGTTTCTGGGCCTTGGTCCATGCGGTATGGCGGGTCGCCTGGGGCGCCTGCAGGGCGTACAGCATCGCGGGCGGTCGGCCGTCCTCGGCCGTTCGGGCGAGCCGGAGGCGGATATGCAGAGTCTCCAGTCGACCAAACTTGACGCCTGCGAAGGAGTTAGCGCGAGTACAGGGATGCGTAGATTGGAAGACTCACCACCAACGTAAGCGCTCAACACTTTGTACCAATCTTTTGAAGCCGAAGCGGTGGTCGATTCCTCGCGCATGAATGGGATCCGTTGCGCGAGTTCCGACGCGAGACCACGAGCCGTCCCGAGTCCCAGTCGACGTCCGAGACGTTGAATGGTGACCGATTCCATCCCGACCGTTTCCTGCGGCTCCTCGTCGTCCGTTGCCGCGTCCTCGACGTATTCTTGGCGAGGTCGGGTGATGGCATATACGCACGCCATGATGACCAGTCCGAGGGCGAGGAAACCAAGGATATCGAAAACGCCGGACGACATCCATCCACTGACCGGCAGAACGGGTGTCTCCAACGGAAGCAGCACCTTTCCCCTGCTCGTCCCATTCGACTGGACTTGCACCTCCGACCGGAACCCGAGCCACTCCGTTGCCCGCGGGAAAAGCACGTACGCCAGTCCAAAGGAGTAGAACGCCGCTGTCGCCGCGGAAGCCGAGGACGCCTGACTGGTGGTCGACGTGATCGACGTCCGTGGTTTCTTCACCGTCTGCCGCGGCTTCTTCTCCTCCGCCCTCGGCCGTTTCTTCGGCCTTACTTCCTCCTCGTCCTCTTCCTCCTCGGCATCGGGATCCGCCGCTGTTGCCTCTCCGCCGGCGGCAGCGGAACGAAGCTTGCTCTTCTCCTCCAACAACGCCGCATACTCCCGCGCACACCGCTGCGCCTGGTTCTCCGTCTCCACCTTCCACCGGGCCCATTCATCGCTCCGCATCCGTTCCCGGAGCACCTCTTCCGCCCGCCCGACGCGTACCGCCTGGCACCGCTGTTCGGTCTCGAGGTACTCGATGTACAGACGGGCACCGAGCATGACCGTCTTCTTTGTCGGCTTTCCCAATGGTTCCAGCCCGCCGACGAGCCCTCGAGAATCGGGACGGTCAGTGGTAGCGAGTTCCAGGGGGAGAGAGGTGCCGTATACCTGACGGAGGCGGGGGACGCTGTCCCGCAGGGTCTCGAGCGCGTTTTTCACGTTGAAGCGGTAGCGTTTTTCGACCTTGTTGTGGAGTTTGACGGAGGGTGCTGGGGCGGGTGGGGGCGGTAAGACGGCGGGTGCGTTGTGGGCGATGGGTTCGGATGTGTATTGGGTAGGTAGTTTTGATGTGAGGAGGTTTGGATCAGGGATACCTGTAAGAAATGTCAGAGACGTTCAGCATTCAAGCTTGATAGTCAACTCACCCAACAACCCCGGCGCGACACCCCATCCCTCACCAACAACCCCCCACGAGACCTCGCCCTCCGTACTTCCCTCGCCCTTGATCTGCACTGCGCCCCTCGACGACCCGCCAGGACTGGAATGAAGCACGGACAACTCGCCCTCCGTGGTCGTCCCTCCAGTACCGGACGACGCCGGACTCGGGATAGAGGCGTCCGAGTGCGTAAACTCGGGAAAGCCGGAAAAGGAGGTGAGCGCGGCGAGTTGATCGGCTGTGAATCCTCCGTCATTGTCGTCGAATTGCGCGAGTTCGGGGAATGCGTCGCCGTTGTCGAGTGTGGGGAAACTGGTTGATGCGCCGAGGAGTTCGGCTAGGGCGTCGTCCCATGGTGTGTCTGTGTGTATGTACTCTGCGAAGGGGTCCATCGTTGGTGGAAAGGGTAGATGGAGGCGGGAAAGGAAGAGAACGAGGCGTTATAGATCAAGACCAGGTCGACTCGTACGATCGAAAGTGGGCCGGGTTTCACTTCCTCGGCACAAAGTAAACAAAGATCGATTATGTAATATAGGGGAAATCGTTTTACCTTGCGTTTCAAATTTCGAATTCAAATTGGCGGCAGCTTGCAGGCTCGTGATCACGAACGTCACAATCAACTTCAACCCACAGCCGTCCCACGCTACACTTCTTCATCGGAACGCTTTCACCGCATATCACGTCTTTCGTGGAGGACATCTCTTGGTCAATGGAACGGGCTGTGCAACCAAGGTGGTCGATGACGATGTATGCCGCGACAGATTGCGAATACGGGACTTCCTTTCACTTTGTGACCTGAACTTCTGAACTCTCCTTTGCCACTGAGGTAAAGACTACAACATGAACTTGCTAGGGAGGACCATATTATGGGCACTGCAGCGTTTACGCTCTAACGCTTTCCGTAGAAAGAACAATTTCGAAGACTTCGTCCCAAGTTCCCAACCGCGCGCCTTTTCGTCAAGTTCACCCAGACGCCAAGCATGTCAACTCCTTCTGCTGCTTCTCTCGCTCTCACTTCCGGGGGTTCCGGTGTCCCTTCGGACCCTTCGCAGCCGGATGAGAACTCAGCGACAGGCGCGAGCACGACGGAATCATTAACGCCTGAAGAGAAGGACGATGTGAAACGCTTCATCCGTGGTCTCGAAACGCATATAGCAGAGCAGGCGCCCATCTTCAACAAAAACTTGAGAGCTGTATCCGCAGAGAAAGGTGACATGAAATCCGCTTGGACGGAGGTCAACGAATGGATAAAATCGTGGGCTGAGAACATCTGGGACATCAACCACGAAGACGACCGGATGATGCCGCAGACCAAGGCATACACAGCCAGACAAGAGAAAGTGGCGGCAGCAACAGTGGAAGAGCTGATCGCCGCAGTCAAGCGACATATGGGGTGTAGTGAAACGCGAAACTTGTACTGCTATAGCTGCGAACAAAGCCAGAAACACTCTTATAAAAATTGTTACCGTGC